>JAMPIV010008017.1:0-37416 GCA_024509875.1 Oreohelix idahoensis | reverse complement strand
TAATGAGTTGACAATCGTTACACTTTACTACACCAGTCCCAACATCTACATTTATCAACTGGTGGACATTCACGTCATTTAACAAATAAAGCGTGATTCAACAACTAGTAGCCAGTATGAGTTAACAACTAAACAGACTTTAACAGGGGACGATGTGGATGGTTGTATTACTAGGATCATTAAGCAGGGCATAGTTTCGTCTATGCGTGTCGTTTCTGCCATCAATGGTACCTATACCTTGTAGCGGTATGGCAGCTTGTGTACCCTGACAATCCCCAGAGCTATGCCAGTGGGAGTTTTACTCCTGGTAGGTTCAACCAAGCTGGACTGGTCTGTGTGGGTAGGGGTCAGACAAAAGCTGGTACTCTGGTCCTCCAGGTTGGGGGGTTTAGCACAGGGCCGACACCCCTGTCTATGTAAAAAAATCGCACATGTTACGGAAACAACAATATATGGAAAAAAACTTTGCTGCGGGACGGACATCCATCGGAGGTCTCAGGCTCGTAATAACTGACAGTGGTGTGAAATGGCGCGGAGAGCTGGAGAGTTACAGAGAAGGAAATGTCGAAATTGTCCTCTTTTCACACAACATGCCTAAGAAAAATTCTCCGAAATCTTTTGGCCTAGAATACTATCACCAACCAAGATCTGCTTACTCGTAGCAAGCAAGAGGACATGCACACCATCATAGCTGGCAGACGCTGGAGCTGGGTTGGCCATGTCCTCAGAAGAGACCCCGATGCCATCACAAGAACAGCTATGCTATGGACCCCTGAAGGAAAAAGAAAGAGAGGCCGACCAAAAACAACTTGGCGGAGGACTGTGGAGGCTGAGATGCAAAGAATGAACCAGAGTTGGGGCACTGTACGAAGGATGGCCTCCGACCGAGCAAAGTGGAATCAATTTGTTGTTGCCCTATAAGACGCCACCAGGCGTAATGGCCACTGACTGCTTTGACGGTCGGCGGCAAAGGATCAAAGAAGAAGAAAGAAGGGGGAGGTGAAGTGTCGTTCTGAGCTCAGGTAACCATCACTGACCATAAAAACGGTAATCGGATAAATAAATAAATATATATCGAGCTAATAAGAGGAATTTCGCTGAATTAGATCAGTTGGGGGGCTTGAACGAGCTAAATCATACAATATACATCTTCACAAAAGGCGGCTGGTCAGATGAAAAGTTAACGTGCTCAGACGCATTCAGCATTGTTCTTGACTTCTGAAATATCTTGTGAACATTCTCTTGAGGTAGAAGCATCATCATTTATAACACATAAGGAAGGGAAACCACGAGGCCTGCAAACAGCAAATTAATATGAAACAAACATAAAGGTATGTTATAAGGCACTCGCAGGAAACAAAGAAGTAGAACACCAGACAACAGAAAAACAACAGACATGAGTGGCTCACCCAGGATTTGAACACTGGACCTTCCGTGCGACAACCCCGCCTAGCCATGCAAGCGAACCACACTGTCCTCCCTGCCATCTACGCATCCCCAATAAAAGGATGCCTCAATGACAGGTCATTAGTGCGAACCTCTATACATAACACCGGAAGTTTACCATGGGCAGTTCAGCTCATTAATGACGCAATCACTTGAGGCATCCTTTTATTGGGGATGCGTAGATGGCAGAGCGGATAGTGTGATTCGCTTGCATGGCTAGGCGGGGTTGTCGCACGGAAGGTCCAGTGTTCAAATCCTGGGTGAGCCACTCATGTCTGTTGTTTTTCTGTTGTCTGGTGTTCTACTTCTTTATTTCCTGCGAGTGCCTGATAACATACCTTTATATTTGTTTCATATTAAGAAGCATCATCATCCTTCTATCTACAACTATGACAAGAGTAATCTTGTTACGAAGGTAGACACCTTTGAAGACCCACATTAGATACTCTAGGTTTTTGCCATTTTGGACCACTACTGCAGAGAAAAGGGGGAGACAACCCGTGACAGTGATGTCAAAAGTGCCGTAAATCGTTACTAGATTATTCTGGAAACGTCGGGTAACGTACAGCAAAGTATCCAATAAATACAAGTGAGGATATACAAATTAAAAAAATACAGAGTGACTTTTCGATCGCCCAGTAGATTACTCACGATCGTTCAAAAGTGGAATCGATCCAATTTTCTTCTCAAAAGGTTTAAAGATCAAGGACAGATAATGTTGCTCTATAATATTTTTTCGTGGTTAAATCATGAAGGCAGGCCCAGGCGACCTACTCCGGCTAGTGCATTACAGACAGCTATACCAATAAAAATTGAGATCACTGTTCTGATCCAACAAAAACGACTGTAGGGGCAGAAGAAGTCATATTAGTTTCAGTTAGACACACTATCACAAATACGTGTAATTAGACACGCTTGCTAAAATACGTTAGCGGGTTTGTCTCATCACTTGATCACTTATTTAAAATACCTCTACAAACTTCAAGTACTGTTATCTCACAAATTCATCTACTGTAAATCGTGTTTACGGTTTTTGTGGTTCCAATATAGTATATAAATGAAACGCTTTGAAGAAATCGTTCAAATGGTACAGTAATTATTATGTAGGTGAAGCCTAGTTCGTCGTTGTTTCGCAATAATTGTTTGTATTTTTATTTTTAATGAGAGAAAAATATCCCGTTTAACCTCTGATGGGTTATATTTAGGATATATATTGTTTTCAATTCCAAATATTATGAACAACTGCCGATATGAGAAAGTGGCATCACATTTGTCAAATCATTGTAAATAGGGACAATCACATATTATGTTTTAAAAAAACAAACAAACAAACAAGCAAACAAACAAAAAAAAACAACAAACAAAATCAAAGAAGAAACTCTGAACAAGAATAATATTAAAGTGGAGGGGTATAAAGGCCTGGTGGTTCCAGTTATATAAATGACTTTAACAGATATTTAATTGACTTTCATCTGTTAAAAGTCATTGGCATTGTAAGAAACAGTATCAGACCTTCATATTCCCAGCCACTATATATTAACATTTTTTCGCAATAATGAAATAAGCTTTAAGATGTAAGGAAATATTTTGTAGTTTCCTCGTCAGAGAGAGCTGATTGAAAGCAAAATAAGAGAGAGAGAGAGAGAGACGAGAGAAGAGAGAGAGAGGAGAGAGAAGAGAGAGATGAGAGGAGAGAGAGAGAGAGGCTTAGATTAAATAGCTAAGAAGCCAGAAAACAACGGTCAGACTACAAGAAAATGACTTCTCGGTGTACTATCAAAGTAAATGGAACAGTTTAAAAACAGGTAAATAGATTCAAATACCTAAGCACATTTAAACAGCATCAGACCAGACGCTGCATCTCAAAGGTGAAGTTAAATAACATAGCCCAGATAAAAACAGCATACAATTAAAAAAAAAAAATGTACGCAACACGTTATGCATGTCAAAGCCAAAAATAATTATAAATTTACGCAACAGACCTTTGTCAAGTGAAGTAAGCGAGCTATCTAGGTGTTATAAAGGGCCAAATACTGATTTATGAAAGCTAATTCTGGACAATCAGTAGACAAGCAGGAAAAGCCCTAGAGGGTCACAGAGATGTGGTTTTACAGAATAAAGTTAAGAACAGCACGGACAGCTAATAAGAAGAATAAAGATGTTCTGAAAGAAGCCAAGACTCACAGAAAGTTTGTTATTCATATTAGAAGATAGCAATCCACTTTCTGTGGACAAGTTATGAGAAGGGTTTTTAAAACTGGAATTACACTGTGACACTAGAAAATATAGAAGGAAAAAAGAGGACAGAAGACAAAACAAAGAGATGTTTACTGGACAGTTAGACATCACGGTATGGACAGAAGACAACTAGTATACAACACTATAGACATGAAGCTACGAAGAGACATGGTCGCACACATCAGCTAGCATAGTATTTGAATAAGAAGAGTGATTACGTTTTGGCCCATGTACACCAAAATTCATGTACTCTATCTATCGATTAGCCAGTTCAACCCAAGTGGGTTATTAATTTGGGTATATATTGTTGTCTATTCTATATATATAGCAAATTACATCCGTTTTTTTTCCCTTCTAGGCCTCAAATTCTCTGGCGTTTGTTATGGTGTCCTCCTCTCTATGCTTAGCAGCGTATCTCTCTTTACACTTTATTATTCGATTGACTTGTAGACCATCGTTAGTTTGGTGTTCTGTACTTTTGCTTAAATGCATTTATTGTAATTATATTGTTTATAAATATATTGGGTTCCTATGTGTTAGTTTTTTTTTAGGTTTGGTATGTTTAACCTTCTTATTGTGCTGAAAATGCGTGGTGAATTTATTATGGTATGAAATGAGTCAGAGAGCAACAAAGAAGGAAGGAAGATATTGGAAAGTTTAACACCATGGCACAGAATGAAGTCAGCAACAGAAATGATGAACATCAATAGGGGCAATAATTTGCGAAGAGATATGATTGTTTAAGGCCAGCCGATAGGATACTTAATTAATAATAATTCTAATAAGACACACACAGTGTGTTTCCCGGACCCAAGTTTATTTAACAAAGCATGCAACCCACTGCCAGCTACGAAATGTGTAATTGTCTGGTAAAAAGAAAGTTGTGTACTAACTATGTACCCCATGATATCATCATTCGTTAATTCCTCTGCTGTTGGTTCCTTATAAGGAAACCAGTACGAAAACAGTCATCAGCTCTTGCAGTGGGGGTTTCATGTGTCACGTTATTTGCTGTGATGAGGTTGCTAGACTCATGTGCCACTGCATGCGCACAAGCTATTTGTACCTGAAAAAATCGCCATATAAGGTATTGCGTCTTCTGTTCAATCAATCAATACACTTTAGATCCCCAAGGAGCATATGTCTTTAACAAAAAACACATGCCAAGTCTTCTTGTCACGTGCCATCCGCTCAAGTTCTTTCTATGTTTTCCTCATTATTCTCGCCTCTGTATCCAGTTCTCTTCTCCGTGTGTTTTTTGGTCTACCCCTGCCTCTCTTTCCCTGTGGATTCAAGAACAAGGACTGTCTTGTAATGCTATCAACATGTTTCCTCAATGTGTGTCCTATTCATCGCAAGCGTCTTCTTCTCAACTCTTGTTCCACTGGCACTTGTCTGGTTCTTGTCATCAATTCCACATTTGTGACTTTGTCATACCATTTCCGTCCTTCTATTCTACGCAAGCACCCGTTTATAGCAGTCTGTAGCGTTTTGGTTGTTGTTTTTGTTGTTCTCCATGTCTCAGAGCCATACAATAGGACTGACTTGACATTTGAGCTGAAGATTCTTATTTTCGTGTTGGACTTGATTTCTCATGTTTCCCAATGCAAAGAAAGCTCCTCCTGCTTTTTGTATTCTTATTTTGATATCATTGTCTGTCCCTCCAACTTTGTCGATATTATTGCCAAGATATGTATGCGATTCTACATCTTTTAGTGGTGTTTCTTCAAGTTCAGCCTTGTGATCATTTCTTGCATTGATTCTCATAATTCTTTGTCTTTTCCCTGTGTATTTTCACGCCCACTTGTTGTGACCTCTCATCGAATATTTTCATTTTGTCTTTGTATTTGATTATAGTTATGGGTCAGAAGAGCATGACATTATTTTGGGTCGATCTCTGCACGACGGCAGTAATCAGTTACAATTGTTGTACTGACCAATTACGTGCTTTTCAATGGTCAGCACCTTTTTTTCTCTGCTATGTAGCAGATATTTTGCATTGTCAAACATTCTTAAACTCCTCTCAGTGTTAAGTCGTCATGTCTGTTTGGTTACCCATTCCTCCCTGCTGGAGGACATGTTGGTTAATCTCGGGTGGGGCCGACATCAGACTACAGATTAGCAATAAAATCGCCCCATCGACTTGGGTTAAGCATTGATAAGGCGTGCCGGGCGATAAATTACCCGTCTGGGGACAGATTACAAATACGCACTTTAATAGCCAGACACACCTGAGCTGCAGTGTTGTAGTAGCCCGGGCAGATGTAAGAAGTTATTTGTAAAACATTGCCGAGAGAGGATCTGATGTTTTCATTCCACAGATGGGAGACGTGACCTTTTGCATCGCGCGCATAATTTTTCCTAACGTGAAATATTTTGAATGACCCCACAAAACACGCATGTTTGAAAAGATTGGAGCCCTGCTTAGCATCGTAACAAACAAATGCGGGGGACGACAGGGCCATATAACCTGACGAGTTTGCAGCTGTTAAACACTGTGAGAATCGCTTGCCAAGACGACCACCAGACTGCCAGAAGTTAGAATCAGAAATTCATTTAATAAGACCTGACTTTGTTGATGCATCTTGAGAAAAAATTTTAGCCAGGAAGACTATCATTTTATAATAAGAAAAACCGGGATATGAGGAAACTGAAAAACACGGAGTCATAGTGGGAATTTATGGTTAAAGTATAGACCCCCAAGAACACGTGAAAAAAGGCATTTGCTAGTGCCTTAACCTACTTCTCTGAGCAAACAGTCTGTGAGCCAAGATTGGCGTAAGTTGTGCATTTTACATTCTATATTTTTCATTACTAACATGTAAACTAATATGTATATATTGCCACGTGAATATTAATATGTGAAAATTGCTAGTGGATGTCGAAGTCATTTGAGGCTGGAAACCTCAGCATATAGAATGATGATTTATTGAGCCACCACTGCAAGGGCTGGTGATTGCTTTATTGCTAGTTTCTTAAAGAGAACTAAAAAGCATAAGTAGTCCCAAGTTCCATATGGAGAAGGGTGGGAAATATAAAAAGAAATGATGTACATGCTAATTATAATATTTACATTTTCAAACCAGTGTAATTTGTCTATGTAAACATATTCACTTTAAAATTAATGAAAGTTTTCAAGCTTTTCAATCAGTGTAGATGTAAATGAAAAACATATTCAATCTATATTGTGAACATTTTTCAACAAGTGGAGATGTAAATGTAAAACATATTCTATCTATACTATTAACCGTTTCATTTAAATGTAAAGTAAATATAAACGCTTTTCAATTTAAATGAAAAGAACGTTTTCTCTCGAGGGATTAAGCTTAATTCTCAGCGAGGGTAAACGTCTGAGGTAAATGGGATGGTGGAATAAGAAGATGGGAAAACACATGTGTCGGGAAACTCAATACTCAGAGGATATTTGTTTCTATTCTTTTACCATACTAGTTGGTGGTAACCGGTTGAGGGTACTATCTCCGGAGCAAGAGGGAACAAGTGTCCTGTAGTCGAAGCTAGATACAATCTTCAAACGGGGCTTTAAGACAAGGGACCAACTTCGTAGACCCTCCCTGACACTTCTGGGAACGTGAGGCGCCCTATAACCTTGACCAGCAACGAGCGTGATCAGTGACACTCTACCACGCACCAAACCATCAGAAGGAGCAGAACCGTCACTGACAGCAAAGTAACACATAAAAGCTGCCAGGTGACCTCCTTTACAAACTTCCAACATCACACACAGTAATGATAATTTTCTGATAAATAATTATTCATTTTTTTTAAACCATGTTAAACTTAAGGTAATTTATTAAATCTGATATTTGTAAATATACAAATTTAACGTCGATTTAGTCATTTTGAACGTACTGCATGTTTGTCTCAGTCAATTTACTAAATACACTCCAAAAATGAGCTATACCATAATAATAAGATGCCACTGAGGAAATCAGGGGGTGGGCTTTAACGAGCCGAAATTAATAATTGCTTAATTCTTCATAAAAGGCAGATGATAAGATATAAGTTAACAACTGAATTTCTCAATGCAGCTTTGTTCTTGACTTCTGAAATATCTTATGAACACTCCCTTGAGAAAGAAGCATCATTATTCTTCTATCTACAACACTGCCAAGAGTAATCTTGTGTGAAGGTAGACACATTTGAAAACCCATATTAGATACTCTTGAGTTTTGGTCACTGTTGGACCACTGCTGCAGAGCTAAGGGGAGGCAATCCGTGACACTTAGTATTAATTTTAACTCCAGTGTGTCGGATGAATGTGCTTTTGAATAGCGGAAGACAACAGTTACAACAACAACACACACGCATATATATATATATATATATATATATATATATATATATATATATATATATATATATATATATATATATATATATATATATATATATATATATATATATATATATATATATATATATCTATATATATATATATATATATATATATATATATATATTATACATATATGTATAATTATATATATATATATATCTATATATATATATATATATATATATATATATATATATATATATATATATATATATATATATATATATATATATATATATATGTGGTAGGGTGGGCGAGATGATGATGATGATTATGTTGTGATTGTGATATCACTCTCTTGTCACACTCGCACCGACCCGAACAACAATAAAACTCTTGATTCTAGAGGCAGGGGCTATATTTACTTTTACAGCCCATTCAGTGACAAAGCAAACATTAAACAAATAAACTAGCCAACATAACACCAAACCAAACAAACACCCAACAGTGCCCGATGCTAATCTGAAGAAGCAAACAAAGCACAGAATAGTTAAAATCATAATATAATACTGAATGAGAAACACCACGCTCTCACCTGTCAAACAGTCCTTCCACGTGTACTACCTGACACCCTCAACTATCACACACACACACACTCATGCATGTCGTCCAATGAGACTAGTAAGGTGTTGTGCGTGGGGCTGGCAATCTCACCATGTAACACAGGTTGCTACCGAAACCACTACTACAAGAGCACACACTCAGCTATCACACACACACACACTCATGCATGTCGTCCAATGAGACTAGTAAGGTGTTGTGCGTGGGGCTGGCAATCTCACCATGTAACACAGATTGCTACCGAAACACTACTGCTCTAGCATATGAATACTTAATATGAAGGCAAACCACACTGTTGGCCCCATGCTCCCTCAGGAGCGGAGAAGAGAAATATATATCTTGAAGTGAGCCCACGTGCTCTCACAACCATTCCTCACATAACCATAATTAAATAATCATAAAATGGACATAAAATAATATTCAACTGTATGTACAACAAATACTCTCAGTAATGAGAATAAGCTACTACCTCGTAACTGATCTATCTCAATATTCGTTACTGCATTCTGAAGCATGTCGTATGTGACGACTGGTGCGGCTGGGAATCTCATCACATGAAACACATCGTTACCGAAACAACCACTGCAATAGCATAAAAAATGCTTCTTGTCGGCTTGTGATAGACACCAGCCACATTGGTGTTTCCATGCTCCGCCGGGAGCAACCAGAGAAACACATGTCTCAACAAAGGAGTGGCCTCGCGCTCTCCAGAAATCTAAATACATATTCTCACCTCACAGTAACCCATTAAATATATACAGTAGAATTATCAATAAACGTGAAATACACTCAATTACTTTTACATTAGAAAAATAAAATATAATTATTCTCGACTTAAACCAAACTGGAACTAAATACACAACGTGTCACATGGCGTAACATTATAGGTTTACCACGCGGGGCGTGTTATTCGCCGCTTTTTATACAGTCCTCGCCACGTGGCTACAATCTTGCTATTGTTAATCTTATCTACATTCCCGTGAAATAGCTTCATACTATATCTGCCTTTCTGATAACATTTCTGTCCAGTTTCATGTACAAAACACTCTCCTACTAAATTTGCCCGGTCTGATGGATGAAATACTTGATACTAAATTCTCACATCTGGATTTAGGCTTTGCGTGCCTAATAAAACCTATCCAGACATTATTTTCACTCATCTATCATTTCTTCAAGACTAAATCATAATGTCCTAAAAAGACATTTCCTTTGGAAACACATCTATCTATATCACTAAACATTAAAACAGACTCGTGCTGAATATAATTTCAGACTTCTAGAAAACTAACACTAATTTAAATTAACTCACATGTCATGTCTTTGTTCCCCTTCTACCGACACAGGGCTAGCCTAACTTCGTATCTCTCTCGTCTTGTTTGTTATCTCTTCTGGACTGATACTTCTGAAAGGTCGCTGCTGGCCTTCGTAAGCTTTATATAGACTGTTAAGCCTAAACACTCAACTTAGTCCGCGCGCGCCGTAATCGCGCTACTTAAATAACACTCGCGATATATTGCTTTAGGAATAGCGAAAACACAAATAAAACCTACAGCTATTATCAAATAACACAATTCTACACCACAACTTAAATTTAAAGGCATTATTGTGGCCTTTTCATCAATCTTCCTTATCTCGTCAGAATTTTTACATACTAGGCGCACTTCTAAAATATGGGCGATAAATCTGCCTAGAAACAGGTAGGGGGCGGGCGTCTCCTTTTCGGCCCCATCACACATCTCCCTCCTGATTTTGTTGTCGTCCCGACAACATCACTACCTCCGACACTTCTGTCGAAATCTCTTAGATCGTTGGTGCCGCGTTTGATTATTTCTCAGCGGCGATGTTTTGGGCTCAGATTCTGTATTCGGTACAACTTGGCTGGAGACACTCTTGGTCATCATGTCTCCAGTTGTACGTTGCCGGGCTGTCAGTTGCTGTGGTCTTGAAGACTCGCTCACCGGTGCCGCGTCACTGCCTGCCCGTGACATCTGCCTGTCAGTGCTTGTAGCTGTCGAATCTGTAGGGGGATTGCTCCTGACGTGCTTGACACTCGTTTTGTGTGGACGGTGGCTAACATTCCCCACTATCTGCTTTTGATGTGTCTCCTCCTCTGAACCTTGACTTGCACTCCCTCCTCTCTGCTTAAGACGAGTTTCCTCCCCTAACCGACTACCAATCTTCTCGGCGCCCTTAGGGTGACAGTTGTCACGGTCATCTCTTGGCTTGCACCCGGAAGGAAACCTGGTTGTGGTAGCACGTCTCGGGAAAGAGCTCTTTGAGGGACAGGCGGCTATCAAATGTTCAGTTGACTTGCAATGAAAACATCTCTTCGGAAGCGGGCCTTGAGGGCACTTGGCTGCCATGTGGTCTGACAAGTCTCCACAATTGTAGCATCTTATCTTTCTGGGCTTCCTCTTTGCCATGGGTCGCTTTCTGCTGCCCTTACACTCTTGACCGCCAATGCCGCATACATAAATTGCTTCCATGCCCTGGACCGATGGTTTGCTGTCAAACTCTACTCTCTCATTTCTCGCCAGACTCCGGAATCCCTTTCTGAAGATCTTGGTCTGATGTACAAATACATCAATACCTCCATCATCTGGCGTGATGAATCCCCATCCCCTGCGGACACTGTACCACTTGCAAACTCCTTTTCGCCTTGTCGGTGCAGCTGCACTGGTCGGTACTGTCAGCTCACTGCTTTCGTTAACAACAGCTTGACTCTCACATACCAGAACATGCACCTCCTCGTCGTGCTTTGGCTGTTCCCGTGGACACACCTCCTTGTCTTGCGTTGGCTGTTCCCGCGGACACACCTCCTCGTTGTGCTTTGGCTGCTTCCGCGGCTGGCATGGTGCTCTCTTTCTCTGCACCTCCTCTCGTGCTGGCGAACTGGACTCTGACATCTGTGCTATCTGGGATTTTAGGAAGGATAACTCTGCTCTGAGTGCCTCCTCCTCCTTCTTAACTTCTGCACTTGCTATCTGGACCCGTGTCTCAGGCTTTTTACTTCCACCATAAACAGCATATTCCCAAGGGAAATTCCTGTTCACCTCACTGACTTGTGGTTGCTCGCTGTAGGCTTTTTTTACAATTTCCAGTAACTTCTCAGGGCTGGCCTTGGCTCCACCTTGTATCCGTAACTCTCTAGATACCATTGGTGTAACGTTGTTCCATATCATGTCTAACTTGTCTTCTGCGCAAAAAGGCGCCACCTTCCACGCGGCTTCCACATCCTCCACAAACTCTTGCCAAGTGGGTCTCTCCCTCTCCACTAAATAACCTTATCTCTGGCTCCTCCACGTACAGTACCTTCATATGCGCATTAGCCATCTTGCTGCAGGAATGCACTGCTGGGTGTTTACACTATTTGTTCGTTCGCTGTTTGCTCGGTGTCACTGTCTGCCTTATCCTGCCGACGACGCCAATTGTGGTAGGGTGGGCGAGATGATGATGATGATTATGTTGTGATTGTGATATCACTCTCTTGTCACACTCGCACCGACCCGAACAACAATAAAACTCTTGATTCTAGAGGCAGGGGCTATATTTACTTTTACAGCCCATTCAGTGACAAAGCAAACATTAAACAAATAATCCAAGGAACATAACAAAACGAAAACTAAATAAAACAAAACACCCAACAGTGCCCGATGCTAATCTGAAGAAGCAAACAAAGCACAGAATAGTTAAAATCATAATATAATACTGAATGAGAAACACCACGCTCTCACCTGTCAAACAGTCCTTCCACGTGTACTACCTGACACCCTCAACTATCACACACGCACGCACTCATGCGTGTCATCCAATGCGACTAGTGAGGTGTTGTGCGTGGGGCTGGCAATCTCACCATGTAACACAGGTTGCTACCGAAACCACTACTACAAGAGCACACACTCAGCTATCACACACACACACACACTCATGCATGTCGTCCAATGAGACTAGTAAGGTGTTGTGCATGGGGCTGGCAATCTCACCATGTAACACAGATTGCTACCGAAACACTACTGCTCTAGCATATGAATACTTAATATGAAGGCAAACCACACTGTTGGCCCCATGCTCCCTCAGGAGCGGAGAAGAGAAATATATATCTTGAAGTGAGCCCACGTGCTCTCACAACCATTCCTCACATAACCATAATTAAATAATCATAAAATGGACATAAAATAATATTCAACTGTATGTACAACAAATACTCTCAGTAATGAGAATAAGCTACTACCTCGTAACTGATCTATCTCAATATTCGTTACTGCATTCTGAAGCATGTCGTATGTGACGACTGGTGCGGCTGGGAATCTCATCACATGAAACACATCGTACCCGAAACAACCACTGCAATAGCATAAAAATGCTTCTTGTCGGCTTGTGATAGACACCAGCCACATTGGTGTTTCCATGCTCCGCCGGGAGCAACCAGAGAAACACATGTCTCAACAAAGGAGTGGCCTCGCGCTCTCCAGAAATCTAAATACATATTCTCACCTCACAGTAACCCATTAAATATACAGTAGAATTATCAATAAACGTGAAATACACTCAATTACTTTTACATTAGAAAAATAAAATATAATTATTCTCGACTTAAACCAAACTGGAACTAAATACACAACGTGTCACATGGCGTAACATTATAGGTTTACCACGCGGGGCGTGTTATTCGCCGCTTTTTATACAGTCCTCGCCACGTGGCTACAATCTTGCTATTGTTAATCTTATCTACATTCCCGTGAAATAGCTTCATACTATATCTGCCTTTCTGATAACATTTCTGTCCAGTTTCATGTATAAAACACTCTCCTACTAAATTTGCCCGGTCTGATGGATGAAATACTTGATACTAAATTCTCACATCTGGATTTAGGCTTTGCGTGCCTAATAAAACCTATCCAGACATTATTTTCACTCATCTATCATTTCTTCAAGACTAAATCATAATGTCCTAAAAAGACATTTCCTTTGGAAACACATCTATCTATATCACTAAACATTAAAACAGACTCGTGCTGAATATAATTTCAGACTTCTAGAAAACTAACACTAATTTAAATTAACTCACATGTCATGTCTTTGTTCCCCTTCTACCGACACAGGGCTAGCCTAACTTCGTATCTCTCTCGTCTTGTTTGTTATCTCTTCTGGACTGATACTTCTGAAAGGTCGCTGCTGGCCTTCGTAAGCTTTATATAGACTGTTAAGCCTAAACACTCAACTTAGTCCGCGCGCGCCGTAATCGCGCTACTTAAATAACACTCGCGATATATTGCTTTAGGAATAGCGAAAACACAAATAAAACCTACAGCTATTATCAAATAACACAATTCTACACCACAACTTAAATTTAAAGGCATTATTGTGGCCTTTTCATCAATCTTCCTTATCTCGTCAGAATTTTTACATACTAGGCGCACTTCTAAAATATGGGCGATAAATCTGCCTAGAAACAGGTAGGGGGCGGGCGTCTCCTTTTCGGCCCCATCACATATATCAACAGAAGGTGCAGGTGGAGGAGTGTTGCTGAACCGGTACACACAAAAACGCTGGCAGTGGCTACCAGTAACTTCAGAGCAGAGGCAGAGGCCTTGAAAACTGTAGCAGATGTTCTAATGACAGAGGAAAGCACCGAGAGACAAGTTGCTTTCTTTACAGATGCGCTGTCAGTAATTGCAACACTGAAGAGCCAGAACAATGCAGATCTGGATGACTGTTGCATCTCCCTTTGCACACCGCGATGCTTCACTAGTCTGAAACATCGCTGTGCTCAAATGGAGCACTTATTAAACGGAACGCTACCGTATTAAAATGACGTCATATAAAATAATTTATGCAGACGCGCGTGATAAAAGCAGAAGTAATTAACTTCTACTAACGATGACGTTGGGCGGTGTCTTTGAGCCGGCAGGCTGTGTGTGTGTGTGAGCTCCTGCTGAAGTATTTTTATGTCCGCTGTTCTACGTACATTTTCATATGATGTCTGCATTTCATTGAATGCCAGAGATGTGTGGCGATTGACAGGAGAGTATTCTAAATCACTACAGCTTAATATTTTGACGATGCCGCTGTAAAAGACTGTAGCGCGGACTCAGACGTGCAGACGGCTACATCCTTCAATGTGTTCGATGGCCAGTTTTTGCAATTAATCATCAGTAATTATCAACTAAATTGGAGCTTTTATCATACCATTAAACGATTGTCTGCGTCGCCAAGAGTGCCTTAAGTTTATAATATCTGTTGGCGCTTGCATTGGACTGTCTCCAGATTTCAATTGGATGTTACAACTACTATACTACATATAACAATGCACACAAAAATGACCTAAGAGTAGTATTCCACGAACTGAGCCACCAGTTCAAACGAGTTGTAGTACAGTGGATCCCATCTCATTGCAACATCTCCGGCAATGAAGAATCTGACAGACTGGCAAAGGAAGGTGAAAAGCTACCTCAGCCCGATAGAAGTATAACTTTTGAAGAGGCAAAGATTTTTGGTAGAAGCAGATACAGGAACAATTGGGAAGCAGAACATCCAGATCACACAAAAAATGATGTTTATTACCTGCTCAGCAGAAGAGAACAAGTGATAATCTTCAGACTCCACCTGGGCCACAACAAATTGCCATACCCCCGATTCAACAAGCTAAAGATAGGAACTGTGGATGAATGTGACTGTGGTACCGATGAAATGACTGCTGCATATCTGTTTCAAAGATACCCAACATATGAGAAACAGAGAAAGCACATGTGGCCATCATCAGTACCATTCCTGGAAAAGCGTTATGGAGATAGAAATAGCCTCAAGCTGACCCCTGCTTTCTTTGAACATATTTAAGTTGACGTCTGAGAGTGTACGAAGATGAAGAAGAAACCAATTTGAAATAAATTACATTCCTATTTCGACAGGGATGAAAGTGCAATTTTCGTTCTTAATAGTGAATACCAATTAGATTGTCACATAATAATATCTTGTATTTCTTTGCGCACCTGAACTTTGATGTAAGTATGCATAAAACATTGCATGTCAGCTGAACTGCACAGAAATGATCATGCGTTCGGAAGCTGTGAAAATGGGTGCAGAGAGATGGATGGACTGAACAGAAGGTCTTAGAAGAGACATAGATATGTTTTCAAGGGGGGTGTGAGAACACACACTTTATTTGCAAAGATAGGACATTGGAATTTGGCTTACACATAGATCACAGCATTCTCAAGACTCCCTTCTAGTTTCATCTTTATAAACTGTCCGAGTGGTTTTTTATGAATTTTAAAAAATTAGACCCATTTTTCTTGATAAAAATACAGGGTAGAGATACTTTAAAAATTCACTGATCAAAACGTTACAGGTTTATACTTTTAAAATTAGAAGAGGACAAGCACTACAGTATGAGATCACAGTATGCAAAGTTTAAAGCCTTTAGCTTTAAAATATTTTGAGTAATCCTGACATAATGTCATCAAAATTGCTGAAAAACAATATCGTAGAAATAAGCAAAATACAGGGAAAACATGCCTTAAAATTGTCATACTCACATTAGAATCCACCACCTGCATATCCATTCTCTTTGTTGGTATTCTTATAATCCAGGAAAGATTTTCTGTGCCTGTATTCTGCTTTTTCATATCATATGATCTTAGGGAAGCAGAGACTCGTGCCGCGTCAAAACCAGAAAATCCTTTGAAGCAGTATTTTCCAAAAGATAGACTAAAATTTTCAAAAATTCCTCTTCTCCCAAGTTCTCCATCATTGAAAACTATCAAAGCATCATAAACTGAAAGTTCTAATCTGTTTCTTCCTACAAATGCTGCTTTGGGACATCTGTTCCAGATCAGATTGTGGAAAGACTCATTAGAGTTCTGTGTTCCTCCATGAAGACATTTTGACAACAAGAAGTCTGAAGACAATTCATCAAAGACAGGCTGAATTTCTTTAATGAAAGAATTTAGGCAGCCTGTTTTTGTTAGCCTTGTTTATATCCTTTGGGCACCAATCTCCACAATCTTCAGATCTCCAGCACGGTGCTTGAGAATGGCCATTATGCTTTTTTTCATATTGGAAATTGAACTAATATTTCCTCTTATTGCGGCACCGTAATGACCTTGTATTCTCATAATAGCACTCTTTGTTAATCTTCCAAAATTTCCAATACCCTTATACTTTTTCCCATCTTCTTCATTCTGCTTACCTTTACCTTCTGCAACTTTATCAAGGAGACGTCATCCCATTCGTTTCTGAACATGGCCGCAGCATTCTAATTTTTTGATTTGAAGTCCAGGATACATTTGTGGCTCTGCCTCGGCAACAGATTAAAAACTTTTTGAATCCCCATCTCCAAGATATTTTACATACTTCAAACCATGTTTTTCCTCAGATCTTCTAAAAATATTAATCATTCCATTTGATTCCATCAGACCAGAGGCACCCTCATGATTTTTTGGCATGATTTATAACCTGTCATCCACACTACAAATTCTTCATCTGTTTTGTATTTCTTTCTAGCCTTACTGCAAGCATCACAGTAATTGGACAAAATGTCTACATCAACAACTTTTGCTGCTCTCACTGGGTTCACAGACAGAACTGTTGCTATGCCATTTTTTAAAACACTTTGGACATGGGAACTGTTTAACAAACTGCAAGACACTTTCAATGCTGATAATTCTGTATCCTTCAATAGTTTCAGGATCAGTGTGTTTCACAGCTGTAGAAGTAACACTATTTAATTTGCAGAATGATGCAGATGTGTTTAGAGATTTACTTTCAGCTGGCTGAGAATGACAGTTTGACGATAGGCCTAGGCCTATTTCATTTGTCTGACACGTGGCTGTGACTTTCGGTTGTTTAAGAGAACCAGAATACCTGTTACCTCTAAATTTCCTCTTAATGGGCCTGTCCTTTCTTCTTTTACCTGATGCTGTTGATTTATTAACACAATCCATTTTATTAAATAAGAAATCACTATAAATCTCACAGTAATCGCAAATTCGACTTCGCAATGATACGGGAAGCGTGTACGAAGTAAACAAATCAGCCAGCTAAGCCCAATGTAAGCTTGATTCTGATTGGTTGAAGCTGGCGATATTTTGACCCTCATGAGAAGTTTCAGCCAATGACATGTTATTTTAAGTTAAAGTTCATAACTGTTAAAAATTTTAATCTAATGCCCTGGCTGGGCTAAATACCGAAAATATTATTAAAATATGTTAATAAATAAAAAAGTTATAACAAAATATTTTTTTTGCATATATAATTAGCTGATTTGTGGCTGAACATACGTATTTGAAAAATTAATTTAAAATATTTGTAAGCTGAAAACTGCAATAAAAAACATAGCGTTAGGTAGAAAAATGGTGACACTAAACTGTAGCATCAATATTGTAAAAATGATAATTTTTAAACAAAATGCCAAAATATGGGTGATACCACCCCTTGAACGCTTTTCTTTGTTGACTGTAACTATTTTCGGGAGAGTATGTATAATGGAAACAATACAATTTTTCAACACGGTTGCATTCCTCAGCTGTGACCAACGTACACAGGGCGAGAATTATGTTATTTTAGATTCAATTTAACAGTTCTTTGATGACAACATTTCGTGTGAAAGTGCGTGGATTATTTTCAAAGAGTGTTCCCTGATAACAAGTGGTTTTAACAAAAACTTTCAAGTTTTCATGATTTGTACATCGGGTGAGGGCGACATAGAGGTGGCCGTATCCGTGTCCGAAAATACAATTCACTTTGGTGTGTTATTGGCTCATGCACACCAGTTTTTACGCACTTTTTCTTTGTCGATGTCGTAAATTTTTTTAAAGATAGGTCAGAAGATATTTATTGTCCCGTCTGAGCAGAGGTGATAGTGGTAAAATATGTGAGAATAAAGGTGTAAGAAATAGATTTTCACGAGGAAATAGTGTAAGAGGAAGATCAGTCTCTGGAATGAGTAGTTTCTCTAGTCCAGCCTATCTATACGACTATATATTTTATTATCTCAGACGACCTTTCTCTCCCTATATGAAATATAGGTTACACTACACACGCCCACGCACACAAAATTTTGTGACAACAATACGCACAAACGTGAAAAACTATGGATAAGTGGGTATGGGTCTGACCGACACACTAAGTTAAGTTTTTGTTTAGTTTATTATCACTTTATACTTCTTACAACATCAAACATATAGAAATCAATATAAATCAAGTTTACAGATATATGAAAATAACCGAATAAGTGCCCTCCCCTTGTTGAGAAAAGATCCCAAAAGAAGTTAATAACCCAAAGGTCAAAGATAAGCACTATATTACAGAATAGATTGTGAAGAACAAGTTCTCACTAAATTATTACTCAGAAAATACTCAGTTTAGCGAAATAAAAAAATAAAAAAAGTTAGTACAATGATTATACAAAGGAAAATATTCACTCTCTCTGTCTCTCACTTTGTCAATCTGTGGCCGCACACAATTTCGCTTACCTACTAGTGATGTTGGTATCCATTGAAAACATACAATAATCCCTGAGCATATACTGTCAGGTGGGGGTGCCAAAGATAACCCCAGTCCAGCCTAATAGCGAATATTAATTACAAGGTGGACGCCAAATTTGGTATTTTAATGTTCCCTCGATTAAATCGCTGTCACCACAAATAGTTACTGAAGCAAGACGTGCTCTGGACGTTCATAGTTGAAAAAAGAGGAGAAAGTAATTACCGTATTGCTAAGCATCTGGTTGTGAAGCTAAATGTTATCATATGTAAAACTGATGATGATGGTAGATCCTATCGGCTTTTCTCTGGGGTGAGTACCGATTTTGAAACTGTGTATACTCCTGGATAAAAAAATCACTTGGGTAAACGATTGTCAGAAGTCGACAAAAATGTTTTATATATATTGCCACAGCGGGCCAATAAAATTGAATGGAAAAATATGGGTATATTTGTATGTCCCGCTACTCAAATTTACAGTTAAAAAATGTTAGTGTCTCGCCCTGTTCACACCGGTATGGGGACGAACGCCAAGGAAAACGACAACTATTATTCCTTCAGTAACTGAGGAAAAGACTACAATAGAAACTGCTGGCCGCTGGGTTTTGACCAAGCACTATATTGGAAGAAACAAATCATTTAACAAAATTGATAATATCCTATCCTATCAAACGTAAGGATTGATCTCTTAGGTAGTCTGAGATAAAAAAAATATAGTCGTATAGATAGGCTTGACTAGAGAAACTACTCATTCCAGAGACTAATCTTCCTCTGACACTATTTCCTCGTGAAAATCTATTTCTTATCCTCTCCGTCACCTAATTAAATTAAAAGGCACCCGATGTCTTAGCCTTTCTTATTGCGCTTCGCTTAGCGAGTATGGGTTGGGTTTTAGGCATGCAGCCGTTCCCCTCCCGACCCGGTAAAACTCACAGCGCACAATGTCAGTTTTTAATTTAATTATGACTACGCGCCCTTAACAAATATCGCCTCGGATTACTAGCTAGTTCATTGACGGCGTTTATCGTTTTGACACATGATAATATTAAATGCTAGCCACTATATAATTACACACAATGAAATAAAATGCGCATTCTACTCTGTCACTTTATCCGTCACTCATATCATTATACTTAAGTCAGCTAAACCATATCTTTCTGGTGTAGAAAATGGTTGTTGGATTTTACATTACTGAACCACTGGTAAGAGAATATCTACGCGTTTGCTATTTCGCTAGTCTTAACGCTAAGGAGTGGCAGTGAATAAAATGGTAAAACTTTTCACATATTTAATACTTAAGCACAACTTATATTATTACCAGAGAAATCAGAATAATCCCCACGAAGCTATTAACGGACTATTTCACATAGGTTCTAGCATACGCGTTTAGACTATCCAAAATTTCATGAGAGACTTGATAAACTGACTAGGAGAGAAGGCAGAATATATACATATTTTGTGCAATATATCTAAAGGATGTGAAAATTCACACCTTGGACGTATCAGGGAAAATCAACGAGCTTGGCTTTTTAGATAAATGATTCTACCGTTCGATCTACCCGCGATGCCGGACGACATCACAAGACATGCCGAGCGGACGGGCTTTCTTAGATTTTCTCCCCCTTAAGTCCCCTGAAAATGTAAACATCAAAGGTACGGGAATATTATTATCGCCCTTGAGTTTGCTATCCGATGATTGACAGATAAGCTCGCGTGAGAGCTCAGATAACCACCCCGATTCGCTCTCCTGTTTATCTGGCATGTTTCAAACCTAGGTAAACAAACTCGTTAGCGCAAGAAAGACAGGAAAAATAGGCGTGGCTTCAAAAGTGAGTAAACAGACAGCGAATTGCGTGGCCTAGCCTTCGCAAAACATAAACGCTAACTGAGGCAGCAAAGGTGGTCGGATTTCTGAGGCTATATTTACATTTCCACATCACAGTCGAGCGCTACTAATTTCGAGAAAGAATTAAAAAAAAAAAAAACAACCAAAGTATTTGTTTTATATAACACCCACGCCGCGCAAGTTGCACACCGTGCGATGCGCACTTTTTTTTCTGGAGCGAGTTACTATTGTGAGTGAGACCGACCGACGTAACATACATCGGTAATTATGTTAGTTGGGATGGGATGGGATACAATCGCTCCATTTAAAGCTATTAAGAGTTATAAAGTTATAATTATAAAGTTATTATTATTAGCTGAAAGCTATTAGAGCTTATTTAAAGTTGTTTTCCTATTTTCTTTACCGGCAATTAGGCTCTGATTTCTGCCACAACCAAGAGGAAACAACACTTTGACTAAATTAGCGTTTCACTCTGAAATGCTAGATCTGGCATCTGCTGTATTCAATAAGTAATTTCTCAATTATTTTCAATTTTGTTTATTTAAGAAAGCTATTAAAGCTGATAAATATGTATTGTGTGTTTGAGTGTATGGGCGCGCATAGGAGAGTGAGTAAGAGAGAGAGAGAGAGAGAGAAAGAGAGAGAGAGAGAGAGAGAGAGAGAGAGAGAGAGAGAGAGAGAGAGAGAGAGAGAGAGAGAGAGAGAGAGAGAGAGAGAGAGATTATCATCTATTACGGCTCAGAACTTTCCAGGGTTTGCACATCTTTAATTGTGTCATATTTGTTTCAAACAAACGTGTTTACAAATCAGGAAATGTACAGTCTATCCGGACAAAGTGTTGTCAATAAATTTTTCGTTTCACGGGCGTATAAAATGATCATATAAAAATGTAATAAAGCAGGGATCAGAATGTGCTGGTTCAACAACAGATCAGAGCGATAAAGTTAATGCTGCGTGCAAGTTCGGAGAAGCAGTGACCTTTTTTTCTTGTGTTTCTGTATCATCCTGGAACGTGAGACAGCGCTCACGTGTTTTTAGTTACAACGTGATTCATTGTATTTTATGCCGCCTCGTTAGAATCCTCATTAAAAAATCTTTGAATGTAGGCGACTGCATTTGTGACAAATACAGTCTTAGACCTGACCTTGTGATTAATCTTTCCTGATAGTGTCGTCTACTTATGTGACTGCAAGTATGTGTGTGTGTGTGTGTGTGTGTACATCCAGGCAGTTTCAGTAAACCATAGTTATGTGTCCTAGACTACGGGAATTCGCTAGTGAGGGTTGCTTGTTTACATTTTTTTTAAAAATTACTTATGAAATCACCATTATACAAGAGTCAGCTGCTCGGTAGTGTGTTGTTTGTTTTTAAAGCAGATTTTAGATCTGTGATTCTTAACATTCGAAATATTAGATTCTGGCCACATTTACCGGAATCTTTATTCATGTACGCGTCCTAGGACAAACCACAAGCATAATATATGACCGCATTGTGTTGCTGTTTGCTAAGATACTCAAGCTGTCGCCTTTGCACAACCCCCTGATAGAAGGCGCTTTGTAAAATTTTGGTAAATAATACAATGCTACAGCTTTGCTAAACAGTGGATTAAATTGAGTGGACTTTATCAGCAGACTTTTAGTTCATTCGACATTACAACCTAATTCTTTTGTTCTAATTTGATTACAGAGGTGGCGTTTAAACGTTCCTAACGAATTTTTAAAATGTCTTCCAGTAATTCAGTATGTTATCTAGATTTCACTGTTTTGTAAGTAATTACCAACAGACAAAATCTCCTGCGTAGATGACAATAATTATGAAACTTGTTTAAATATAGATCTTGAAAATTTATGTCAATTTAATTTCTTTATAAGACATAGTTACCTATTATTATGCACCCTTAAGCATGTCGCAAAGAGACCTCTATGAGGTTGTGTATCCCCTGTCCAATCATTGCAATTAGGGTAAATCAAACAAATTTGTGAGCATGTTTAAAAAATCCAAACAATCAAACAAAAACAAAAAAAAAGAGATAAAACAAAACCAAAAATAAAAAGGCAAAAAAAAAAAAAAAAAAAAAAAAACACCAAAGAAAAGTACTAAACAGGAGTAGGGGTGTAAAGGGCTGGGGTGTTTCGTTAGATATTTAACTGAGACTTTCATGTGTCACATGTTTTATACGAACATAACTAGACCTTCATCTTACCTCAATAATCATCAGATTGTGCATGAGGTTGGCAACTTGATCATGTAAAGTAATTGCTACATAAAACAAACTTGAATGTTTGGTGAACAAGACTGCAACATTTAACCGGAAATGTGATTACAAATAACGAACATGAAATAATGGCAATACAAATCAAAACACAGTGAGAGAAAATAGTTATTACAGAAAATAAACACACAGAGTTGAACGAAAACAGAAGATACAGATCTGTAGAGATGTTCATGGCCTACGTTATTTGATACTGTCTATGACTGTGATTAAATTGTGATACCGGAGATATTCATGGCCAGATGTATGTAATTATTGCGTTATCGTTTGTCTATTTATAGCAACAAGTTTGTACAGGTATTGTTGTCAAAAACACTAAGCCTGAGGTGTGTTTTTTTTTTTAATTTTTATTGTAGTTTTGCTTCATTTTGATGAGCTATACTTCATTCAACCTAAACTAAATGTCCATCAACTATATTAGGGTGCATGTTAAAGATTTTGTGGTCTACTATAACGTTATGCCGTTGATTTTGTAATCAGTAGTTCAGATGCTGGCATAACTAATAAATTGTTAATGTTTTTCCTTCTGTTACATTTTCAGATAATTTTTCTTTAATTTCTGATTTTTTTCTGTGTGTCTGTGTCTGTGTTCTTTTAACAGCAGTGCATCTTAACATAAGATAATTTGCTGTTTTGTAATATGTATTATGTCATGGACAATAAGAAACAAGTAGAAAAATCCCTAGAGGCCACAAAGAAGTGTTTTCTCAGAATAATGTTAAAAATATCATGCACAGCTAAAAGGATGTCCTGAAAGAGGGTAACAGAAGCTTATTCCTCATATTAGAAGGAAGTTTATTTCTCATGTTAGAAGGAAGTTTATTTCTCATGTTAGAAGGCAGTTTATTCCTCATGATAGAAAGCAGTTTATTTCTCATGTTAAAAGGAAGTTTATTTCTCATGTTAGAAGGAAGTTTTTTCCTCATGTTAGAAGTAAGTTTATTCCTCATGATAGAAGAAAATTATTTCTCATGTTAGAAGGAAGTTTATTCCTCATGTTAGAAGGAAGTTTCTTGCTCATGTTAGAAGTAAGTTTATTACTCATGTTAGAAGGAAGTTTCTTGCTCATGTTAGAAGTAAGTTTATTCCTCATGTTAGAAGGAAGTTTATTCCTCATGTTAGAAGGAAGCTTATTCCTCATGTTAGAAGGAAGCTTATTCCTCATGTTAGAAGGCAGTTTATTCCTCATGTTAGAAGGCAGTTTATTCCTCATGTTAGAAGTAAGTTTATTCTTCATGTTAGAAGGCAGTTTATTCCTCATGTTAGAAGGCAGTTTATTCCTCATGTTAGAAGTAAGTTTATTCCTCATGTTAGAAGGCAGTTTATTCCTCATGTTAAAAGGCAGTTTATTCCTCATGTTAGAAGCAAGTTTATTCCTCATGTTAGAAGGCAGCTTATTCCTCATGTTAGAAGAAAGTTTATTCCTCATGTTAGAAGGAAGTTTATTTCTCATGTTCGAAGGAAGTTTATTCCTCATGTTAGAAGGCAGTTTATTCCTCATGTTAGAAGGAAGCTTATTCCTCATTTTAGAAGGAAGTTTATTTCTCATGTTAGAAATAAGCTTATTCCTCATGTTAGAAGGAAGCTTATTCCTCATGTTAGAAGGAAGTTTATTTCTCATGTTAGAAGGAGACTTATTCTTCATGTTAGAAGGAAGTTTATTTCTCATATTAGAAGGAAGCTTATTCCTCATGTTAGAAGGAAGCTTATTCCTCATGTTAGAAGGAAGTTTATTTCTCATGTTAGAAGGAAGCTTATTCCTAGTGTTAGAAGGAAGCTTATTCCTCAAGTTAGAAACTTATTCCTCATGTTAGAAGGAAGTTTATTTCTCATGTTAGAAAGCAGTTTATTCCTCATGTTAGAAGGCAGTTTATCCCTCATGTTAGAACGCAGTTTATCCCTCATGTTAGAACGCAGTTTATTTATCATGTTAGAATTAAGTTTATTCCTCATTTTAGAAGGCAGTTTATTCCTCATGTTAGAAGGCAGTTTATTCCTCATTTTAGAAGGAAGTTTATTCCTCATGTTAGAAGGCAGTTAATACTCATGTTAGAAGGCAGTTTATTCCTCATGTTAGAAGGCAGTTTATTCCTCATGTTAGAAGGCAGTTTATTCCTCATGTTAGAAGGCAGTTTATTCCTCATGTTAAAAGGCAGTTTATTCCTCATGTTAGAAGGCAGTTTAACCCTCAGTTAGAAGGCAGTTTATTCCTCATGTTAGAAGGCAGTTTATTCCTCATGTTAAAAGGCAGTTTATTCCTCATGTTAGAAGGCAGTTTATTCCTCATGTTAGAATGCAGTTTATTCCTCATGTTAGAAGGCAGTTTATTGGAATTTTAACCATCTTCTTGGAGTTACGTTGTGCGTGCTAGAGAATTAAATTCATCTGAGAGTTTAACTTTGATGGGTGGACAACGGGAGCGTGAGCCTGTTAGAATGCTCCAAACAAATGTACTTAGCAGAGGGCATTTGTTTTTCTATTTTTCTAAAGTTCGTGGTTACAAGCCTTAAGACGATTTGTGATGCTAACGCCGCTAGTGTGAGAGAAAAGCATCCACCCTAACCGCCTACAGTGGAAGAGAGTGTGGAGAAGGCTTCCATCATCACAGAATCGATGAACCACAGCTGCAGGACTCAGCTAGAGTTAAGTTTCTTGTAAAAGAGGCGAAAGCAACAGACTTTTGATAAATCCTCACCTTGGAACATAGTGCTAACCTTTAACCTTTGGGGTTATTAACTTGTTGGGTTCTTTTTTTCAATAAGGGGGAGGGCACATGTATTCTGTTATTTTCCTATGTATGAAATTCTGATTTTTATTTGATCTTTCTTTAGATATTCGATGTTGTAAAGTTTAATGATAATAAACAACAAAAGAACTTACCTTTGTGTGTTGGTCAGACTCACACCCAATTTACCATATTTTTGTCACGTTTGTGTGTCTTGTTGTCACATGGCATAGTTGTGTGTGTGTGTAGTTAAACTTATATTTACATATATAGGGAGGTGCAAGATTGTCTTGTACTAAAAGATAGTCGTATAGATAGGCTGGACTAGAGAAACTACTCATTCCAGAGAGATATCTTCTCCTTTAACTATTCACTCGTGAAATCTATTCTCACACCTTTACTTCTCACGTCCTTATCACCATCCACTCTACTCAGGCGGGACCATAAATAACTTTCAAACCTATCTAAATTTACGACAGTTAGAAGGAAGTTTATTTCTCATGTTAGAAGGAAGTTTATTTCTCATGTTAGAAGGAAGCTTATTCCTCATGTTAGAAGGAAGCTTATTCCTCATGTTAGAAGTTAGCTTATTCCTCATGTTAGGAAGCGAGTTCCTCATGTTAGAAGGAAGGTTATTCATCAGGTTAGAAGGAAGAAGGAAGCTTATTCCTTGTGTTAGAAGGAAACATTATTTGGGATACATTATCAGAAAAATAAAGCTGGAATATATCGTGACAACAGGAAAAATTGAAGGAAAAAGAGATAGTAGGTGACAAAAAGAGCACATATTGGACAGTCTGACAGTCGTGGCATGGAAAGAAGTTAACAGCAGAATTGATAAAAAGTGCTGGAAGCAGGAAGTTTTGTAGAGACATGATCAGGTACGCCAACAGACATGGTAGCTGCATGTACTAACACCACAGTTCACAAGAAGAAGAAGCATTGAACGATATGGTCACCCTATGCATGAAGCAATCACGTACTCATATAGTGGTGGTTTATGTAACAATCACGTACTCATGCAGTGGTGGTTTATGTAACAATCACGTACTCATACAGTGGTGGTTTATGTAACAATCACGTACTCATACAGTGGTGGTTTATGTAACAATCACGTACTCATATAGTGGTGGTTTATGTAACAATCACGTACTCATACAGTGGTGGTTTATGTAACAATCACGTACTCATACAGTGGTGGTTTATGTAACAATCACGTACTCATACAGTGGTGATTTATGTAACAATCACGTACTCATACAGTGGTGGTTTACGTAACAATCACGTACTCATACAGTGGTGGTTTATGTAACAATCACGTACTCATATAGTGGTGGTTTATGTAACAATCACGTACTCATACAGTGGTGGTTTATGTAACAATCACGTACTCATTCAGTGGTGGTTTATGTAACAATCACGTACTCATACAGTGGTGGTTTATGTAACAATCACGTACTCATACAGTGGTGGTTTATGTAACAATCACGTACTCATATAGTGGTGGTTTATGTAACAATCACGTACTCATATAGTGGTGGTTTATGTAACAATCACGTACTCATATAGTGGTGGTTTATGTAACAATCACGTACTCATACAGTGGTGGTTTATGTAACAATCACGTACTCATACAGTGGTGGTTTATGTAACAATCATGTACTCATACAGTGGTGGTTTATGTAACAATCACGTACTCATACAGTGGTGGTTTATGTAACAATCACGTACTCATACAGTGGTGGTTTATGTAACAATCACGTACTCATACAGTAGTGGTTTACGTAGCAATTAGCGTTACTTGATGAAGTTGCCAACCACATGTACGACGTCATATTAGTTGCCTTGTACGACATGCTTGTGGATATAGTAGTACTATTCTTTCTTTGACTCATCAGCCGGGAACTACACGGAACTACTTGTTTATTTAGTTTGCTTTATTAGTAGGTCACTGGGAGTGTTACCTCTGTTAGCGTCTATGGTTACACTTCTGAAGGGGTGTTATGAATAACATCTTTGGTGGTTCTAAAGTACAATGTTTTTTGTTGGATACTGTTATTTTGAGAATCAACATTCAGTTTATTTTTAGCACAAGGCTACTGTATTTCACTGTGTGACAGTTTGTTTTTTTAAATTAAAAAAAAAAAATACCTAGAAAGAATGAATGAAAGTTGTGTTTGTAATCTGTTGTGTGTAAATTTGATTTTTTTTTTTTTTATGCGCCATTAAAGGTTACTTGCCACATTGGCATTGTGCTTGATTTCAGAAAGCAAAAAAATCAATAGTCTTGTTGGTCTGTGCACATGCCAGAGCCCAGAGCTGACAGTAATGGTGTGTCTTCTTGAACAATGTGTCAGAGATATTGATTTTTGTACGCTTGTCCATTCCCCCATCCTGTAGTTGTCTGGCTCTGCATACATTTTTACTCTAGGCATTAGGAAAGTGTAGAATTGTTCTGTTTTCTTCTTGCGCCATTTTGTTAACAGAAATTTCTAGAACAGAGCAAAGGTTATTTGTGATGTCCTGGTGCTTTTAGCATTTTGAGTTGTAAAAGCTATTTATTTTATGAACTTTGTCGCGCACAATTTTGTCTTAAGGCCAGCAGATTGTATATTGTCTGTTGATTTCAAAATCTCTATTTTCGACTAAAAACGTTCTTTACAAGTCTTCTTTGATTATATATTTAATAAAATTCAGTTGGTTTAAAAAAAAAAAATGAAAAGTGCAGCTGAGAACAAAATATAAGACTGAACATTGTTATTCTGTAGTTCAGGATCGGAAAGTCCACATTGCTTTATGGCCTAAAGAGGAAAGGCAAGTTAACCATCAGCGTTATATTACATACTGCACTATCTTGCTGCCATAGTTCAAGTGACACCGTGTGAAGATTCACATTTCCAAGGTATGTATCATGGACATACTTCAAAGCACTTTGTGTACATTTATGTGTTCTCATACACAGACTATAACAAAGTGAATAAAATAGGACAAGAACAATGTATAATACACTGATTTATATATTTATCCGCTGTTGTTGATGTTTAGCACTCAGCGCTCTTCCATCTCAGAACTCTGAAGCTGTTGTTGATGTTTAGCACTCAGCGCTCTTCCATCTCAGAATCACCACTTCTTTGTTAACTCCTTATGGAACATAGTGCTGCAGTTGTTGCTGCCCACAGATTTCTATTTCTTCACCTATCATCAACATCATCATCACTGCCATCATCATCACCACTTCTTTATTACCTCCTTATGGAACATTGTGCTGCAGTTGTTGCTGCCCACAGATTTCTATTTCTTCACCTGTCATCAACATCATCATCAATGCCATCATCATCACCACTTCTTTGTTAACTCCTTATGGAACATAGTGCTGCAGTTGTTGCTGCCCACAGATTTATATTTCTTCACCTGTCATCAACATCATCATCAATGCCATCATCATCACCACTTCTTTGTTAACTCCTTATGGAACATAGCATGCAGTGTTGCTGCCCACAGATTCTATTTCTTCACCTGTCATCAACATCATCATCAATGCAATCATCATCACCACTTCTTTGTTAAACTCCTTATGGAAACATAGTGCTGCAGTTGTTGCTGCCCACAGATTTTCTATTCTTCACCTGTCATCAAACATCATCATCAATGCCATCATCATCACCACTTCTTTGTTAACTCCTTATGGAACATAGCATGCAGTTGTTGCTGCCCACAGATTTCTATTTCTTCACCTGTCATCAACATCATCATCAATGCAATCATCATCACCACTTCTTTGTTAACTCCTTATGGAACATAGTGCTGCAGTTGTTTCTGCCCACAGATTTCTATTTCTTCACCTGTCATCAACATCATCATCAATGCAATCATCATCACCATTTCTTTGTTAACTCCTTATGGAACATAGTGCTGCAGTTGTTGCTGCCCATAGATTTATATTTCTTCACCTGTCATCAACATCATCATCAATGCCATCATCATCACCACTTCTTTGTTAACTCCTTATGGAACATAGAATGCATGCAGTTGTTTGCTGCCCACAGATTTCTATTTCTTCACCTGTCATCAACATCATCATCAATGCAATCATCATCACCACTTCTTTGTTAACTCCTTATGGAACATAGTGCTGCAGTTGTTGCTGCCCACAGATTTCTATTTCTTCACCTGTCATCAACATCATCATCAATGCCATCATCATCACCACTTCTTTGTTAACTCCTTATGGAACATAATGCTGCAGTTGTTGCTGCCCTCAGATTTCTATTTCTTCACCTGTCATCAACATAATTAACCTAGAGCTCCACAAGAAGCATAAACCATCAACAAATTTATGCCAGGGTCCTCACGTCCCAAACCACCCACCTGTGACGTATAATGGAAATATTGCCTACAGTATCTGACAGCCTTTCGTGACCTCGTGGCGTTCTATGATTCGTTAGCAAAGTCAAGCATTTGTCTGCCTGCATTACTCATTTTTAATCCACGCCTTTTTTTTCTTGAGACGTAAAACAAACGGACAGCTTACCAACTTCCGCGACTTGCCAGTCATAACGGGAGCGAACCTGGTTTTTACCTGAGTTTTTCTCACGCGAGCTGATCACGAGTCAATCTTCAGATATCAGACAGACGCAGTAGAAACACCGACCCTCTTTTGAAGGGAGACGATCGTGCAAAAAATATTTTCCCCGAGAATCCTTTGATGTTCGTACATACAGGGAGATATACATATTTGATCTCCAGAAGCGGTCTAAATCTAAAGAAATCCGTTACCCGGTTTAAGTCTCTGTTATCGATTTAATACGCTGAAACAGAGCGACCGGAAAACCTTTTATCCGGGGGATTTAGGCTTCTGATTTCTCTGCTATGCACAAGTGTGAAAATTAGCATCCTCTGGAGAGCAGATAACCGACATGGTATATATACTGTGGCTTCTCAAATCAGTTATCAGTTGTCGCTCAGAATTTTTCGGATAGTCTACACACGTAGTCTAGAACCATTGTGAATAGATGTGTCAATAGTTTCATGGGGATTCCATTCTGATTTTCTGGTAATATAAATTTGTGCTTAAACGTGTTAAAGTGTTAAAAGTTTATCATCTTAAATTCACTGTGATTTTCTAGGTGTTAAAGACCAGTGGAAAATAACGAGTAGCTATTTGTTTACCAGTCGTTCAGTCAAATGATAATTTTACCACCCGCTTCTTCACATAAGAAGAGACGTTTTAGTTGACAATGAATTACACTAGGCGCGACGGATAATTGACAGAATAGAATTCACGTTATATTTCATTTTGTGTAATTTTAGTAAGTGACTGTTGTTTAAATAACATACGACGACCCACCCACGCCGACCCTCTAATAGCTATTTAGCGACAGGCGATATTTATTAAGTGCGCGTATGGATAATTAAATAATAACTGACCGGATAGGAATAGGCTAGAGACACTGTGTGCTTATACGTAGATATTTTATTAGTAGTAATTTTTTCATAATGTTTCTCTATTCTTAGGCATGACCTGATCAAACGGCGACCAGCGGTCTATATTTTGGTCTATCTTGGTCTATATTTTGGTCTATCTTGATCTATTTTGGTCTATTGTGGTATACTTGGTCCTTTTCTCCATTTACTGATTGGATTAATGTTGTCTTCTTTTTGGCTTACGCGTCTCCAAGTTCAACTGTGAACAGGACCGACCAAAAGAGACAAAGTAACATTTTTAAATAATAAATTTAACTGGACTATAAACACCAGAAAATATTTATTCAATTGTATTAGCCACTGTGGCATACTACAAATAACAGTAATATCTGACTTTTGACAGTCGTGGCAGCGGATTTATCCAGCATGTTACGCTGTTTCAAAATCGGCACTCACCCAGAGCCAGCCGATAGGATTTATCATCATCATCATAATTTACAGTTTTTTTTTAGCAACCAGATGTTTCCCTACTGTTTACTGTGAACACCAGATCTCAGAGTTTCTACATTAACTATTCGAGGTGACATTTGCCTATCCAGGAATCAACCACCAAATTAGGCGTTCCCCTTATAAAATTAATTATTGGTAGGACTGGGATGGGGCCAAATTTGGAAGATAAAAATCCACTGGAGATTATAATTCATGGAATTATATGTCCAAGAGATTTTCTTCACCAAGAATAGGGATAAGAAGCGTGGATTGAGTGGCCACGTATGTAGGAGAGAGGAGAGAGAGAGAGGCGTGAGATGAGAGTGACTGGAAGGGAGGGGGGAGATGGACCCGAGGTGGTGCGATCTTCGGACCGGGACTGAGAGAGAAGGAGGATGAGAGAGAACGGTGAGGAGAGAGATTATTTTTCTTTGTTACATAGGACAGAAAAAAATAAAAAAAAATAAGGGGAAAAAACAAATTAAAAAAAAATTTTATTATCTGGGGTTGGATTACTGTTTGCTATAATTTTTTGTTTTATTGTGTTGTTTTTTTTATTTTCTGGATTTTGAATATAGGGGATTGATTATTTGTTTGCCTTTTTCCTTTTTAGTTTAATGTTTTATAGGAAATGTAAAGACGATCCGTTGTAAGGATTATATTAAATCTTATATAGTAAAAATGCTCATGATACTACTACTCACCTTATGGGGGGGGGGGGGTTTTATTAATAAATCAACAATTTTAATAGTAAATTTAACACCCAATTAGTTAAAATATCATTCACCCACACGTCATTTTTTTTTTATTTCAACCCATACCCGCCCGCCCCCAATACTCCCAACCCCCTCCTAGGGGGGGGGGACGGCCCAAACCCCTCTATGGGGGTGGGCCCTACAACCTCCAACCGCTGACCTAGGGGGGCCGCAACCCCACGATCCTTCCCCTCACCCCCCCCCCCCACCACCCCCAACCCAATCCCCCACGCCTCCCATACCCCCACCGGGCACCGCCGCACTTCATATTCCCCTTCAAACTACCCACAGGGGGGAGGGACACTCCCAGACCACTAGGGACATCGAAGGGGGGGGGGGGGGGAAACATACCCCCCCACACCCCCCCCCCCCCCCCTCATACCTCGGACCGTCTGCAGGCCCAACACATGCGTCTAACTCTAACCCGGGAACAATCACACCAACGCCAAAAGAACACACCCATACCCCAACACATGAATAGACACTAACAACTAATTTAAACAGGTCTCAATGCTGCAGCCACACTCATCACCCACCCATCCAAACCCCCCCCCCCCACCCTAATGATGAAAATAATTTCAATAAGTACGGGGGATTCAATGTTTGTTGAAGGAGATAAGGGAGTAACGATCCTTCCCCCAGATTTGAAACCAGCGAGAGAAAAAAAGGTAAAGAAGAAGAGAAAGGGAAACGAACCGAAGAATGAAGGAAACGAAGAATGGGAAATTTAAGAAAACGCCATGAAACAAAGAAAGAAGTGATGGGGAATGAAGGGGAATTAGAAGAAGACACAATCTCCCACGGGAAGTCAAAAGAAGGAAGTAAGAGTTAGATATTATTAGTGAAACATACCAACTATAAGACACTCTAGGGACCCCAACATTGAACGCAAACACACAACAAAACTTATAACATTAACATTATCACAACTAAACACACCCTACCAACCTAACCACACACGCAAAAAATACATACAACACCTCCTAAAAACTAACAACCAACCCCATAACCCCCCCCCACCCCCCACCCCCCCCCCCCACCCCCCAACTTTTTTAGGACTTTTTTGGACTACTTCTGGACTTTTTTCTCTTTTTTTTATCGACGAACGGAAAACGGGGAAACTTAAAAACACAAGGGGGAAAAGGGGGGGGGAGGGGAAAGGGGGGGGGGGAGGGGGAGGGGGAGGGGGGGGGGGAGGGGGAGAGGGAGAGGGGGGGGGTGGGGGGGAAGCGGGGGAGAGGAGGAAAAAGAAAGGCCAAGAAAGGAGAGAGGGGGAAAAGGGGGGAAAGGGAGGGGAAAAAAATAAGGGGGGGAAAGGGTGGTTGGGGGGCGAAAGAGGGAAAGGGGAGGGGGAGGAGGGAAAATGAAAAGTAGTAAATGTAAAAGGTAATGTTTTTTTTTTTTTTTTACGCTGGGGAATAAAAAAAATAGAAAAATATATAAAATGAATTAAAAAAAAAAAAAAAATTTAAAAATTTATCACAGCTGAAGGAAATTTTAAATTTAAATGATAAAATAATTCAGTTCCAACGTGATAGCGATGAATTAATCACCCATTGGTACCCCATCTTATAAACTTCAACTACAATGACCCCCACGTGCTTAACCCCAACCCCCAGACGCCCCGAACCAAAATCTCCCCGGGGGGCCCCCCCCGTCCAAAAAGTGGATGCTAGACCCATGGGATGCAAGCGCCGCCCACCATTCAGGGACCCTGAAGGTTTGGCATTTTTAACCAGCCGTTTAACAATATTAACTAAACTACTAATCACTCACCCTAGCAGTTTGTGGGTCTGGAATCGCGAGAAATAGAGAAGTATTTTTTATCACGGCATTTTGCACATACCATCACTTTTCACCGGGTACACCCCCTCAGGCCAATTGTTGTGTGTTTTCAGAGACTAAGGGGCCCACGCGTACCAACACCACCCAATAAAAAATGACCGGCGCAGCATTTCAACACAAAAACATTGTTGACATTTTACACTGGTTTAATTGTTCATCGTAATATGATGTGAAAAGGGAGTGGGGTTGGCCTAAAAAAACTGTAAATTCGTAATTTGTACCAGGGTGTTATCGAATTATAAAACGGTACACCGGTGTCAGTCCTGGGTTCGATCTGCTTAGAACTTCTTAGGGGGTACACCCGGTGGTAACGCACTGCTTTAAAGAAATGTAAACACTTGCTTTGGGGTATGCACTACGTAAAGAATACTAAAAAGACTAATTGATCCTCAAAATTAGGGTACTACATAGTATATACCCTAATTATACCCCCTACCCATTCAACAGTTTTGACTCAAAGATCTTATTATTTTCTTTTGTTTGGCAATTAACGATTGCACCGATGGGATAGTAGCAAAAAAAGATAAGGGGATTTGGGGTGGGCAAGTATGTATAGGGGGTTAGTATCCCTATTAGTTAGGCAGGGGGGACAGGCCAGGTGGGCTTACAACTATTGACGCAGGGTCGGTAATGAAACTTAAACTAGGTATAAATGTTCTATCTCCCCCATAATTTATTTGGGTTACAGACATTCATGTGATTGCGCTTTCAAGGGGTTTGTAGTATTTTAAATATAATTAATAATTTAATTTTTGTTTTAAGAATTATGGGTTAAAATTTAATTTTATTATATTATTTGTGGTAATTATTATAATTGTAAAATAATTGAACTTATTTTTTATAAAACTTATAAAAATAAATTATTTAAATATTAAACTTTTACATTATTTATTTAAATATTTTGGTATATGATTATCTTTTAATTTGGACTCTCTTCCTATTAATCTGACGCGAGATTGCTTGAGTGGTTCTATTAAGATAATGCTATGTGCCGATGGGAGTAGATAATACTTGAATACTGTGTTGTAATTTATGTGAGAATCTCTAAGATTATTAAACACGAGTTGTTTATTAATTATATATAGATTAAATTGGTAATTTTATAAGTAAAAATGAGATAATTGTTTTAATTAATGTGCATTTATGTATTAATTTTTATTGTAAATTTTTTAATATATTGTTGGTTTATATTTTTTACCACAGTGTATTTTAAATTAATTTCTTCCTTCTTTATTTTAGTTTTATTTTTTATTTATTACAAGTGATGTATATTTTTTATTGTTTTATTATGTTTTTACACCAATAATAAGAAAATTTTTTGTTAGTAGATAATATTAATAATATTTTAATAATCATTAAAAAAAATGAGTACTGTTAATGTGGCTCGTTATAATCAAGGGAATTAAAATTTAAATTTATAATTTATTTTATTTAGTGGTATTTTGTAAAAATTTTTTGAGTTTTTTATTAATTAATTTGGTTTAAGTAAGGTATTTGAGGGAGGAATTGTAGGAATAAGAATTATTTATTTGGGTTATTAAAATTTAAAATATGTATTTAACAAGGTTAAATTTGCTTAATAATTTTATTTATATTATGTTTATTAAAAAATTTAGACTATTAAAAGTAGAGTTTATAGTGGTTGAATGGTAAGTAATAAGGGGTATTAGGTCATATGAAAGAATTTATAAGAGGTAGTTTAATAATTGAAAATGTTTTATAATTTATAACTATAATTTATTTTAAGGTTTTTTTAATCTGGGTATTTATTAAAAAATGCAATTTCAAAAGTGAGTATAAAAAATAAGTGGTAATTTGTTAGTGTTAATCCTCTTGCCTTTAACACTATTGCCAAAACAGAAAAAAATTGTTAACGAAGGGGAGAAGTTGATGAAGTAAATAATCAAAGAAAAAGAAACAAAACATAAAAAAGCAACAATTTTGATGTTAAGTTTAAGAAAACCGCAACAAAAATTAAGAGAACTCCATTCGTTACGCCGGGAGCGCTTTCCTTGTTGCTCCCACTGTAGAGAAAAAGGTTACGTAGCTTTTTTTTCAGTAGTTGTTTTCCCACCCAGGAAACTTGAATTGAGTGTCGCACCTCCTCCAAGCCGCATTGGTAATTTGCGGTTGACATGCTTAATCTACCCTTAGAGGAAAGATATAGGCTAATCATAGCCGTTTCGTAACAAGGTGTGTAACTGGCTATAAGTTAATTCTACACCTGGGGCAACATGCTAATTAGATATATAGCGAGCAACAAGGAATGGTTGGGAAGAGGGGGCAAGGGAGTGCAAAAAGGATATATCAAGTAAGAGGAACGGAATAAATTAATACTGAGCTTAGAGTGTGGGAAAGGTTCAGAGGTTAGTGGAGAGGTGCTTGATTCACAGCAGTGAACTGTGTTGCTCCCTTTAACATGACCGCTTACCAACCTAATGATTAGAGACAGTGTATCTGAGTCTCTGCTTGTGTTGGTGCGAATTCTTTCATCGTGCCCTACAGAGGCTGGCATCTACTGGCAGACTTTACACATGTTAGATTGATTAATATAGGTATAGAGTGTGGTGGCAGGCAAAAAAAAACAATAACAATACATTTAAAAAATAATCAAAGTAAAGGAGATTAAAATGTTCGTGGACAACTTTGATGGTAGAGATTAGGTGCGATGATGCTCAGGATAACTGCATTCTGTCGGTGGGACAATCATCTGTGCTGGCCATACTACATCTTGTATACAAAGACAACCATTTTGTGAAAGGGATGATGTAAATATAATATGGGGTGGTTTGTTGTTGTCAACATTTTGTGGGGGATTACATTTTGTTGGACTACTTTTTTTTGGTGGGATAAACATTTTGTGGGACAACATTTTTGTGAAGGGGGGGGGTGGGTGGGGGTGGGGGAGGGGTTTGGGTGGGGTGCTAACATTTTGTGCAACCATTTGTGGATAATATTTGTGGGATAACATTTTGTT
>JAMPIV010008016.1:0-470690 GCA_024509875.1 Oreohelix idahoensis | reverse complement strand
GACTAGAATGGTTCCAAGCCAGGAGAAAGAAGCCGATAGAATGGTCTGGCGCTCTCTCTTACAAACCTTTTTTCACCTCAAGAAGAGGAACGACTAAGTAAGTAAGTAACTATAATTATAAAATATATTTAACAATGTAAGAAACGAAAAATTCTTTAAAACTCATCACAGGTGATGTTATGTTAGTTTAACGGAATTTTACCTCTTTAGGAAAGTTCACTTGATAGCTTTTTGGTGGGTACTTAGCTGCCTGGTAAAAGGTTCAGTTGGTTTCTGCTTCCAGTCGATGTTTAGTTCTTTACAATCCTCTATGATGTTTTATTTTTAGAGCATATGGTTATTATTTGTGTTGCACCTGCAACGATTAGCTTTGGCATGATCCTTTAATAATTTGTATGATGGCTAACTGCAAACATATGATTCGTCAACAGCACTTGTGTTCAATGAAACAAATGTTTATTCAATTTCCAACAAGAACTGGGTTAAGTCAAATGGTAACCACACCAATTTTGCATAATAGCATGTTGACATTTAATAAACAAGCATAAAAAGTCAATGCATTATTTTAATGATGCAATATTCCTTATTGCATCTCGTAATCTTTTCAAGTTGCTAAAACATGGCGTGGCTCCTCTATCCTTCTAGTGTTCCTTCGTTTATTTATTAATGTGGTCTAGATTTCCCGACGTTTTTCTTATCTCTTCATTTCAATGAAGAGCCAAACTTTCTCTTATTCATTAGTATTCCTTAGTTTGACTTTCTCTCAGCTTAAGGACCTTCATCCTTGGTAAAAGGTTCAAATATATGCCTGGGTTTACAATTCTTTACCCAGTTTTCGAGCGTAGCTCCGTTTCAGTTATGACTGTGGGCTCTAACAGTTATTGTATGCAATTTTTGGTACTACTTACGTTTCTCGTAAATTCACAAAATATTAACATTCTACATTTCGAAATTACACAGTTGCATTAATTGTGTGAAGTCAATCTCCTCTATTAGAATATCACTGAGCAAAGAGAATTTCGTCTTGTCTCGACCGCTCTAAATTCATTACTGATCAAAAAATGGCTTCATCTCTCGTTCATTCCGGGGAAAGAAAGACTGAGCCTAACCATTGGTGGGAAATCACGTGACCAATGCTTGGCGTAAGCGAAGCTACCCTAATTAATGCTTGGCGTTTCGAAGCGAAGCTTAGCCTAAAATAATGCGTGGCGTTTCGAAGCTAACCTGGTTTAATTAAACATCTGCGTTAAGATTTTTTTAATCTTCTGTTTCTATAAAAATTTATTTTATATGTTAATATAGCCTGTCTCTGAAGACTCACGGTATACGCGGTTACATTCACTTTAAGAATTAAATATTCAAGATGAAATTAAAGTAACCTGGGATTAAGCTCCATATAATTAAGCTAACTCCCCCAAAAAATTAACTTTAAACAAATTATGATGCTCTTCTCAATCACGGAATGAATTTCCGTACAGATACTAGTTATAAACAGCTCTGAACTGCTGTACAAAGTCACTGGTAGCAAAAATCCTTGAAGAGACAACCCGTGAAGGGTGATAAGGGACCTGCCCTTAAATAGTAAGAAAAGTTGCCCGGAGTTCGGCCAGCGTTTCGCAGTCCGCTCGAGATGAAAACGATGACGGCACGACATAAAAGGACAGAGAAGTTTCCCGTGCCAACGGGGGGAAAGAGAGCACTCAGGCTAGCCGCTCGCGAAATAAAAGACTTTATAGGTAAATTCTGCCTACCTCGTTCTACGTTCGGGAAGGAAACCGAGAAGGCAAACTCAAAGGGACAGAGAGTTCCCCGTGTCCCCTATAATCAAAGGGACAGGGTACTAGCAGTTGTCCCCAAGAATGCCTACATAAAAGGCTTAGGAAAAATTGCCGCTGGCGCACGTGCGGAGAGGCGGGTTTGCTTGGCTCTATCGAGATTGACAGGTACCGAAGACAGAATTCGAGCTGTTAAGAGCAAATATCACAGGAAAGGTGGGCGGTGTCGAGAAATAGAAAGAAAACTGACAGGCCAATCAGACTAAAGGGCAGACAATTCCAAACAAAGCGTGACAGTACACACACAAATATATACACACGCACATTCTTCCCCATAATCAATTAATATTTACTGGTGTATGTTCATCCTTTTGCGACCTAACTTCGTGTCTCGCTCTGGTGCTTTGTTTTAATGCTGCCCGTAGTTATCTCAGGTCTTATTTGGTAGTATCGTCTTCAATTGTTTTGGCGCGCAATACAAGAATTATGATTCTTCTTCTTCTTTGGCAGGACATCTTGCTGTTATGATTTTATTTGGTATTTGTTTTCATGTTATGATGTCGTCATAAAAAAATGTGTATGCATATTCTTCATCTTCCTGTGCTTAACATACGAAGCTTTCTCGTATGTTCAGTGTTTCGCGCCTGCTCCAGTCCATCTTGTCTCTAATAGTCTCATAAGGTTTATATTGTTGCGTCTCATATTCTTTGATAATTTTCTTGCTTTTCCCGTTTCATTCAGTGTTTTTACACTTCACGTAGCTTTTCTTAACTTAGCTGTGATCAGCAGATGATGGTTCGGCGACCTCACTTTTAGCTTCTGGCTTATATAAGGCTGTCATTCATCTCATCAGCGAGTAATCTTCTGGTAGGTATCTGTGATAAACGAGCACAAAGGCCTTATTGCTCTATCTTTTCCTACATCTTTCGTATTGTATTTTCTCCGACATTTGCTCTTTCATTCCACATTTGCGATCCCACATTTGCTATTTCATCGTTGTGATTACTCGCGACCGGTATCTAGAGAACCACATTTGTTCTTTCATCGGGGGAAATAAAGTCCTTTGATTGAGTCCCCATACCTGACATTATCGTTTGAAGCGCACATTGCATCGTGATAAATCTGGTGAAAACACATCTGGTCATCCCAATCAGACATCTGGGCATGCTGTAATTTCTGTGACACCACATTGGATGCCCAGATTGGCCAGGTGAAAACGTCTCATGCTGTAATGGTATTATCTTTGGTCGGCCGCTGTTCAGACAAGCGTTGGGTTACCACATTGGACGCCCAGCTTGGCCAGGTGAACAATAAACAATCAGAGAGTAAGGTGACAGCAATTTGACAGCACCTTTGCATTAGCCCGCCAATTATCTCCATACCTGTTTGTCAAACCACACCCACGTTTGGACTGACAGGGGACAAGAGCGATCCTGTGAATGAGTGACCAGAGGGGCTATTATGGGCGGAGCTGTACAAGAAACCCATATCGGACTGGCAGAAATATAATACCGCGTGGCTTGTTAGAGGAAGCAGTTCAGTTTTTATATTGTGAGGCAGAGATACAATCCCAAAAACGCCTAGCCTAAATACACGTGTTTATTCAGAGTGGATATAATTCAGTTCTGTGATGAATTGTGTTCTTAAAGGATTTTGCGAAGGGAAAAGAAGGTTAGTAGATCTTATACAGATTATTAATACATTTTCTTAAATTTTGTTTATTTTAGCCTCACAGCTAAAATGTGCGAAAGATAGAGTCTCAAATAATTCTTTGCATAACTGATTAATAAAATAAGAAGATTTTCCTAGAAGATGATAGGATGATAGGAGGTAATTAATAGTACATACTTCACCTTCATCATCATCACAATCTCCCATGCGCACACACTCTCATGCACAAGCTATTTAACATCAGTAGAATTGAACTCAGAGAGAGATCAATAATGAGCAGTAGTATGAATGAAAGTCAACCAGTGATGTTAAATGTGAAAAACTTACGAAGACTTTTGTGTGTCTTCAGTTCATCAGAAGTCTGAGTCTACACGCAACGTGTCTGACGTCTAACCAGAAATAAGTTATCAAAAACGGACATTTGGCTAGCAGAATTCGCCATAGGACATCTTGCATTCCTCAATTAAAGAGGAATATTGTCTCACCCACAAGTTAGACGGTGGACGCAGCATTTTTCGTTACCCATATACTGCTGGCTCACAAGTTCAATACATCGTTATCACAAGTTCAATACAGAGTCATCATAAATTCAAATCACTCGAAAGATCATTATTATCTGAAGTCAAGCAAAAGAGCTCAAAAGAAGAATCGCATATTTATACCAAGTGTATCACACTCTTAAGCGCATTCTATGAAGCAGACTCTAAAGTATATCTTATGAATCACGACTACATGCGCAAGATTATGAGTCTACATATCACTAACATTTCGTGAAGATATCCAGTCTGGCCAGTACCCTCGGGAGATTAGACAACAGACCCTTTGTTCATATGACAGCTATTAACTGTTGATCAACACTACAGCGATATACTCAAACAGTGAAGGAATATACATAAATATCTCGTCAGCGTTCTCAGTGCGACAACAGTTTTCATCAGAACGACCTCGGCTTAGAGATACCCCACTCGACATAACGTATAACAACTTGGGACAGTGTATGCATACATGTGAATCGTCATATCAATGCAAAGCATTTAGAGGCACATGGACTGTGTAGAGTACTCACCATTTTGGTAACACGTATCATACCACATCATCATCATTTCGCTTTAAACCAGTTCATTCTTAATTAACTACTACTTAATTAACTGCAATTTTATTATCTCATCTGTGTGTTTTGCGTGAATCGTCTTTCACCATCATCACGTTATAACCATTACTAACCCTATATGTGTGGATATTTCATTAATAAACCCAACGATCGTTTTATCATTATCTAGTTTGTTAATGTATCACTCGTGCTGTCGGTGTTACATATTCACCTATAGGAACATTTCTCTACTCAGATGAGGTTGGGGGCTTTTTCTTTTACGGGATCTAAGGGCAGAAGCTAAGGTCGTGGGGAAACAGAACTCTTTCCATAATTATTTAGAAAACACTGTCCAGTGGAAAGCATTCGCATTCCTGTCTTCTTGTCCCTATCTCGAATAGGTCTTTATTCTTTCTTAACGAGCCAGTTTCTAGAGACCTTATATCTAATATCTCATAGACTATTCCTTGCAAAAACTACTGTCGTAGTTGCCCCAGTACACACCACACGACAGTATCACAGTTACAAATTCTAAAATATTATATATTCTTGACATGGGTTGCCTAGTCCAATCATCGAACCTGGAGAGATCGCAGTGCTTTCTTTAAATAGGTGTCCCCTACGACCTTTTCAGCTTCATTGAACATGCCAGGAGCTCTAAGCTACCGTCATTGAAGAGCTGAAATACATTTTTAAAAATGTGACATATTTTTCTAGCGACTCATAGCTTGACTGCCTGCGTCAGGACCAGCGAACCAGAGCTGGTCAAGACCATACTCCACCTCCACGTGGTGGTCCTGGAAACAGTCTGCAGCTGTGCAGTCTGGCTGAGCGAGTGTGGATCGAAATGTGAAGGCAAACCCGGTCCTAAAAAATGCCGTGCAGAAGTCGGATGTGTCGACCGAAAGGTGCAGATATCACAGCTTAGGCGTAAACAGACACAACGCAACCACCGTCCTTTTCAGGGCGAACGAAGAAGAAGAAGAGTTATAGTGATGTTTTCAGCGAGCAAAGACAAGGGAAGGTTGTGTTTTTTTTTAAACGATTTTGTTTAAACAATTTTTCTTTCTTGTTACGAAATAAGAGCTTTCTGTCTCTTAAAACGTAGCAATGAAACAGTAATGTGTTTATTAGCCCAAGGGCTGGCTCTATGAGTTCAGTCGCATCTAGCAAACATGGATTCATTCACCCTTAACCAACCAGTTATTTGGCAGCCCTTGGTGCTGCGTGTGTGTTTACATATGTGTGTACGTATGTGTGTACATATGTTTGTGTGTGTACATATGTGTATGTGTGTACATATGTGTATAAACGAGAGAGAGAGAGAGGGAGGAGGGGGGGTGGGGGGGGGGGAGAAGTGAGGATTGAAAAATTCCACATTCTGAATTTTTGAATTCCTATTTGAAAGCAATTACTGTATAGTCGATACATTTATTCCCATTTTTGACCTTAAAATTAGACCCTGACTTATAGTCGAGTAAAAAAAAGAATAAAAATTCATCAAACCGGTCAGTGTTGCCTCTAGCCCTTCCCGCCGCATATGGGTGTTCTTCAGATATAAACTTGCATCATTAAATGTTTTTAACAAAATATCTTACGTAATGCATTAAAAAATGGGTTGAAATGAAGAACATTGGGACATCTTATTCGATTTTACCCTTGTAAGTCGCCAACGTCGATAGGATTATGAGTATGGGTTAGGCTTAGGTTCAGGATTCCTAAATTGGATTTAACTCACTGGCAAACTTGTTGCATTGTTACTCTAGAATCAATACGAATTCACGCCCTTCAATTGAAAAAGAGTGAGACATATCGCAATATACCAGAAATATCAAAATGTCTTGCATCTGCAGGCTAGTGTGCTAATAAGCCGCTTTTCGCTGTCTTTTTGCCAACGTGCACAAATTGCACAGAAATCAACAGCAGTTTGGAGGATAAAATCTAGTTTTTCATAATTTTTTATATATTTTTACTTCAACCTATAACTGGGTCATTCATTTTTGACGCTTTTTAGATCCAAATATCTATGGTCGACTTATAGTCGGATCAACTTATTCTCGAGTATTTGCGGTATTTAAAAAGAGGCCGTGCACATATGCGGAAGTGCTAAATAACAGTGGTGGCTTTACATGCTTTCTGAAAATGAGAGTGAGTTACAAAATGTAATTATTAAATTTGATTTCCTTGCTCCGTCTCAATTTTTAAAATGAAGAAATAAGCAAAGTACCAAAACAAATATGGCATGGATGGACATTGAAGCTTTAAAAAAACGTAACAAACAATCTAAGACAGTTCGCACGCATGAATGATTCATTATTTCTTCTTTTCTTTTGCGACAGTTTTGGCGCCACTGAACCTTGACGCTCCGAGCCAGTAGTCCCATTTATTAGACCTTGGAACTGACCCGTATTAGCTTATTGTTCAGATTTTATCTTAAACCTAAAGGTTTAACTATCGTGATCTTTGTCAACTTCTTCTGTGAAAGTACATGTAGTTGGACAAATTCGTTCCGTCGTCTGTGGAGCCATTAGTTGTATGATTCTTTCTAATATATAATGTTTGACAGGGTAAATGGGTTATTGTTCTCATGTTGTATACCTGCTTTAATTATCTTTCGAATGTAAATTATCTGACTGTCTAAAATATTTACTGTTGCAAATTTGATATCTTGTAGCCAAAGATGTTCCCACATAACAACCAATAACAAATCAGAATGGTTATCAAGGTGTTGTATAGTGTGGTGTTTTATAGAACACACAGATTTGTGTGTTTGTGAGTGATTGGGGGTGTGCGTTTGTCCCTTTGATGTGTAGATAGTTTCTATTTCTTCGCTGAGCTTTGTTTGATGGTTTTGCCCTTTCTGATTTTTATCTCAGTTTGTTGATTCCGCCTCTGGTGAAATATGTAGACTCCCCAATATTGCACACTAAGCTTGATGGAATCACTTGAGCCTCGACTTAACTCCGGCTTTTACTTGGTTGGCTGCGTACAGGAGAATCTCACATTAAATAGATGACAAATGGGAGAAGCTGGGAGGTAGCTCTGTTGCAGGACCTGACGATTCCTTGAGAGACCCATAACCAGTAGTCCCATTTAAGCCCGGCGTTTTTGGAGAGCCCGTTTGCCCCATAATGCATGGCTGGAATGCACAGTATGCCACCGCTCTACTCCCTCTAGCTTAAAACCAAATGCGGGGATCCTTTAAATGCACGGCATGCCAAGATAGAATACCCAGTAAAGAAACTGGAGCTCGTGGACTATAACTCACCAAGTTTCGGAATGGCAGAAAAGCCACAGGAAAAGCCTAGATCTACAGTGTAGATAATGCCAAGGAGTCTTTAACTTGGCATTGGCTGCGAGAGAGCGACCAACTCAGTAGCCTGTGTAGTAAAATCTGCGAGAATAATCGCTCATTTCAGTAAGATTTTAGTCATAAAATAATAATAAATAAATCCGCCCTATTGTGTCTGACGGTGATGCTCTCACAAGCCAGCAACGCTGCCTTTTGTGCAGTGCTAACGCCTATAGAACGATTCCACGGTAAAAATCTAACACGCGTTTTAGTTTCGGTTTCGAAAACGTACTACCAACATTTAACATGTTGCCAGATCTGCTGCATACATTTGGCAGCCAAGACTTATAATAAACGATTTGCGGAAGTGTGCCGCAAAATAACTATCTGAATTAACGTATTCTGTCAACTTTAACGCTGGTAATAAGTAGTAATCCTTACATTTTTTGGTAGTGTTACACGATACAATACAAATTATTAACGCCAATTCTTAACCCGCCACGCCAACACCCCGCTTCGCTTGATAGTCCGCCATGCATATATACACGTTGCGACAAAGCCAACAGAAGCAAAACACGCAGACAATTTTATTGCCTCCTCGCGGTAATGTTTCTGACGTCACAAAAACAAGTTAGTTATTTGAAAAATACTTGCTAGCGAGATGGCGAGAGGGGAAGATGGCCGTCTTGTGTAAAATATTTATTTGACGATGACCGGTGACAAAATTGAAAATCTAAAACCATAATGAAACTGAACATAAAAAATATATGGTAGTATAGCTTAGAATTCACTGAGCAAGAATGTGTTTTAAATAATATGATAGTCCCAGTATTACCCACATTGTTGAGAAAATACTAAATGTCTACGAACGCACGACCAGACAAACTGTTGTTCCTGCTTGTTTTTTTCATAACGTTAGTGGGGACACCGGCTTAGAAGGGAGGCATTGAGGAAATTCAAATTCGCTTGGGTAACAAGAGTATAGGAGGAGAGGGGAGCGGTAGGAAAATTGTTACCAAAAACTAACATCGTTTTGCATTGGCATAACTAAAGCAGACTGGCCAATCGACTACCAGACGCAGAGTATGTTTGGAATTATTTTTGTTTTTCAAAAACTGCATTTGAATTCTGGTAGTCGCAAGCTTTCGATTGGCCAGTGCTACTAAATATTAGCAAAAAGCTTTCACTATTCATTGCCAGTTGAACTGTATTTTTATTCAGATACGCTGAGAACAGCTGTGATAAATTTAAAAAGTAAATTAAATAACTATATGAGTATTTCACAGTCTGGACGGAGCAGAAGAAACTGAGGCCATTTCTTTGCAAAGTCAGCGTCATTTGTTTATATTTCTTGATTTGTGGTAAGAATGCTTTATGAATTTAATATGTTTAATCCCATTACCAAAGTTAGATACTGCTATTGGGAAAAAGTGAAGGACGTGCCGGGAGCAGACATTGTTGAGTCCTCACGTTGAAATGTATCTAACTAATGTATGTTGTCATGATTATGTTTGAATATTATTGTATTAGAGTATATTAGTAAGCCTCCGTGTTCCATGAACACTGTTCAACATGCCTGAAGCATTTATATTTAAAAAGAAAAAGATGAGAAAAATATATAAAAGGAAATGTGGTTACCCCACATTATATTATTGAGGAAAACTAGGTAAACGTACAGTGGCGTATCTGCCATAGAGACCTGAGGGGTGGTCACAGCAAGGTGGGAGTCATGACAAATTAGGGGATGAGTGCACCTGAAATGCACGCGAGGCTGACCCCATAACCACGTATGAAATTAAATAAAAGAATAAGTGATCAGATGTAAAAGGCCAGGGTGTCCTTTTGTTGCAGAGGTTTCGTTTCCTGTTGCCAGCTGGTGACAGAAAACCTGAGGAGTGACGATAACGCCAAGAAGTCTCCTACACTTTACGTATGCTGTCAAGAGATAACAGCAGGAGCTTAGGCGTGTGATGTGATATCGATATTTCTGCAACTACACAATATCTTATCTTTCAACAAGAAACCCCAGGTGCTATGTTAAGGACCTGGGTACATCTGACAGTTTCGGTTTAAAAAAAACCTTGTTTTTTCAAGTCATACTCAGGACTTTTGTGGGGTATGATGACATTACAGCCCCTCATACACAGTGACTCTCCCTCTTAGAAGAATATAGTGTAAACTGTGAACATTCCAACAGGGAAGACATATATTAACATTGTAGTTATTTGGGCAGATTGTCCACACAATTTTAGTTAATCTTTTATGTAAACTATCTTGTCCTCATTTTCAAAGACCTGTCCAAAACGATATGACTGGACAGGCAAAATAAATTGTACAAAAAAAAATTAATTTAAAGAAAAACTTAACCACAGGTTTTATTCACTTCCTCATAGAAACTTAAAGTGTTTTTGTGTTGTGTACCATCATTTCATTTCTCCCCTAGACACTAGGTACATCATACACCAGACACTAGAGCCGAAATAGTGACCGTGTGAGATCTAGGGAGGTAGCGTTAGGTTCCTTGCACATAATTCATCATCATCATTTATAGAGTCAAAGGCCTACTTGTGCTTGACCTCACACGGTTAATACATACACGGATTTCATTCTTTTAGGATACCATCATAACCTCCCCAGCAAAATCTAACTTTGCTACAGCCTGGTTAAACAACAGCCATCCCGCTTTGTTATGCTGATATCTATTTCCTTGACCCTGCATACGTATGTTATACGAGCAAGCAGCCCGTCAAATTAGGTCTGCAATGAATTATGGTCTGTTATTTCTGCTGCATGTCCTGAAGTCGGCATTATTTCTCCTGTGCTCCTTTTATTACCTTCCATATAATGTCACCTTCACTGGATCTTTGTATTCAAACGTATTTTAAACATCCACACACACAAATTCTAAACAAACCATTTTAGTGCCCCGTCTCCGAATCATTTCTTAAGACTTCTTCTTCTTCTTTGATCCTTAGCCGCCGACCGTCAAAGCAGTCAGTGGCCATCACGCCTAGTGGCGTCTTGTAGGGCAACAACAAATTGATTCCACTTTGCTCGGTCGGTGGCCATCCTTCGTACAGTGCCCCAACTCGGGTTCATTCTTTGCATCTCAGCCTCCACAGTCCTCCGCCAGGTTGTTTTTGGTCGGCCTCTCTTTCGTTTTCCTTCAGGGGTCCAAAGCATAGCTGTTCTTGTGATGGCATCAGGTTCTCTTCTGAGGACATGGCCAACCCAGCTCCAGCGTCTGCCAGCTATGATGGTGTGCATGTCATCTTGCTTGCTCCGAGTAAGCAGATCTTGGTTGGTGATGGTATTCGGCCAAAACATTCGGTGAATTTTTCTTAGGCATGTTGTGTGAAAAGAGGACAATTTCGACATTTCCTTCTCTGTAACTCTCCAGCATTCTGCACCATAGAGAAGCACAGAAAGTACACAGCTCTGATATAATCTTAATTTTGTGCTTGTGCTGTATTGAGAGGACTTCCAGATGTTGTTTAGAAATGTGCCTAAACAACATTTCTTAAGACATGGCCGACTAAATCAGCCCACTTATAGATAATTATTCGGACGAAATTGGACATATTATGTCCCCTCAGTTAAACTCAACTTCCAAAAACTATTAACTGTGATAATTTCTTACCTACCTAAATTATATTGTATTGAACTCTATTCATTCTGTCCTGTTATGTATAAAACCGAGATAAGATACACACATTCAAACGTGCCGACAATGATTTTGGAAGGCATTATCTGTGTAATATGTAGGATCTAAATCCATAAATTTTCCCTCTAGGCTGGTGTGTGCGTGTCGTTTTAATGGGTGGTCAATTTAGCTTTCACGGTGCAACGCGCACCGGTTCCGTATTTTCCCAAGAATGCACCATAAAAAGATTGAAAGGCATGCTCGGTTTTTTAAAAATCGCAGTTTAATGTAGTTTTCACGTTGCGATGTGGCCTTTCCGTATTATCATGAAAAGCTGTTGAGATTGGTTCAACGTTGGGTGTAGACAAATCTATAAAGAAGGAATTTTCTAACTATTTCTGAAGTAGTCTGGTCTTACGTGGCATTATATGCAGCCAGAATAACGAATACTGACATCGAATATGTCCGGTTCAATGACATTATGTGAAGATAACGAGCACTGGCATCGAATATGCCACGTGATTCAAGATTCAATTGGCAGACATAATAACGGACACTGGCTTCGAATTTGTCCAGTGTAACATGACATTACATGAAGATTACGAGTACTGTCATGGAATATGCTCTATGTAACATAATAAATGCACATAAAACATATAAATTAGTATGTTGCAGGCACTCGTAAAAAATTGAAGAAGTAGAACATGACATTATGTGAAGAGAACGGACACTGATATCGGAAAAGTCCAGAGTGACTTCGGATAATGGGCAGCCTTAATAACGAACCACTGGCATCGAAAATGTCCAGTAAGATTTGACATAATGTTCAGTTAACGAGCACTGGAATCGAATAAACCGGTTATGTTACGTGTATAAACATTTATAACACATAAGGAAGGGAAACCCGAGGCCTGTAAACAGTAAATAAATATTAGACAAACATAAATTTATGTTTTCAGGCACTCGTAAGAAATAAAGAAGTAGAAAACTATACAACAGAAAAACAACAGACGTGAGTGGCTTACCCAGGACTCGAACCCAGGACCTTCCGTGCGACAACCCCGCCTATGGATGTTTCCCAACTTGTTGGCTTTATGATGGCAACAACAACCGTGTGAGAGATAGACAGTAGATCATAAACGAACATGGTTATTTGGCAGACACTCGTAAGAAAAAAAGAAAAAAAAAAGAAAGCAGTAGAATACTCAAATAAGGTCAAGGAAGTACCGTAGTAGAAACTGCCGTAATGCATTTAAGTGTTAGAGACTTCACCATACTATGCCGGACCAGTTCCTTTCATCGATGCCGTTACCTTCAACAGAGTCAGGTACCCACTTACAGCTATGTAGATTGGAGCGTGACTCTGTCAGCCTTTGATCCCGGAACCTAGTACCCACAGAGAAGTACCAGACATGCTAGCCTCTCCAGGGGATCGAACTAGGGAGCATTCAAACGGCGCCGTCGCCTCATTAAGAGGTGAATCCTGAAAGTACACACGGCTACCCCTGTTTATTGAGAGACAAAGAAAAGAAAAACAAAACATAGAAAAGAGAGAGTTTTATTAAAAGCGAGGTTTTCTAGTGGTGACAGGGCGGACAGAAAGATGAGAGTTGAAGACAAGCACATAGTTATAATGTTGTTTTGTTTTGTTTTGGTTTAGTTTACACACGGACAACTCCATCTGTGCTCCTCCCTCAGATAACACAAGAAATATTTCAGCACAGTGCACGAACTCCGTAGTACCTGCGAAAACAGTGCAGTATTCAAACAAGTGTCTTGCTAAATCAAGGGAAACAATCCAAATTATAAAATTATTAATCAAGGGAAAATGGTGTTCGATCTCTATTTAGGCCTTCAAATTGAAGAAATTGATTGCACCAAATTAACAAGCACAAAGCCATGTAATATTGACGCTCTAAAAGAAATGGATCGCTTAAGAAATTTTAGACCAGATTTACGAGGGGCGTTCAGAAAGTAATGCACCACATCGTTTTTCTCAGGAGCTGTTTATTCAAAAAGCATGAAATTTATAAACAATATACATGGATATGTCATGTAAACATCGGTATTATTCAACATAATCCCCATCAACTTGTACGGCTTTATGCCAGCGCGAAACAAGTGCATGTATTCCTAGCCCGTACCAGATTTTGTCTTGATCATGTAGCCATTTCTTCGCTGCATGAATCACTCCTTCATCATCTTCAAACCTTGTCCCACGGAGTGCATCTTTAAGTGGACCAAATAGATGAAAATCAGAGGGTGCCAAATCGGGACTATAGGGGGGATGGGGTAGTATAGTCCAACCCAATTTGGTGATTGCTTCCCGTGTTGCCAGACTTGTGTGAGGTCGCGCATTGTCGTGAAGGAGAAGCAGGTCTGTTGGATTCTTGTGCGGCCGAACTCTGCGAAAACGTTGATTGAGTTTTTTCAATGTCTTAATGTAAGCTTGCGAATTGATTGTCTCTCCTCTTGGCATAACGTCCATGTGGTGAAGTGGGATGTTATAAATATTTATAGGGGACTTAGTGTACTGACTGAGATCAGCTGTGAAGGTATCTATATCTATTAAGAGTAGTGTATTATAGATAACCTTACTTGCTACCACATATCTATATATCTCAGTCAGAATTATTCTGGAATAGTGTGATGACTACGTTATGTGTCTAGGGTATGTGTATGATGAAGTGTAAGTCACAACAACAGACAGATAAACAATTTAATTTAATCCACTACTCTTGACAACACTGTGACACTCACCTACATATAACACTCTATGAGAATATCTTAAGGAGTCACTGATAACTTTTCAAATAACAATATGTATTCATTGTTATCATAAAGGTATATGTGTCCTGATTCAAATACAAAGGAACCAGGAATCACAATCAATTTTAATTACAAGTATATGTACAGACTTTATCAATGTGAATATTGTAGTGACATATATTATTAAAAATATCCTATGTGTGTCAGTTGTGTAGTGGTAATATGAGGTAATACTGGTTTTGTTTTGTTCAAGCTCTGTTGGTATTTGTCATCATGACTTCAATAGTTTGTCTTTTGGGACTAGTATTGGAGATGTTTTCAGTTCCTGATATTAAGACAATTAAATTCCCCTCTGAATGTTAATTTTACAAAGTCATTTCAAGATGAGGGGGCATAATGTTGAGCTCAGCTGGCCAAATCAGCTTATCTTGCGTGATGGCGGCAGGAAAGGACTCCTCTGCTCGAATTCTCCCCTGGGCTCTGGAGACACCTCACTGATAGCTAAAAAGACCAAGGAGTATGCTGTCCGACTCTGGATTCAGCAAAGCTCTGACCAGGTGCTGCTCAGTACCATCAAGACCACGGTCCCTGTAAACAAGAAGGATGTACCTTCTACTTCATAACTAACTTATACTCTCTTTTTACACCGATCACAATACATCACAAACATTGAGTTCAGAGCGTTAGGCCAACTGTCAGCTTCATCTGAAATACTTTATACCAGTATTTACCTCCTTAATGGTTACCACGCCTCTGCACTTCCAGCATTATTTCTTTCTAGTCAATCATCCAGGTGTCAGTGTTCTATTTGGCCATTCCATGCCGTTTTACTTCCCCCCGACACCCTCTGTTCAGGCTGGAGCATTATAGGCTTTATCTCCTGTTTGCCACTGAACTACACATATATATATATACAGGCATAAATTAACAATTTACATTCAATTTTCATTAAAAGATACTGAATGGTTCAAGCTTACCACAATTCATAGAATAAACACAGATACGTTGATTAGCAATGAATTCTGGCACATTTACTGGCACAAATTCCCATCTGCTTATGTTCCAGGCTTTTATTTAACACAAATATGAGCTGGCTTCAACGCACTGTGGCTTTATCAAGCTTATTTGCACTAGTGGTCTCGAACTAACGCTCCTAAGTGAGTATATCAGCGAGTCTAGCCAATGAGGCCACGTTTCGACAAGTGTTTGAAAAAATGTTACCTTTTCACGTCTCCCCTAACAACGAAAGATAGTATTTATAGCCCGACCAATCGTGGTTAGGCTTTCATTTGTTGCGCTCCAATCAATTTGGAGTTTACATGGTAGGCTAATTCTGTAACGTAAGATTTTTTTCAAACACGTTATAAAAAAATTTTATGAGCAGAAATGATTCCATGCTGTCAGGCATCCCCACTATTTTATTTTGGGTATAATTTATTAATTCCTGGACTATTTGCGTAACGTTTTACATATTCTTTGTCAGCAAGCCCTAAGGAACCCAAATATACAAATTTAAAAGAGCTACGTGGCTGCGTTCAAAATATGTATTTTCTACCTCCTGTTTCGAAGATGTGCTGTCTGGGTACTGTTATGTTTTCAACCGTAAACCCATCTAATGTTATCTTTTCTAATAAGAGTTTTTCAGGATTTATAAACCTAACTCTGGGATGGGTAATGTATTTTATCACTGTCCGTCTGAAAAAAAGTTAGTGCATGTAGTCTTACACGCGTGATGGCAGCATTTGTGTATCGCGCGAAGCGTGTTTAGTGTTCGGCTTTCTGCCTCTCCCTTCTCGCTATCCTTTTGTCCATCTGTCTTTTGATCTTGGTAACATAGTGTAGAAAAAGACATGAATGGAATTTAAAATTTAGGTCAACTTGCATATTTCAAGGTTTTTCTTAGAAAGGCAGCACATTTTATTGTGTGTTTGGGAAACGCGTGTATGTTGCAGAAGGCCTTTAATATCAACGTGAAACGTTACAATTTGCATACGCAGTAGAAAACAAGGGGATTTCGAGTACAGTCATTGTGACAGCACTGTTCTTTACCATTCTTCTTCCTTTATTTATTATATGTATTTATTAGGCTTTATATTTACTTGATAATTTATATATGTGGATTAGAATATTCCACGACAGTCCACAAGAATCACAACTTCAATGTCCCAAAAGACAGTGATCATGACCTTTCCAGCTGAAGGAATTGTCTTGAATTTGTTTCTTCGTGGTGATTGCGGATGATGCCACTCCATTGACTATCTTTTTGTCTCAGGTTCAAAATGATGTGCCCAGGTTTCGTCACCTGTAACGATCTTAGCCAAAAAGTTCTCTCCATCAGCATTGAAACGCTCCAACAATTCAGAAGAAATTGCTTTCCTTTGCAATCGGTGGTCATTTGTGAGACTTCGAGGAATCCATCTTGCGCAAACCTTAGAAAATCCGAGAGTTTTCATAACTCCATTTGCACTACCAATGCTGACTGACAGCTGTAAGGCCAATTGTTGAGTAGGGATTCGCCTATCAGTAAGAATAATGCCCTCAGCGCATTCCAACATTTCTGCGTTGGTGGGTGTGTCAGGACGTCCACAGCGTGGCCGATCAAGCAGCTCTGTATCTCCACTTCCTGATTCTTTGATTCTCGGAACCCAGCGACTGACTGTACTCCTGTCGACTGCAAAATTTCCATACACATCACATAGACGCTTGTGAATGTCCACAACAGTTTCCTTCTCTGCAACGAGAAATTCTATCACAATTCGCTGCTTATAACGCAAATTGCTAACACGCTTCATTTCAACGGTTTAGGGCAGCCGTATTATTTGGCCGGTTGCGGTGCAATTTGGTGCACACAATTGGCACATGCCATATTTGAAGTGTGCAAAATTTCATGCTTCTATCTTCATTATTAGCTGAGAAAAACGATGTGGTGCATTACTTTCTGAATGCCCCTCGTACAATAAGTAAAAATATTGTTTATGTTTTAGTATGGCATAATATTTCTAACACTAAAAAGAAGAAAATAAAAAATATAAAAAATTTATTTTAAACACACGCTTTTAATGCACTAAAAACCTAAAAGTAATTTTTCAAGGAGCTTATACAAGTCAAAAAATGTAGCATCAAATGGACAAAAAGCGTGGGGCGCTGATTCAGCATGAAATTAACTTCTGCTTTATACTTCATTAGGCACTGATGGATAAAATATATGATAAGCACTAAAGCCCCCCACGATTTTTGTCAATTTGATGTTACATTTTTTTACTGCAAGGTATAAACTCCTTGAAAAATTATTTTTGGGTTTTTAGTCATTTAAAATCATGTGTTTAAAATATTTTAATTAATATTTGTTATTTCATGTTGCATTAACCATGACTTGAAGTCATGATACGTCTGACTACCAAGATCCAATAAAGTTGTAATGTAATGGAAAAGAATTAATTGACCACTGGAGAAATAGTGTTTTCATCAGGACATACAGTAGGACATACTTCATCAGGACATACAGTAGGACATACTTCAGCAGGACATACTTCATCGGACATGCAGCAAGACATACTTCATCAGGACATACAGCAGGGCATACTTCATCAGGACATACAGCAGGACATACTTCATCGGACATACAGTAGGACATACTTCATCAGGACATACAGTAGGACATACTTTATCAGGACATACAGTAGGACATACTTCATCGGACATACAGTAGGACATACTTCATTAGGACATACAGTAGGACATACTTCATCGGACATACAGTAGGACATACTTCATCAGGACATACAGTAGGACATACTTCATCAGGACATAAAGTAGGACATAATTCATCAGGACATACAGTAGGACATACTTCATCAGGACATACAGTAGGACATACTTCATCATGACATAAAGTAGGACATACTTCATCAGAACATACAATAGGACATACTTCATCAGGACATACAGCAGGACATACTTCATCAGGACATGCAGCAGGACATACTTCATCAGCACATACAGCAGGACATGCAGCAAGACATACTTCATCAGGACATACAGCAGGACATACTTCATCAGGTCATACAGCAGGACATAAAGCAAGACATACTTCATCAGGACATACTTCATCAGGACATGCAGCAAGACATACTTCATCAGAACATGCAGCAGGACATACAGCAGGACATAAAGCAGGACATACTTCATCAGGACATACAGCAGAAAAAGCACAACAGAATTATCTCCCTTCATGTTTTAGCGAATTACTTGCTTGTCGTATCAGAAAATGAATGTCATGAGTCTGTACATGAAATACAAACATTCACGTCGGTCTGTGTTTAAAAGTACTCTGCCATTATGAGTTTTCTTCTCCTACTTAAACCACGGTTTTTCATTTTATAAATGTACCCATAGTTTCCAATTATACTCCGAGGCTGTACGCCTGGGACTCGGAAAAATTTCACCTGAGGCTCACAGCTTTCATATATGAGCCATTCACTTTTTGATCTTCCCCCAAGGAGTAAACTCAACCCAGAAAAATATTTCGCGAGCCAGGTACGAGCCGGTGGCTTTTCCCACAATTCATTTTCAACGTTAATAAGGCGGAACAGTATGTCCCAGCGTCAGTTACTTGTGCGCAGGTCACGGCATCAATTTGAAGATATGTGGCCGTGTAGGTTATACGGCATTAGTAGATATATTGATTTTTATTTAGTCAGAGTTAATCTTTACTATGTTGTTGTGGTTCAAGTGCTAACTGGCCTTCCGCCAGAAATGATAATACTTTACCTTTACTCATTTTTCTTCTTCTTCCCAGGTAGGTTCTTCCCTTTGAGTTTGGTGATAAGCAAAACAGTTTCAGCACAACAACGTATATCCAAAAGAAATTACTGTAAATTTCCACAAACATCAATTCAGTAGAAAATTATACTAGAGTTTATTGATGTCATTAGACAAACACTGTAAATTTCACAAAATGATGGTTGTTTATCCAAAATGAAAAATATATAATCCAACTGAATAATATACACACTTTTCTACTAAAAAAAAAAAAAAAACTTGTCTTGATATCCTCAAAGACGAAGTTCACCTAACGCTATCTGTAAAAATCCTCTAGTCTAAAATCATGGTGTCATTGGAATCAAAAATCCTGAAATCTCTGCCTATCGCCCACATCTCTTTTATTTATACTATTTCTTCTTTTTTTTCCCGCCTTTTCCACACGTCCCGTTCTTTTTTCCACACGGTACAATTTCTGCATTCGACTCTCTGTTTTCGACTTTTTGCACACGACTTTCTGTTATTTCGACTTTTTACACGTGTGATCTTTTCCAACTTAACAATTGGATTTAAAAAAAAAAACCCAGATCACACAAACATTCATTTCCCACTTTCCGCGCATAAAACCCATTCATTATTTTTATCTGGGACTGACCTACGTTTGCCCTGTCAGAGCAGTAACTGCCAACTGAACTTTGAATGATACTGCGTGTGTGTGTAAAAACGTCTTATTTGCTTTTGAGGTCTGTCATTCTTATATGTAGCATATTATAGCACGTATAAATGCTTAGCGTGGAAGTAGTAGGCATAATGCTAGCGTGGAAGGCCAAGCGGTCACAAGTATGACGCAAACGGTGTAGTCCAAATTTTAGGATGCGATGATCTGTTTTTGAACTAGAAGATATTAAGTGAGTGCGACAAGCCAACTACGTTAGTTTTGACTTAAATAGCCAAGTTTCCTCCCAGTATTGCGCGGAGCTTTTGAATGTTGCTGTCCGCTTCCTTTGGTAGGGATTTTATTTTAAAGTATACACTGTATCCCCAAAATGCAAGTCGTAAAAACCGGCAAAGGAGGGCTGGGCATGGGACCATTCTGTAGAGACTTGAAAACACAAAAACGTCAACATACAATATGAATAAGTTAACTAAATAAGAGGGGTGGGACACAACTGAGGAAGCTTGCTGATATCATTTATGGAAGCAAGATATACAGTTCTTCAGTGTTATATAGAACCAATTCTGACATGTAAAAGTGAAACATGGACGTTTAGTAAACAGGGAGGGAAATTCTTGATGGGCACAAATACGTGTTTTTACAGACGAAAATGATAAGAACACAATTATATCAGTGCTCTGATCTGCTCCCTTAGATCACACAAGGAGGATCTCAGCACAGCGCACGCACTCCGGAGCACCAGCGAGGATCCCAATGTATGCTTACAGGAATCACACTTTCTATAAATATTTTTGTGATGGGTAGATATCCTAAATTTTTGCAGGGGCCGTATGGCTTACTCTTTACGATTTCCAACTGCCCAGGGATTTTTTACGCGCAACTTGCACACGGGACTTCCTATTTTTTCGTCCTTATCCGAGAAGGCTAGGCATCCAATTTCACTACCCAGGAGATCGAGGGGGAGGGGGGGGGGAATTATGACATCATTAGTAACCACTGGTTCTTAAAAAAAAAATTACATCAATTATGTTCCTTGTGCTGAGAGCGAACCCGATACCTTTAGAAATAGAGCCGGGCGCTATACAACTTAGCCACTCCGACCCCTGTGATGTGGCAACAAAGGTAATGAAAGACAGTACGGAAGCTATTGCTGTCTGGCTTAAGTTCTACTCAAATTGTATTGACATATTTTTATGACATTGCCATCTCGTACTTAACTGCGATAATCGTCAGCCATCCATGCAACTGTCAAGATAGCTTACATAATCCGTTATTAATACACTGAAGAGAAATTATGCTGCCGTAATCTCTGGATCTAGATTCTGAATCTGACATTTATCCATTCTTCTAGTCAGTCTGATCTCCAGCTTAACAGAATTTGACCTAAACCTACTCGTCGACCTCGACGTACGCGACGGCCAAAATTAATTAAAAATTTAAATTTTAAATTGGAAAAATTTTCAAAAAAACTTGTCCCCTAGGTTTTCAAACTAAGACCTTTAATTGTTCGTGTTCTAATGGACATTTATGGCTTGGGATAATGTAAACATGCTCACAGAAGAGTTCTAAGCGTTGAACTTTAAAAACATTTGCTGGCTTTGATAATAAACATTAATTTCCATTGGACGTAATATCAGGTCCTCAGACATCAGAAATCGGTGTCTATTGTTCAATTGCGTTATAAATGTGGGCACCTTTATGTGTGTGCGTGTTCATCCACAAACTGTAATAGATTTTTTTAAAATTTATGTTTGTGCCTGTTGCGTGTTACATTTTTTGCCTGTATTTTTTACAGTATATTTTTAGCAGTAAGTTTGTAAGCTTTTTAGTACAGTAAAATGCATTGTAGTGTCATAACATCCTTTATTTCTACCTCGTTATGTATTGTGCAGTGTATGCCGGTAACAAATGATGATATGATTGAATACGGACTTGGAAATTTGTTCTAAGTCAATACATTGAAGGGCGAATCGACTTACGAACGCTTCGACTTACGACGCTTCTACTTACGACAGAGTCTGCGGGACCACCTCGTAAAACGAGGACTACTTGTATTATTGACTTCTCTTAAGAATTTCATGTTACCAGGAGAAACAGAATGAGAAAATATGACATCATACAAACTGTAAGGACTATATCCTGTAAGAAATACATAAAGAGATTATAAAGTTAAGTGGTTTGTCCATCTAATGAGAATGGTTCCCGATCAGTTACTACCACACGCCTGCAACAGTAGAAGATCTAGTGTTAGACCATGGAGAAGAACAAGAAGATGGATAGATAACATGACATAGATCCTACAACCACGTGGGCTTACATCAGCCAGTGCGACACAAATGGTTCAAGAACGACATGTTTATTTACTGAGGTTCAGAGAGGTGTGCAAGGGAAACACGAAGGCACTGGACGTAATTCCAGCAACCTGAGAGGATGAAGCTGTCGATCGCACCAAGTGGCGATGCTTACTACTGCGCCACGTCAGATTGGGCCAAACGAAGCTCTAATAACAAGCAGAAGAGAAAAGAACACGCATAAAAGAACACCAGAAAAAAAAAAAAGCAGGTGAATGCTATTTCCGCAAGGGCGCATTCTCATAGTCAGTTGTGGCAGAAGGGGGATACTACCGCTCTTCTCTCTGCCTGACGAACACGTGAATATGTTTGCGATTGGCCATTAGCAATTTGGTACCGAAATTTAAGAACTCAGTTGAGGCGAGGCAGTTCGAATCATCACAATATGAAGTCTGTTATTACATCTTTTGTCACGCTAGTGCTTAAGTAATATATGCTGGTTTTAACTGTTGGTCTTAAATAAATAAACATTATTGTCAGCCTTAAATGCTTTATTCTTTTTATACGAGCGCGGAGTTTTTATTTACAGAAGAAAAACTGTAAACATAATTAACAATTGTATTTCGTAGACCACCTCTTCACTGACAAAATAGAAGCAGATGTTGGCATGCTAAAGTATGCACAGATCTGCTTTAGCAAACTTTAACATCTGACAAGCCCCTTTAGTTCATACGTTTAGAATCACTGGTCTGTTATAATGTTTTGAGCCTTTCTCTTGTCATTGTGAAAATAACTATGTCTGCCTCTTTAGTGCCTAAAGAATTATGCTTGGAAATAATCGTCTGTAATATCGCTTAAATAATTTAGAGCCAAATCTCTTCAGCTTTGATCTCGTGAGATTTTGAAGGAGAGGTTATAATAATTAAGTTTTGTCTTAAACTGTTTTATGTTGTTTGTTTGCTTCTTATTATATCGATTATATGACTGCAACGTATTTTGTTTTGTCTAGGAGATAATTAAACAGTGTTGCGATAATGTTTGGCATAACTTTGAGTGGAAAATATTTATAACATCTAATCAATTTGTTTAAGCATTCAAAACAGATAAAGATGATAGGCATCTATACAGAGCGTTACAACAGAAGGCAATATGATCAATGAAAAAAGTTTCCCCGTCAGACAAGTACAGCAATTCCCCACTTAGCGCTGTTAATTCGTTCTTGAAAAGAACTGACAAAAAGTGCATAACAAAAATTGAGTCAAATTAATTGGATTCTTTAGATGGGATGGTCGACCAGTTGAGTGGTTCTCTACATTGTATTTGTTCTTCAGCGCAGTCACTCAGTAAACGTTCTATGTCAACTATTAGTGTTGATCTGGTTCTAGTAATTTGCGCTACACTGAGAAGAATTGTCTTCTTTTACGCCCGCTATTACTCGAGGCAAAAACTCTGGTTAGTATGTCTAACCTGAGACTGATTTTTATGTGAGTGTCCCTTTTTTCTTGTACAGAGACAGATGTCCATCGCCATTCAGGCAGATACTCGCCGATTTCGGAGGTAATTGTCTTCTTAAAAAGCTCCCTAATTGTTTCTCATTTTTTTATAATTGTCCGCACAGTCCCAACTAAGATGGTTTGGCCATGTCTGCAGAATGGGAGAAGACCGGCTACCACGACAAGCATGGGAAACAAAGAGCCAATGATCCAGACCCCCAGGACGACCCAGAGTCCGCTGGGAGGACAACATTAGACAATCTTTGAAGGACCGAGGACTAGAATGGAACCAGGCCAGGAGGAAGACAGCCGATAGGATAGTCTGACGCTCTCTCTTCCAAACCTTTACACCTCACGGTAGAAGGGGAACGACTAAGTAAGTAAGTAAGTCCGCACAGTTGATCCTGCCAAACCTAATGTTGTGGTAACTTAATGTCACGGAGTGTTCGAAGGTTTCGTCTAGATTATTTTAAAATTCCTTACTTTTCTATTCCTTCACATTTTGTCTGTTTTCTCTACGAAATATTTGCACCTTCCATCTGTTCTATTGCTGTTTTTCAAGTCTTCACTAATAGTCCTGTCCTACGATCCTAATACTATCTTTTACAAAGGCCTTAAAAGTTATTTCTTTAGGGACGCCTATACGATTTATTCGCTTGGTCGAAACCACAGCGGTTCCCAGAGGTTTATATTTCCGTGTTCAATTGTCAACTGAAGATGCCACGATAAATCTTCCGGCATGGCTGAACGAGAGACGGGAAATAATTAACTTGGCGTGGGAATCAGAAATGTCTTAACTTCATGCGAACAAATGCTGAGTTTTAAAATCACTTGCTGATAACCGTTGGAAGAGAACGCACGCTTATAGAATAGAAGCCTCAAGCTACCTCATATCAACAGTATATGGGATTTGAGAGTAACGCTACTAAAATTCTAGTTCTTAAGCTGTGGATAAGTCCTGAGCGGTAAGCATACTCTCAGTATTTGCTTAATTAGCTAACTCTAATATCAAGGGATTAGTTAATTGATGTAAAGTGTGAAATACTTAATATTGTGGTTTATTTCTTTACATTAGATAGATAGCTATTTTGCATTTATGTATTATGAATGTTATTGATGCATTATAATGATGTAAGTACTGGGTGATATCTGAAACTACTGCATTCTAATGATTTTGGGAATGTGATGAAGAAAGCTGTTGTGAACTAGAGAGGGAACCAAGTTGTTCAATGGACGAGTGAATGAAATATCATTCTTTCAATGCAGTCACGCATGGACGCACACGGCCAGGCGTTTGCTTGTAACAAATGCTGGCCTGACTGTCCCGACCAGTGTGAGACTACCGCTAGACAGGAATTTGTAAACAAATGGACAGTCGCCTTTAAGGAAAAGACTGACGTTACGGTTCAGGTAAATATATTATTAGGCACCATTCTAAGACGAAATGTCCAGAGTGGCTGTAGGTAATATATCTGAATAAAACAGAAGATTGATTACCTGTATTATCTTCCACGGCGCAGTTGCAGAATCCTAGCCAGTTACTGGATTTTGATTGCTGTAAATTGTTGCGAGCCTAGTTGCTCTATGCTACAGAGAGAACTAGTGCTTACATCTCAAACCCTCTAGCGGTGATCACAAGTCCTGAGCAATCTACAGCATTTAAGCATTCAACACCTCGTCAGCACCTGAACATCGTAACTCAACTTCACAACCAGGTTAACGAAAAGCCTAGTCATTTCTTGGACTGTAGCTCAACTGAAGCACATTATCCAGTTGGTAACTCCTACCTACTGAGACGCCCAGGAGAAGTCCAAGCAGATAAGTCTTCTTAAAACCCAGGCCAAAATAAGAATTCACTTTTCCAAGAAATAGCCATAGGAATAAACTCTCGTCAGTGAGGAAAATAGCCTCTTATTCTTATCTGAACCAAAGACACTGACAGTATTCTAAATCCTTGAATAAGTATGTTGGGTTCTTTTGTGATTGTAGTTGATAGTAACGATATGCTAGTGGTAGATGTATCAATGACTAGCTTAGACACGCGAATGGTTTCAATGAAAAGTTGTCAAAAGGTTATTCAATCAAATTCCAACGAGTGGTAGGCAATTGGCCAATTCATGACTAGAATCAACTCGTTGTTAAAAGTTATTCAGATTTATTGACGAATGACAAACGGCAATCAACGACACGATCAAGACAAACGATGAGAGCATCATAATTATAGTTACTGTCGATAATAAAACATTCCTGTAGATTTCTTTATCAATCAAGTCCTTTTCTATCCAAGTGACTAGGATTTCCTAACAGTTGTCATTTGAAATACATTACGGTCATGTCCGTTAACCTTGTTCCAAGGACGTCTGTAACAGTAAACGGATTCATACTCATGGATGACGCTTCCATATAATACTTGTTTAAATCCCAGACTTTCTCCTTACAATAATCTATACAGTTTGATATAATCCATAAAAGTTCTACACGAAAATACAATCAGGTTAGCGACTTCAGTTGACTAACCTTTCCTACAAAATATGCCACGACCTTGGCATAGGCATTACAAAATATCCGATATTCAAGATATGATCAAATAGTTATCCTTTACTCGTAGGACTTCCCACTACGAAATATTTACAGTGAAGTAAAGATCTCAACTGTTCCATTCTAGGAATCCAATAACATATGGATTTCCGCTAGAATCCAGTGATGATCATCTGTTCCACTTTATTCATAGACGTATTAATATACATGAAGGTTCAAACGAAACTTACGTATTGAACTGCATGTTGGCTTCATCCTGAAGACTCAACAAAATCCTTCAGAACAATTCTTCCATCGAATTGTTCAGAATCAAAATAATAACATACGGGCAGAGAGAGAGTCCATCTTGCCCTTACAACAGCTGACGTCATAATCCCTCAACTAGGTTACCCGTGCGCAAAGAGCAACTCATACTCTGCATTGTGCACGTCGGTGCGTGAATAAAACGTACGCACAAATAATATAACTATCTCAAGACTGGTGCGTACATTGGCAGGACCGAAGACTACCCCCTTAGGTAAAACGTACGCAACAGCTCCCTTATCACCGGCCCTTAAAAAAAATTAATTCTATTAATTTTTTTTAAAACTAAGTACCCAAGAGAGGTGAGTCAAAACTACATCGACGTCTATGTGCATAAATTATATTCATAAAGTTATACAATATTATGAAAAAGAATATGAAAATGGAAATCAATATAACTGAATGAAAGTATGCATTAAAGCACACATCCACAATCGACCTACTTTGGAACGATGTGGTAAACTACGAAGTAAAAGGAAGTTGAAAATGAAAACCAAAAAAATGATAAAAACATTCAACTAAATTTACAACTCAAACATGTGATTTCAAATGAAAATGAATAGCAACGATGATGATAATAAACACAAGAGAATCAAAAAATGAAAATGAAAGATGCAAAATGCAGCAAAGCATAATTAAACACGTTAAGAAGCAACACCCGTAATGTTTCTAACATTATGACGGTGGACTAGTTATCTAAACGTGAGAGATAATGTATAATGAGAAGTAAATATAAGTATAAAGAGACACTCACAACTATTCAAGTTAATTAATGTGTACTCTACAAGTAATTAAGTGGCTTAATTGATTTCATCTAATTAAGATAGTTCTTAATTACAAACAAATAACTAATTACTAATTTATTTAAGTAATTGCAATTTTACTCAGTGTTACTGTTCCATTAACACTAGTTAGTAATCGACTAGAATATGTTCTTAATGTTCCATGCAAGATGCAAAGATATTCTTGAATACAGTATGTAGTGTAATATGTTCCATAGAATAATGAATGTCTATGTGTCACTATGAACAGTGTTTCCGTACTAATAAAATGTTACTACACACGAAGTTACGTTATAATCCAAAAGTAAGTATATCCAGGAATTTTTTTGCTGGTACGAATAATTCAGTTCCATACAGAGCACGTATAGAAGTTCAAAAATTGATAATGTACTCAGTTCCTCTTATTATATTTGATTGATTATCTATGAGGACGTTTCAACATCCGGAAGTGGTTTAGGTTCGACCAGTTCGCTTGGACATCTTGACAGACAGTCCGCAAACACATTTTTTCACTCCAGGAATCGCTCGAATTTCATAGCTATATGGCTGAAGAGCGATAGCGTATCTGGTGGACTTTGATGATTTAACGTCCTTAGTGTTCAGTGCTGTGAGAGCCTTTTGGTCTGTCTCCACTACACAGTGGGAGCCCAGCAAGTAACGTTCCAATTTTGTGATTGACCAAACTAACGCGAGCAACTCCTTGTCCAGAACGGAGTGTTTCATTTCGCTCGCCGTCAGTTTTCTCGAAACATACATGACTGGAAATAAGGTGCCCGTATATTCCTGCATCAAAACTGCAGCAATGGCGTAAGAAGATGCGTCACTACGAAGAATAAAAGTAAGATCTTTGTTAGGCAACTTCAAAAATGGCGCATTTGAAAAAAATCTTTTTATATGATCTAACGCGATTTGGTGTTCGTTAGTCCACTGGATTATGTTAGCTGTCCCTTTTCTCAGTAAAGAAGAAAAAGGTGCAGTTAAAGTAGACAAATGAGGGATGAATTTAGAATAGAACTGTATTAGTCCTAAAAGAGACCTAACTTGTTTTTTTGTCTTAGGTGCTGAGATGTTTAAGATTTTCGAGACATTACTGTCTTCTGTATACATTAAACCCCGACCTATACGATGACCCAAAAAGGAGATGTCATGAAAACCGACAAATGCCTTAGAAGGTTTCGCTGTTAAGTTATAATTCCGTAAAGTAGAAAGTAAAGCTTTTAATCCCTGAATGTGTTCATCCCAAGAGTTACTGAAAAGACAGATGTCATCTATGTAAGTAATGACATCGGGACGATGAGACAGTACGCGGCGCATCATGCGTACAAAGGTAGCTGGCGCATTCATTAATCCGAATGGCATAAAATTCCATTGGAAAAGTTCCCGTGGCGTCGAGAAAGCGGTGAATGGCTTTGCTTTATTTGTGAGTGGCACTTGCCAATAACCCTTTGAAAGGTCAAATTTCGAAAAAAATGTAGCATGGGATAATTTCTCCAATAAGTCATCTAAGAGAGGTAAAGGTTGCGCATCAAACTTAGTAACTTTGTTTAATTTCCTGTAATCTACGCAAAGACGAATATTGTTGTCTTTCTTTCTAATAATCACCATAGAAGAAGAGTATGGTGATGAAGATGGTTCAATTATATTTAATTGAAGCATCTCATCCAATTCCTTATCAACCTTATCACGAAAGTGTAAAGGGATAGGATATGGGCGCACTCGAATAGGCGTATCGTCAGTCAGAATAATGTCATGTTGGATGACTGACGTATGACCTGGGATGTCAGTGAGGACATCCTCATACGAGTGTAGAATTTTAGAGACTTGCTGACGTTGATCAGCCGAAGGAGTAGATGAAATAGTAACATCATTCCAATTCTCAGTGGAATGAAGTGGCACAACTGGTATTGGCAGTTGTACATCATCGAAAGAAGATTCTTCTTCTTGGATGACTGACAAACTAGAATAGTGTTGAATAGGAGGTGTAGGATCGTCAGTTGCTTGGAATACTGACTGTAGATAATCAGGACGTGAGTAATACTCCTTCAACATGTTAATGTGGAAGGTTTTATGTTTACCATTTACATCAACGATGTAGTCAACATCGGATATTCTTGAGATGATCCTGAAAGGACCTCTCCAAGTAATTAATAGACGATTGTTATGAGCAGGGAGTAAGACAAAAGCTTCGTCACCAGGAATAAGCTGGCGAAGACGTCTATACTTGTTTGCAAATAGACGAGCTTTTTCTTTGGCTTGTTCGGATGATGCAGTAGCTAGTCTACAAGCATCTATGATTCTCTTTCTCAGAGAGATCACATACTCATAAGAGGATTGAGTTTCCTCTTCAATATTCTCTTCAACCAATAAGTCGTGGATTAACGACATCGGGCCACGTGGTTGCATGCCAAAAACAAGCTGGAACGGAGAAAACCCCGTGGCTTGATTTTGCACCTCGCGATACGCGAAGAGAGCGGCGGGTAGGACCCGATCCCAATCCTGAGGGTGATCTTGGGTCATCTTACCCAACAACTGCTTGAGTGTCCTATTTTTACGCTCAATTAACCCATTGGACATCGCATGGTAAATTGAACTAAGTGATCTGTCTATACCTAATGTCTTCATAACTTGAGACATGGATTCAGAAATGAACTGAACCCCATGATCCGATAAGATCTTCCGCGGAAAACCAATGCGTGAGAAGATCAACATTAACGCCTCTGCTACACTGGCAGATGAGGTGTTCTTCAGAGGGATGGCCTCAGGCCAACGAGTGCACATATCAATGCAAGTAAGAATATGCGTATGCCCTCTGGCAGATGGAAGCATCGGACCAATAATGTCGATAGCCATTTTATCAAATGGTCTAATCGGGATGTCCGCAGCTTGAATAGGAGCCGCATGAAATGGGCCCCGTACTTTAACTTCCGGACATATCAAACATGAACGACAATAGAGAGTAATATCTCTATGAACGCCCGGCCAGTAGAATGCAGAAAGCACTCTGGATTTGGTACGTGAAAACCCCATATGGCCCGCGCATTGCGAGTCATGAGCATGTCGCAATATTCGCGATCTCATAGAAGACGGGACTAGAATCTGAGAACATAAGGATGAATCCTTTTCCCGTATCAATCTAACTAAAATCCCATTTTTAAGAATAAAGTAATGTCTAGATTTTGCAAGTTTGTTGCTTGTATTCTTTTTGTTCACATACTGAAAAATTTTTTTTAATGAATCATCATTCTTTTGTAAAGTTGCAAACGACTCCCGTGAAATAGGAGCATCATCATCACAAATGGTATGAACTGTAGGTTCATATGGTGTATCATGCGACATAATAGTAGCTTGAGCTCTAGTCACTACTGCATTTGCAGCCTGAAAATGTCGCTCATCCCATGCAGCAATTTGCTGTGGTGTACACTCTGTTATACCATGTATACGACCCAATATGACATCACAAATTGGATTAGGAAGAAGACAGGCGTGGATCTTCCCTGAAAAAATGGTGTATTTAAATTAATAATGGCTGTGGGAAAAATTTCCACTGTGCCTCCAAAGGTAACGCATTTGACTGTGTGGCCCGTGGCATAACGAGGATCTATCAGCGAAGTCCGTACACCGACCGTGGTACAACCTGAATCAAATAAAAGAGAGCATGGAATATTATTGACAAGTCCTTTGTGAAACTTAAGAGATCCTTGTCCCTGATGTACAGAAGTTGCCGTGCAGACCGCAGGTAGGCTAGGCATAATGTGTCCGCAGCGCAACGTCGTGATCGCCTTGGGCTGGAAAAGTGTTGAGCATTCTGCACAAGCTGTCACCTGATGACTATCAATAGAACAAGACATGGCATTATGAGCATCAGCACCTTTAACCTGTTCATTGTTAGCCTGAGTATTACTTAAAGCGACATTAGAATGTCTACGTGTCTGGCTCGACGATCTATCTCTTCGTCGCGATCTGTTCTGATTATTTGCATTAAAATTGCCCCAATTGTCATTCCTGCTCGCGTTAAAATTTTGATGAGTACGATAATTAGTATAATTACTATTATAATGTTGGTTAAATGTTTTATTCAACGAACCTTGTCTATTTTGTGGAACCTGAGATTTTGATCGCCAGTTTTGTTTATTATTATACCCTTGATTATGTTTGAAATTATTGTTACCAAAATTTCGCGATCTATGAGCTTGGTTCCAAGAAACATTGAATGGAGCAGATTGTTGGAATTGCTTCCCCTTATAAAAATTACCATTGTTGAAATTCTCATTATTTCCCTTATTAAAGTATCTGTCGTTACTCAATGAACGATTTCGTGAAAAATTATTTTGCTGTACGGCAAAAGCAACTGGCAATTCACTTTTAATCTGAGCATTACTTAGATCCATGGATGGGTGAGCAGTGCAGAAATTTTTAGAATGTTCTTCTAGATCTTTCATAGATAAAGGTTTCCGTTCGTGCAAAAATGCAAGAAATGCTGGATTTACTGACGATAGCACCTTATCGCGCAGTAGTAAATCGAAAAGACCTTCATACGACTTTTCTATCTTGGATAATTCGATCCATCTTTCTAATGTTAGCCGTATTTGGGAAAGAAAATCACAAAAGTTCTTCCCTGATTGCGGTAGCAAAGTCCGAAAACGTAATCGGTATTCATTTTCTGTCATTTGGAATTTTCGGAGAAGTGAAGCTCGAAGAGCGTCATAATTATTCTTATCATTAATACTGGTGGTATGATAAACCGCCAAAGCATCTCCCGTAAGCAATCTGGATAAATATGTAGAATATAGTGATTTATCCACATTGTAAGAACTACAGGTGGCCTCAAACCTATCCAAAAAAAATATCACGTCGTCAGACGGGGGGTTAAATATAGGTAATTTTAGGTGAATTTCCTTAAAATTATCATGCCTGGATGAAGCTTGGCCTTCGAAAGTTCTCTGCGAATTAGCTTCTTGAGTTAACCTAATTCTATCATATTCCAATTCGGCAAGTTTCAAATCATGCTGACGTTTCTTATCATTCTCTTCTGTCTCAAGCTGAAGTCTTTTTGTATTTTGTTCAGCTATTAATCTTCTTTCTTCCATTTCCTTTTGTTTAACTTCCATTTCAATCTTAAGTTTATCTGCAGCCTCCAATCTTTTCTGTTCTGCCTCATGCAGAAATCGTTTCTCTTCTAATTCAGCCTCAATCCGTTTTTGATCTGCCTCAAATTTCATCTTCTTCTCATTTTCCGCAGCCTCAATCCGTTTTTGATCTGCCTCAAATTGAATCTTCTTCTCATTTTCCGCAGCCTCAATCCGTTTTTGATCTGCCTCAAATTGAAGTTTTTCTAGTCTTAAAGTTTCTAACTTTCTCTGTTCAGCTTCTATTTCTTGAGCTTTCCTATATTCCGACATAGCGAATTGTCGTACCTCTTCAGGAGGTATCTGAAGAGCTTTTGCTTGCTTAATGAAATAATCTAGTGAATACATTATGCTTTATAAGTAGTCACTATACTCTTAATTTCTAAATATGATAATTAATTAATGTAAATTAATTAACCTTGTTAATGCACCGAGTGGTCTTCGTTCCTGTCCTAGAACGGTATATCATACTCATATAATTGTCAAATATATTAGTAATTAATAAATTAATTTATGTAATGACATGTTATGAACAGACAAAAGCCATAGACAATAGCAACAACAATGACAAGACGAGATACTCAAAGACAGTAGAAAACAGTCGCAGAAATCCAATAAAAAATAAAAATGTGAAACTAAAAATAGAATGTCGTAAAGAGTTACGATGATAACTGCGATCAAATACTAAACAATACAATTGACAAGACAGTGTAAAAACATATGTTTTGTAAAGAACTGAACGATAGTCAGGTGAGGATGACGTAATATACAAACAAAATACATTATAAAACTAAGGTACGAGTAAAAATAACTGTGAAAACAACAATTAAAACTTGACTGAACAGCTAAACAAATACTATCATAAGAAGCAAGTAGCGATCGGAACTACAGCAAGGTTTCTAGCCTTGAACCGGAATTATCGCTCAATTGAAACTTATAAGTCAAACCCTATAGAACATCTGACAAAGAACCCGAATCGGCTTCGAGATGAACCTCGTTTGTCAGATCGACCTCCCTACTACCCACGACGGATATACAACATAGAACATGCAACATGAAAAGTATATTGGTGGACATAGAAGAGAATAGGCACAGCTAAACACAATACAGTAATAAACGAGACTCCGTTTATACTTATCTCTGCTGATCAAACAAAAAAATGTGCCTCGTCTCCGTAAATGTACGTTTGAGAATCGAAATACTTCGTCCTGAGTATTGGAGTATAGCTCGCACGTAAATAAGGACCAAAAGGATGATGTTCAACGTAGGTAGTCACTGGAGAACTTGGTGTTGAGGTTCATTGCTGACCTTGACCTTCTGATAACCGTCGTGTAGATTCCATGATGAAGACACGGGTCTTTCTGTCTAACGATTTTTGGAAAGATATTGAGTAAGTTCCCTTCTTTGAAACTTGTCCAAAACACCCTGTGCCGCCATTTACTGTTGGGTTCTTTTGTGATTGTAGTTGATAGTAACGATATGCTAGTGGTAGATGTATCAATGACTAGCTTAGACACGCGAATGGTTTCAATGAAAAGTTGTCAAAAGGTTATTCAATCAAATTCCAACGAGTGGTAGGCAATTGGCCAATTCATGACTAGAATCAACTCGTTGTTAAAAGTTATTCAGATTTATTGACGAATGACAAACGGCAATCAACGACACGATCAAGACAAACGATGAGAGCATCATAATTATAGTTACTGTCGATAATAAAACATTCCTGTAGATTTCTTTATCAATCAAGTCCTTTTCTATCCAAGTGACTAGGATTTCCTAACAGTTGTCATTTGAAATACATTACGGTCATGTCCGTTAACCTTGTTCCAAGGACGTCTGTAACAGTAAACGGATTCATACTCATGGATGACGCTTCCATATAATACTTGTTTAAATCCCAGACTTTCTCCTTACAATAATCTATACAGTTTGATATAATCCATAAAAGTTCTACACGAAAATACAATCAGGTTAGCGACTTCAGTTGACTAACCTCTCCTACAAAATATGCCACGACCTTGGCATAGGCATTACAAAATATCCGATATTCAAGATATGATCAAATAGTTATCCTTTACTCGTAGGACTTCCCACTACGAAATATTTACAGTGAAGTAAAGATCTCAACTGTTCCATTCTAGGAATCCAATAACATATGGATTCCCGCTAGAATCCAGTGATGATCATCTGTTCCACTTTATTCATAGACGTATTAATATACATGAAGGTTCAAACGAAACTTACGTATTGAACTGCATGTTGGCTTCATCCTGAAGACTCAACAAAATCCTTCAGAACAATTCTTCCATCGAATTGTTCAGAATCAAAATAATAACATACGGGCAGAGAGAGAGAGAGTCCATCTTGCCCTTACAACAGCTGACGTCATAATCCCCCAACTAGGTTACCCGTGCGCAAAGAGCAACTCATACTCTGCATTGTGCACGTCGGTGCGTGAATAAAACGTACGCACAAATAATATAACTATCTCAAGACTGGTGCGTACATTGGCAGGACCGAAGACTACCCCCTTAGGTAAAACGTACGCAACAAAGTAATATCGTAACTGTCTGTTTTTAATTTCCTAGTATTTCTTTTTTTTCAAAGTACATGACAACATTGGTTTTATTTTCCACTGTAAATAAAGTAATTATGTACATTCTGTAACTCACCATCATTCTGAGTTTGATTTAGTAGATTGTATGTTCTGTTCAGAAAAACATACCCAACCCTCCTTGTATTACTTGTTACTACTAGTTCTTCTTTAAAAAGATTTGAGTAAGAAAGAGTTAGTCGTCGCCAGAAAAATACAAGAGCTGGTAGTCTAAAAGGGGAGAGAATCACTGACACCAACCTGTGCCCTTCTGTTAACTCTTTCCCTCAACACTAGCTCACCTCTGTGAAAACTAGTGTCTAAAGGTCTATGTGCTTTCTAAACATCTTCCTTCACCTACATATATCATCGTCTCTTAAAGTAAATCTCTATGCGACACTTAATAATGACGCTTACAAGAGTCAAGACGCTTAATAGCTTCTAATTTAACTTTCAGTAGCTATCTGTTTCTCTGCTTCTTATTTGAAGCGAAACTGTAAACACGCTTTTTTGTTATTAATAGAAAGAAGGGAAAGTTTGCCAGCCAATCAAAATATGCGAGCTCGCTGCTGCCGATCAATATTGTTATGGCGTTTACTCGGAGAATGACGGGTGTGAATTCTAAGATGGATTTGTGTATCGTATAAACTAATGCAATGACGGAAATTGATGGAAGTTACTTCATTTTTCGAAGGATAACTCCAACTCTATGCATGCCTAAGGAATAGTGGATGGAAGGATTACTTTTGGAGAAATGTGCGAGTGATGATGTCCATATAACGAACGCTGATGTGTTGATCATCTTTAAAGATTGGTTTTAAAACGAAATCAGAACCAATTATGAAAAACTACAAATAGAGAAAAAGCAAAAAATCTGGGGATTAGAAGGAGATAAATCAAAAAGTCATAGATAACCAGGTTAAGATGCACGAAGAAGATGTTTGAAACACAGCTCACATACTCTCAATTTGTTCTATTGCAGCTTAATTTTAATAGAATTGCGTCAGGATCAGACCAGATGACTGAACTGAACTTTAGTTGCGAATCTGTAAAAGGAATTCGATGCCTACCAGTGATTATCAGGATTGTCATGTGGAGTAGTCAATTTACAATATTATATTGGAAAAAAGGACTTGGCACTCCATAATATGACAGGCGAAGGTAGCATCATACTTATGTATAAAATGTATTGTACTTTTAATCATGTATTGTCTTATTTTCAAAAAAATATTCTGCAGATAGACACATGTCTTGTCTTGCTATTGCTAATCAGACTGATCCATGTATCATTTATATACCTGCAACCATTTGAAACACACTAATTTCATGAACACATAGGCTTGTTGGCTTCATAACCAAAGACTAGCCACGTGTCCAATATTGTCGTCAGGTTCATATGTGTCATCATAAATCAGAGATATAGAATCCAGATCAATAAGTGCTACCTGAAAATAAACAGGAGCCTCTGCTATTGTCATCAGGATTTCAGCCCTAGTCCCCATCAGTAGTTGGTGGTCTAGAGGAAGACCTACACTGATATAGCTGTGAAATTCCAGTGAAGGCAGTCATAAGACTTTCAAGATGATTAATAAATGTAACCAAATTCTTGCAACTAGTGTGAACAGTCTAGGACAGTGATTAGTGTAATGATGTAAAACAGTTGTTTATTAGCATAGGCAAGAGACTAGTGTGAAAAGAACGTTTGATGAACATCTTTTCAACTTAGTTGGAAGATTCAAGAAATGACTTTCTTAGTTAAATAATTAGAATATACATGAATCATCATTCAAACATTGTAAAATACTTTATTCATTGAATTCCATCATCCACCATTCACAATTTCACAAGAAGAAAAGATAGATGTAAATAATAAATTCAGTAATTGTACTCAGCTGACTTATTAATTTTATTTTGTTTAAGTGAGTTTTATTGAATTGTTTGATTATCATAGGTAGTTACATAGCGAAGGCGGCAACTTAGGGTCTGACTTTACTCTGAATACTTTCTGAAACAGATACCTTTACAGCTGTGACTTTCCTGTGATACCAGTGTTCTTCTCCAACACTGCGACTTCACTCTTTTCAAGACAGAATAATATTTGGGCTCCACTACTGACTCTACATTCATAAGAACCTTTCGCTACATTATTATCACTGTCTGTGCATGTATGATTTACACGCTTTGGCGCCATTTTGAAGGGCATAAACTCATGTAAAACAGGATATGTAATCTAAGTTTTCATGCAAAATGGCGTCTCTTACAATAGATTATCATCATATCATAAAACCCTCCACTCCCAAAGGAGCATAGGCCTTCAACAAACACATGCCAACTCCTCCTGTCACGTGCCATCATCTCAAGTTCTTTCCACGTTCTCATCATCATGTTCACCTCTGTTTCCAGCTCTCTTCTCCATGTGCTTCTTGATCTACCTCTGCCTCTCTTGCCCTGGGGGTTCCAGAACAGTGTGTGGTGTCCTATCCATCGCCATCGTCTTCTCATCTCTTGTTCCACTGGCACTTGTCTTGTTCTTGTCATCAGTTCCACGTTGGTAACCCTGTCATACCATTTTAATCCTTTTATTCTATGCAAGAACCCATCTATGAAAGTCTGTAGCTTTTTGGTTGTTGTCTTTGTTGTTAACCATGTTTCAGAGCCATATAAGAGTACTGACTTCACATTTGAGTTGAGGATTCTCATTTTCGTGTTGGATCCGATTTCTCTTGATCTCCATATATTTCCCAATGCAATGAAAGCTCCTCTTGCTTTTTGTATTCTTATTTTGATATCACTGTCTGTCCCTCCAACTTTGTCTATAGTTCTGCCAAGATATACGATTCTACATCTTGTAGTGGTGTTTCTTCAAGTTCAATCCTGTTTTCATTACCTGCATTTATTCTAATTGTTGTTGTCTTTTCCCTGTGTATTTTCAGACCCAATTGCTGTGACCTCTCATTGAGTGTTTTCAATTTGTCCTGCATCTGATTACGGTTATGGGACAGAAGAGCCACGTCATCAGCAACATCCAGATCATCCAACTGCTGAGTCAGAGTACACTTGATTCCATTTTTGTTGTGTGTTGTCGATGTTCTCATAACCCAGTCTATTGCTAGTAAGTAAAGAAATGGAGACAAGAGGCATCCCTGTCGCACTCCCGTTCTTATCCCAAACGGTTCTGTAAGCTGTCCTTCGTGAAAAACTCTGCATGTCATGTCTTCATATGTTTTCTTTATTAAATTAATTATCTTCAGTGGAACTCCATAATGTCTCATCAATTTCCAAAGTGATTCTCTGTCTACACTGTCAAATGCCTTTTCGTAGTCCACAAATCCTATGTATAGTGGTGAATTCCATTCCAGACTTTGTTCAACTATTATTATCAAAGTGGCTATCTGGTCTGTACAGGATCTGTTTTTTCGAAAACCTGTTTGTTCATCTCTCTGTTTTTTTACTATTTCTCTGTTTCTTTTAATCTCTCGAGGATAATCCTGTTTAATACTTTTCCTGGCACTGATAGCAACATTATTCCTCTATAATTTGTGCACTCTTGTAAATTTCCCTTCTTAGGCAACTTAACCAGATATCCTTCCTTCCATTCTGCTGGTATTTATTCCTTTTCCCCGACTTTACCAAGTAATTTATATAACATCTCTGTAGCAGTGTCGATATCTGCTTTGATGGCCTCTGCTGGAATGTCATCTGGTCCAGCCGCTTTTCCATCTCTTAGAAGCTTTATGGCTTTTTTATTTCTTCCTTCGTTGGTCTTTCACAGTTAATTTGTAGCTCTTCTTCTGCTGGCTGGATGTCTGGGGGGTTTTGTGGAGCAGGTCTATTGAGAAGGTCCTCAAAATATTCCGCCCACCTCTTCATTTGCTCTTGTATATTGCTGAGCAGTTTTCCATTCTTGTCTTTTATGAGACAAATTGTATTTCCCTGTTAGCTTCTTTATGCTGTTATACAGTTCTCTCATATCTCCTTTGGTTGCAGCATATTCTGCCTCTCTTGCCAACTCCTCAATATACTTCCTCTTGTCGCTTTTGATACTTCTTTTTACTTCTTTGTTTGCTTATGTGTACATTTCTTGAGCCTTGGCTTTGGAACTTCTGGTTTTGCTTGTGTTTAAATCTGCTTTCTTGTTTTTTCTGTCTTTTATCTTATTAATGGTTTCTGTTGTTATCCATGCTTTTTGTTGTCGTTCCCTTTTCCCCAGTATTTCTTCACATGTCTCATTCCATACAGTTTTAATTTGCTGCCAATAGTCTTCTGTATTCACTACATCTTCCAGCTGTTGGAGCACTTGGAATTTGCTGGATATTGTGACCGCAAATTTGTCTCTTGTTTCTTGATTTCTTAGATGTCCTACATTAAATTGTTTTCTATAACTTTGCATTGTTGCATATCTCATGAGTTTCTTTTTTTTACTTTGGCTGTCAGAAGGTGGTGATCTGATGCCACATCTGCTCCTCTATATACATTTACATCCTGCAATGATGATCTAAACTTCTTGTTTATGCATATATGATTAATCTGATTTTCTGTTTTGTGGTCTGGTGTTATCCATGTTGCCTTATGTATTCTCTTATGTGAAAACATGCTTCCTGCTGTAGCCAGTTGATTTGAAGCACAGAAGTTTGAGAATAGTTCCCCATTTTCATTCATTATTCCTAGCCCCTGTTTTCCCATGACTTTTTCAAAGCCGGTGTTGACTGTACCTATCTTTGCATTCAAGTCACCCATCAAAATTGTGATGTCTCTTCTTTTTACTTTCTCCATAATTTCCTGTAGTCTAGTATAAAATGCTTCTTTCACAGACTCTTCGTTGTCATTAGTTGGTGCATAACATTGGATGACATTTACATTTATTTTCTTTTTAGCTGTTTTCAAAGTAGCTGTTATTATTCTGGGTCCAACGGCTTCCCATTCAATGAGTGCTTTCTGGGCTTCTTTAGATAACATAAGAGCTACCCCTTTACTGTGGTGTGAACTTCATGTCCCGAGGACAGCACCAATTTACCTGTATGAGTTTCTTCTTGTCTACTCCCTTCCACTTTGTTTCACACAGTCCCGCTACCTCGATTTTATATTCCCTCATTTCTGTTGCTACTTGTGCCGCTTTCCCTTGTTCGTCCAATATCCGAGCATTCCAGGTGCCAAATCTGGAGGTTCTTCTAGAAGAAAGAAGGTTAGTCAGTAACACAGACTCCTTTCGGCTTTCTCCGTGTTGCATCATACGCCTCCCTGCGAGAGGACCTTCCCCTGTCTTGGATGGCTGTGTTTTATTTTCCTTAGTTGACTTGTCCATATTTGTTGAAGTTTTTTGTGGTTTAAATTTTTTACAGGATGGGGTAACCAGCCCCATGCCCAACCCTCCTTAGTCGCTTTCTACGACATGCACGGTAGGGAACAGTGTTACTATTCTTTGCTCCCCTTTCGGTCCCCGGTAACACACGGGTGCATTATCATCAGCTATGTGTTGTTACGTATACGCAGGTGGGGTACAGATGTGCGCCTTGAGTCTATGCATGCTCAGCCTGAACGTAGTCTTACGTTCATAGTGCTAGGAGTTTAGCGACAAGCGTAAGATTTTTTTTTTTTTTGTAATAAAGTTTTGCCTGGTTTTGGCGAGGCGCGTCCCATTCAATCTAGTTGGTTATATTAGGGCGCATGTCCAAATATAAAAGACCCTTAGGTCTGAGATTATCCAAAGCGTAAGATCGAATGTTTTAATCGTATAATAGACATGTGGCATAAAATAAAGACTGCGTTCAATCGAAAAAGCGTTAATCGAACAGCGTAAGACCGTACGATTGCTGTATTTCAACCATGTTATCTCCTTTTGCACACTAACGGAATGCTTTCTACTTGCGGCACAGTTACTGGGTTCCGGGATCAAAATCTACGTTCCAGTCTACCCAGCTTGTGATTGAGTAACTGACTCTGCTCTTGAATTAGGGAATACAACGGCGGTGAGGAAGGGACTTGGTTACCTCACTTAATAAACGCTGGACCTTATATGGTGAAGTCTCGACACTTTCACTCCCCTCCGGCAATGTATACTGTGACACTAGCTTTACGTTTTACACCTTACGTGGGGTAGGCCCACTGTGGCTATGACTCCCAGGTAGCAGCAGCCTGTTGAATTTTTTCCGCCTAGGCTGGGAATTGAACCGGATCCACCTTGGTTGCCGCTTCCAAATTTACTCCTAGTTTTATCCATTCTGCCGTCTTGAGGCGTTGCCTTTGTAACAGTTTCGCAAAATCAGTTAACTCCCAGAGCGGGAATAATTATGTGACCACAAACGACCATTTATTTTTGTGTATATGCTACTTTTTTCAATATCTCTCTTCCTCTCTCTCTCTCTTCTATCTCTTTCTCTCCTCTCTCTCTTTCTCTCTCTCCTCTCTCTCTCTCTTTGTCGGTCCTTTCTCTCTCACCCGCTCTCTCTCTCACCTCCTTGCTGTCTCTCACCCGCTTTCTCGCTCTCTCTCATCCTCTTTCTCTCTCTCACCCTCTTTCTCTCTCTCTCCGTCTTTCTCTCTCTCACCCTCTTTCTCTCTCTTTCTCATCTTTTTTCTTTCTCTCACCCTTTTTTTCTCTCTCTCACACCCTCTTTCTCTATCTCTCTTTTTCTCCCTCTTTCTCTCTTTCTCATCGTCTTTCTCTCACCCTATTTATCTCTCTCACCCTCTGACTCTCTCTTTCTCCTTCTCTTTGTCTCAGTCTCAACCTCTTTCCCTCTCTACCACCCTCTTTCTGTCTCTCCCATCCTCTCTCTTTCTCTCTGTCTTCACCTCTTTCTCTCTCTCTCACCCTCTTTCTCTCTCCCTCACCCTCTTTCTTTCTCTCTCTCCCTCTTTCTCTCTTTTGCCCTCTTTCTCTCTCTTTCTCTCTGGCCCTCTTTCTCTCTCTCACACTCTTTCTCTTCTCTCTCTTTCTCTCTCTCTCTCACTCTCTCTCTCCCTCTCCCTCTCACTCTCTCTCACCCTCTGTCTCTAAAACTCGTGTTATCGTCCTACGAATTTATCACAGTATTTCTCTTCTGTGTTGTCCTTGATCTTCTCCATCTCCAGTTTTCCTACATTTTGTGTCAGTATATCAACATGTCAGTATATCAACATGTCAGTATATCAACATGTCAGTATATCAACATGTCAGTATATCAACATGTCAGTATATCAACATGTCAGTATATCAACATGTCAGTATATCAACATGTCAGTTTCTTTTCCGTATATCTAATCCAGAGATCGGCAGCCACTCGATCCCGATCTACCGGTAGATGCCATTGTATGATTTGGTAGATCTTTAGGCTATTGCGGGAGAAAAAAGACAGACTTTCTAAACTAAGGAAATTTCGAATTAGACCTGTACCCGCCAGCATTTAAAATTGGGGTGTCCCCAGCATCAAAGGTACTTTTTCCGAATGCCCAATGAAGACTCCTCTCCCTTTAAAATTACACACACACATACACACACACTAACACGTGTATATATATATATATATATATATATATATATATATATATATATATATATATATATATATATATATATATATATACACACACATACATACAGCCGACCACTGAACTAACCTATATCCAGAAGTTGGTCTACTATGTTGATCTCTAATATATCTTCAGAGGCTTGTTTTTCACGTGTATCTCATCTGTGTATCTCTAATCCATCTCCAGAAGTAAATGAACTATCTCCAGAGGTTGTTTTTTTTTTTCCTGCTTATCTCTAATTTGTCTACAGTGTTGAACCCTTTTAAAGCAAATGTTCGTTGATTTATTCCTTCTCCAGGCTGTTTGCTTATCTTATTTCTAGAGATAATTCTTCTCTGTGTATCAGCCCAGGGGTGGACTTTCTCTCTGTATTCAGGGGTTAGTATACTCTGTGTATCTCTAATCTATCTCCAGGGTTTTTTCTGTGTGTCTGCAATCTCCGATTGACAGAGTGGTTAAAGCGCTGATCTCTCGCGGCACAAGTGCCGAGTCAATTCACGGTATCGACACACTCCGGTCTACCCAGCTGTAAATGGGTACGTGACTTTACTCATGGATTAGGGAAGAATAGGGCAGTGAGGAAGACAATTGATCACCCCTACCTCTCGATGCTGGACCTAGTGAAGTGTAGTCTCTAACAATTCACTCCTTTGCGGCAGTATCTGTAATGGAACTACTTATCTCTAGTCTGTCTCAAATTCTCAACTTTTACAAAAATAAAGTTAGTTCGTTTTAAGGAGGCTTTTTGCTCATCATATTTCTAGAGATTATTCTCATCAGTGTATCTCTGTTTTATCTCCAGATATGGGTTTCTTCTTTGTGTATCTCTGTTTTATCTCCAGATATGGGTTTCTTCTGTGTGTATCTCTGTTCTATCTCCAGATATGGGTTTCTTGTGTGTGTATCTCTGTTTTATCTCCAGATATGGGTTTCTTCTGTCTGTATCTCGTTTTATCTCCAGATATGGGTTTCTTCTTTGTGTATCTCTGTTCTATCTCCAGATATGGGTTTCTTCTGTGTGTATCTCTGTTTTATCTCCAGATATGGGTTTCTTCTGTGTGTATCTCTGTTCTATCTCCAGATATGGGTTTCTTGTGTGTGTATCTCTGTTCTATCTCCAGATATGGGTTTCTTCTGTCTGTATCTCTGTTTTATCTCCAGATATGGGTTTCTTCTTTGTGTATCTCTGTTCTATCTCCAGATATGGGTTTCTTCTGTGTGTATCTTTGTTCTATCTCCAGATATGGGTTTCTTGTGTGTGTATCTCTGTTTTATCTCCAGATATGGGTTTCTTCTGTCTGTATCTCTGTTTTATCTCCAGATATAGGTTTCTTCTGTGTGTATCTCTGTTCTATCTCCAGATATGGGTTTCTTCTTTGTGTATCTCTGTTTTATCTCCAGATATGGGTTTCTTCTGTGTGTATCTCTGTTCTATCTCCAGATATGGGTTTCTTCTGTGTGTATCTCTGTTCTATCTCCAGATATGAGTTTCTTCTGTGTGTATCTCTGTTTTATCTCCAGATATGGGTTTCTTCTGTGTGTATCTCTGTTTTCTCTCCAGATATGGGTTTCTTCTGTGTGTATCTCTGTTTTATCTCCAGATATGGGTTTCTTGTGTGTGTATCTCTGTTCTATTTCCAGATATGGGTTTCTTCTGTGTGTATCTCTGTTTTATCTCCAGATATGGGTTTCTTCTTTGTGTATCTCTGTTTTATCTCCAGATATGGGTTTCTTCTGTGTGCATCTCTGTTTTATCTCCAGATATGGGTTTCTTCTGTGTGTATCTCTGTTTTATCTCCAGATATGGGTTTCGTGTGTGTGTATCTCTGTTTTATCTCCAGATATGGGTTTCTTGTGTGTGTATCTCTGTTTTATCTCCAGATATGGGTTTCTTGTGTGTGTATCTCTGTTCTATCTCCAGATATGGGTTTCTTGTGTGTGTGTATCTCTGTTCTATCTCCAGATATGGGTTTCTTCTTTGTGTATCTCTGTTCTATCTCCAGATATGGGTTTCTTCTTTGTGTATCTCTGTTTTATCTCCAGATATGGGTTTCTTCTGTGTGTATCTCTGTTCTATCTCCAGATATGGGTTTCTTCTTTGTGTATCTCTGATTTATCTCCAGATATGGGTTTCTTCTGTGTGTATCTCTGTTCTATCTCCAGATATGGGTTTCTTCTTTGTGTATCTCTGTTTTATCTCCAGATATGGGTTTCTTCTGTGTGTATCTCTGTTCTATCTCCAGATATGGGTTTCTTCTTTGTGTATCTCTGTTTTATCTCCAGATATGGGTTTCTTCTGTGTGTATCTCTGTTCTATCTCAGATATGGGTTTCTTCTGTGTGTATCTCTGTTCTATCTCCAGATATGGGTTTCTTCTGTGGCTATCTCTGTTTTATCTCCAGATATGGGTTTCTTCTGTGTGTATCTCTGTTTTATCTCCAGATATGGGTTTCTTCTGTGTGTATCTCTGTTCTATCTCCAGATATGGGTTTCTTCTGTGTGTATCTCTGTTTTATCTCCAGATATGGGTTTCTTCTGTGTGTATCTCTGTTCTATCTCCAGATATGGGTTTCTTCTTTGTGTATCTCTGTTTTATCTCCAGATATGGGTTTCTTCTGTGTGTATCTCTGTTCTATCTCCAGATATGGGTTTCTTGTGTGTGTATCTCTGTTCTATCTCCAGATATGGGTTTCTTCTGTCTGTATCTCTGTTTTATCTCCAGATATGGGTTTCTTCTTTGTGTATCTCTGTTCTATCTCCAGATATGGGTTTCTTCTGTGTGTATATTTGTTCTATCTCCAGATATGGGTTTCTTGTGTGTGTATCTCTGTTTTATCTCCAGATATGGGTTTCTTCTGTCTGTATCTCTGTTTTATCTCCAGATATGGGTTTCTTCTGTGTGTATCTCTGTTCTATCTCCAGATATGGGTTTCTTCTTTGTGTATCTCTGTTTTATCTCCAGATATGGGTTTCTTCTGTGTGTATCTCTGTTCTATCTCCAGATATGGGTTTCTTCTGTGTGTATCTCTGTTCTATCTCCAGATATGAGTTTCTTCTGTGTGTATCTCTGTTTTATCTCCAGATATGGGTTTCTTCTGTGTGTATCTCTGTTTTATCTCCAGATATGGGTTTCTTCTGTGTGTGTCTCTGTTTTATCTCCAGATATGGGTTTCTTGTGTGTGTATCTCTGTTCTATTTCCAGATATGGGTTTCTTCTGTGTGTATCTCTGTTTTATCTCCAGATATGGGTTTCTTCTTTGTGTATCTCGGTTTTATCTCCAGATATGGGTTTCTTCTGTGTGTATCTCTGTTTTATCTCCAGATATGGGTTTCTTCTGTGTGTATCTCTGTTTTATCTCCAGATATGGGTTTCGTGTGTGTGTATCTCTGTTTTATCTCCAGATATGGGTTTCTTCTGTGTGTATCTCTGTTTTATCTCCAGATATGGGTTTCTTGTGTGTGTATCTCTGTTCTATCTCCAGATATGGGTTTATTGTGTGTGTGTATCTCTGTTTTATCTCCAGATATGGGTTTCTTCTGTGTGTATCTCTGTTCTATCTCCAGATATGGGTTTCTTCTTTGTGTATCTCTGTTTTATCTCCAGATATGGGTTTCTTCTGTGTGTATCTCTGTTCTATCTCCAGATATGGGTTTCTTCTTTGTGTATCTCTGATTTATCTCCAGATATGGGTTTCTTCTGTGTGTATCTCTGTTCTATCTCCAGATATGGGTTTCTTCTTTGTGTATCTCTGTTTTATCTCCAGATATGGGTTTCTTCTGTGTGTATCTCTGTTCTATCTCCAGATATGGGTTTCTTCTTTGTGTATCTCTGTTTTATCTCCAGATATGGGTTTCTTCTGTGTGTATCTCTGTTCTATCTCAGATATGGGTTTCTTCTGTGTGTATCTCTGTTCTATCTCCAGATATGGGTTTCTTCTGTGGCTATCTCTGTTTTATCTCCAGATATGGGTTTCTTCTGTGTGTATCTCTGTTTTATCTCCAGATATGGGTTTCTTCTGTGTGTATCTCTGTTCTATCTCCAGATATGGGTTTCTTCTGTGTGTATCTCTGTTTTATCTCCAGATATGGGTTTCTTCTGTGTGTATCTCTGTTCTATCTCTAGATATGGGTTTCTTCTTTGTGTATCTCTGTTTTATCTCCAGATATGGGTTTCTTCTGTGTGTATCTCTGTTCTATCTCCAGATATGGGTTTCTTCTGTGTGTATCTCTGTTCTATCTCCAGATATGGGTTTCTTCTGTGTGTATCTCTGTTTTATCTCCAGATATGGGTTTCTTCTGTGTGTATCTCTGTTTTATCTCCAGATATGGGTTTCTTCTTTGTGTATCTCTGTTTTATCTCCAGATATGGGTTTCTTCTGTGTGTATCTCTGTTCTATATCCAGATATGGGTTTCTTCTGTGTGTATCTCTGTTTTATCTCCAGATATGGGTTTCTTCTGTGTGTATCTCTGTTTTATCTCCAGATATGGGTTTCTTCTGTGTGTGTCTCTGTTCTATCTCCAGATATGGGATTCTTCTGTGTGTATCTCTGTTTTATCTCCAGATATGGATTTCTTCTGTGTGTATCTCTGTTTTATCTCCAGATATGGGTTTCTTCTGTGTGTATCTCTGTTCTATCTCCAGATATGGGTTTCTTGTGTGTGTATCTCTGTTCTATCTCCAGATATGGGTTTCTTCTGTGTGTATCTCTGTTTTATCTCCAGATATGGGTTTCTTCTGTGTGTATCTCTGTTCTATCTCCAGATATGGGTTTCTTGTGTGTATCTCTTTTTTATATCCAGATATGGGTTTCTTCTGTGTGTATCTCTGTTCTATCTCCAGATATGGGTTTCTTCTGTGTGTATCTCTGTTTTATCTCCAGATATGGGTTTCTTCTGTGTGTATCTCTGTTCTATCTCCAGATATGGGTTTCTTCTGTGTGTATCTCTGTTTTATCTCCAGATATGGGTTTCTTCTGTGTGTATCTCTGTTCTATCTCCAGATATGGGTTTCTTCTTTGTGTATCTCTGTTTTATCTCCAGATATGGGTTTCTTCTGTGTGTATCTCTGTTCTATCTCCAGATATGGGTTTCTTCTGTGTGTATCTCTGTTCTATCTCCAGATATGGGTTTCTTCTGTGTGTATCTCTGTTTTATCTCCAGATATGGGTTTCTTCTGTGTGTATCTCTGTTTTATCTCCAGATATGGGTTTCTTGTGTGTGTATCTCTGTTCTATTTCCAGATATGGGTTTCTTCTGTGTGTATCTCTGTTTTATCTCCAGATATGGGTTTCTTCTTTGTGTATCTCTGTTTTATCTCCAGATATGGGTTTCTTCTGTGTGTATCTCTGTTTTATCTCCAGATATGGGTTTCTTCTGTGTGTATCTCTGTTTTATCTCCAGATATGGGTTTCGTGTGTGTGTATCTCTGTTTTATCTCCAGATATGGGTTTCTTGTGTGTGTATCTCTGTTTTATCTCCAGATATGGGTTTCTTGTGTGTGTATCTCTGTTCTATCTCCAGATATGGGTTTCTTGTGTGTGTGTATCTCTGTTTTATCTCCAGATATGGGTTTCTTCTGTGTGTATCTCTGTTCTATCTCCAGATATGGGTTTCTTCTTTGTGTATCTCTGTTTTATCTCCAGATATGGGTTTATTGTGTGTGTGTATCTCTGTTTTATCTCCAGATATGGGTTTCTTCTGTGTGTATCTCTGTTCTATCTCCAGATATGGGTTTCTTCTTTGTGTATCTCTGTTTTATCTCCAGATATGGGTTTCTTCTGTGTGTATCTCTGTTCTATCTCCAGATATGGGTTTCTTCTTTGTGTATCTCTGATTTATCTCCAGATATGGGTTTCTTCTGTGTGTATCTCTGTTCTATCTCCAGATATGGGTTTCTTCTTTGTGTATCTCTGTTTTATCTCCAGATATGGGTTTCTTCTGTGTGTATCTCTGTTCTATCTCCAGATATGGGTTTCTTCTTTGTGTATCTCTGTTTTATCTCCAGATATGGGTTTCTTCTGTGTGTATCTCTGTTCTATCTCAGATATGGGTTTCTTCTGTGTGTATCTCTGTTCTATCTCCAGATATGGGTTTCTTCTGTGGCTATCTCTGTTTTATCTCCAGATATGGGTTTCTTCTGTGTGTATCTCTGTTTTATCTCCAGATATGGGTTTCTTCTGTGTGTATCTCTGTTCTATCTCCAGATATGGGTTTCTTCTGTGTGTATCTATGTTTTATCTCCAGATATGGGTTTCTTCTGTGTGTATCTCTGTTCTATCTCTAGATATGGGTTTCTTCTTTGTGTATCTCTGTTTTATCTCCAGATATGGGTTTCTTCTGTGTGTATCTCTGTTCTATCTCCAGATATGGGTTTCTTCTGTGTGTATCTCTGTTCTATCTCCAGATATGGGTTTCTTCTGTGTGTATCTCTGTTTTATCTCCAGATATGGGTTTCTTCTGTGTGTATCTCTGTTTTATCTCCAGATATGGGTTTCTTCTTTGTGTATCTCTGTTTTATCTCCAGATATGGGTTTCTTCTGTGTGTATCTCTGTTCTATATCCAGATATGGGTTTCTTCTGTGTGTATCTCTGTTTTATCTCCAGATATGGGTTTCTTCTGTGTGTATCTCTGTTTTATCTCCAGATATGGGTTTCTTCTGTGTGTGTCTCTGTTCTATCTCCAGATATGGGATTCTTCTGTGTGTATCTCTGTTTTATCTCCAGATATGGATTTCTTCTGTGTGTATCTCTGTTTTATCTCCAGATATGGGTTTCTTCTGTGTGTATCTCTGTTCTATCTCCAGATATGGGTTTCTTGTGTGTGTATCTCTGTTCTATCTCCAGATATGGGTTTCTTCTGTGTGTATCTCTGTTTTATCTCCAGATATGGGTTTCTTCTGTGTGTATCTCTGTTCTATCTCCAGATATGGGTTTCTTGTGTGTGTATCTCTTTTTTATATCCAGATATGGGTTTCTTCTGTGTGTATCTCTGTTCTATCTCCAGATATGGGTTTCTTCTGTGTGTATCTCTGTTTTATCTCCAGATATGGGTTTCTTCTGTGTGTATCTCTGTTCTATCTCCAGATATGGGTTTCTTCTGTGTGTATCTCTGTTTTATCTCCAGATATGGCTTTTTTCTATGTGTATCTCTGTTCTATCTCCAGATATGGGTTTCTTCTTTGTGTATCTCTGTTTTATCTCCAGATATGGGTTTCTTCTGTGTGTATCTCTGTTCTATCTCCAGATATGGGTTTCTTCTGTGTGTATCTCTGTTCTATCTCCAGATATGGGTTTCTTCTGTGTGTATCTCTGTTTTATCTCCAGATATGGGTTTCTTCTGTGTGTATCTCTGTTTTATCTCCAGATATGGGTTTCTTGTGTGTGTATCTCTGTTCTATTTCCAGATATGGGTTTCTTCTGTGTGTATCTCTGTTTTATCTCCAGATATGGGTTTCTTCTTTGTGTATCTCTGTTTTATCTCCAGATATGGGTTTCTTCTGTGTGTATCTCTGTTTTATCTCCAGATATGGGTTTCTTCTGTGTGTATCTCTGTTTTATCTCCAGATATGGGTTTCGTGTGTGTGTATCTCTGTTTTATCTCCAGATATGGGTTTCTTGTGTGTGTATCTCTGTTTTATCTCCAGATATGGGTTTCTTGTGTGTGTATCTCTGTTCTATCTCCAGATATGGGTTTCTTGTGTGTGTGTATCTCTGTTTTATCTCCAGATATGGGTTTCTTCTGTGTGTATCTCTGTTCTATCTCCAGATATGGGTTTCTTCTTTGTGTATCTCTGTTTTTTCTCCAGATATGGGTTTCTTCTGTGTGTATCTCTGTTCTATCTCCAGATATGGGTTTCTTCTTTGTGTATCTCTGTTTTATCTCCAGATATGGGTTTCTTCTGTGTGTATCTCTGTTCTATCTCCAGATATGGGTTTCTTCTTTTTGTATCTCTGTTTTATCTCCAGATATGGGTTTCTTCTGTGTGTATCTCTGTTCTATCTCCAGATATGGGTTTCTTCTTTGTGTATCTCTGTTTTATCTCCAGATATGGGTTTCTTCTGTGTGTATCTCTGTTCTATCTCCAGATATGGGTTTCTTCTGTGTGTATCTCTGTTCTATCTCCAGATATGGGTTTCTTGTGTGTGTATCTCTGTTTTATCTCCAGATATGGGTTTCTTCTGTGTGTATCTCTGTTTTATCTCCAGATATGGGTTTCTTCTGTGTGTATCTCTGTTCTATCTCCAGATATGGGTTTCTTCTGTGTGTATCTCTGTTTTATCTCCAGATATGGGTTTCTTCTGTGTGTATCTCTGTTCTATCTCCAGATATGGGTTTCTTCTTTGTGTATCTCTGTTTTATCTCCAGATATGGGTTTCTTCTGTGTGTATCTCTGTTCTATCTCCAGATATGGGTTTCTTCTGTGTGTATCTCTGTTCTATCTCCAGATATGGGTTTCTTCTGTGTGTATCTCTGTTTTATCTCCAGATATGGGTTTCTTCTGTGTGTATCTCTGTTTTATCTCCAGATATGGGTTTCTTCTTTGTGTATCTCTGTTTTATCTCCAGATATGGGTTTCTTGTGTGTGTATCTCTGTTCTATCTCCAGATATGGGTTTCTTCTGTGTGTATCTCTGTTCTATCTCCAGATATGGGATTCTTCTGTGTGTATCTCTGTTTTATCTCCAGATATGGGTTTCTTCTTTGTGTATCTCTGTTTTATCTCCAGATATGGGTTTCTTCTGTGTGTATCTCTGTTCTATCTCCAGATATGGGATTCTTCTGTGTGTAACTCTGTTTTATCTCCAGATATGGGTTTCTTCTGTGTGTATCTCTGTTTTATCTCCAGATATGGGTTCCTTCTGTGTGTATCTCTGTTCTATCTCCAGATATGGGATTCTTCTGTCTGTATCTCTGTTTTATCTCCAGATATGGGTTTCTTCTGTTTGTATCTCTGTTTTATCTCTAGATATGGGTTTCTTCTTTGTGTATCTCTATTTTATCTCCAGATATATGCATGGAGACATATCTGGAGTCATCCTTATATGACCGCCAGCTATGCTCAATGCTACAATATATATTTGTGGAAGTAACTTCTGTCTGTGAGGCTAATTACACCCACATTGACTCTTGAAATCATCCACACACTCCCAAGGATCCCCCCTGTGGTGAAACTTGTTGAGAACCCAGCATTGCACGCTAAGCTTGAAGAAGTCACTTGAGCCCAGACGTAATTCTTTGGCTTTGACCTGGTTGACTGCATGCAGAAGGATCTCACTTTGGACCCAGTGATAGGCAGAGGAAGCTGAGAAGTGTCTCTGTGCAGGACGTGACAATCCCTTCGGAGAGCCCATAACAACGGCACGGTATTTTAGCTCTGCGGAGTTGGAGAGCCCTCTTGGATGGCGGGGAATGCACAGTTTACCATACGTTTCTTACTTCTAGCTCGGGATCAGATGGGACGATCCTTTAAATGCAAGCCAAGCTGGAGAAACTGGAGCTCATAACTTCAACTAAGCACATTTCAAAATGGCAGAATAGCCACAGGAAAAGCCTAGATCGACAGTGTAGATAATACCAAGGAGTCTTCAACTTGATATTGGCTGATAAAGAGTGAGAAGCTCAGCAGTCCTAGTTAAAACAACAATCTCCAGAAATGTGTTTCTTCTTTGTGTATCTCTGTTCTATCTCGAGAGCACTGTACATTTCTGGAATCTCTAGTCTAGTCTTTCTCCAAAGGTACGTTTCGCCTGTGCATCTGTCAAGAGACGGGTTTTTCTCTGTCTACCTGAGGAAGTAGGTTTCCTCTATGTTTGACAATCTACCTCCACTTTAGTTAAAACTAAATAACTAAACACACCATACACACACAAGAAAATACTGCAGATTTAAGAAGAAGAAAAAAGTCCGGCTGGGAAATAACTCGAAAGAAACCTGCTAATCAAATTACCTGTACAAGGTGTCTTGTGTGTTACAGTTTCAATGAAAAACAATCAAAATAGAGTTGTCTGGAACACTAGTGTATTGTTTCTCAAAATAAAGCCAGCAGTATTCACCTTTCGGTGATGTATTGAATATCGGTGCTTCAATTTAAGCAGCTAATTTTAATCGCGGTTTTCAGGAAGATAGTATTACCAGCGTCCAATTTTTAACGTGATTATTTTGTCAGTCTTTCTGACAAACATCTAATTAATGGGGTTTTTGCATTAGCCCTGTATCAGTCTTTTTGAGAAACATCTTAATGATGTGTTTTTTGCATTAGCCCTCTGTCTCCTGTGTGAGAACTACTCCTGCATGTAATAATAACTGAGGGCTTTCTTGTGTGGTAACTTATTTTTAACAAGAACGTAAGGTGTTTGGAAAACAGCTTAGCTATATATGGAATGCCGTTTTGCTCAAAACAACAAAAGTACTCTTGCTAAAGGTTTCTTTTTTCTTCTGTCTCCTCTGCCACATTAGTTAGCTTTATTTTCCTTTTAAATCAAATTACTCTTCTACTGTGTCTGCCTTAGTATTTTCCTTATTCTTCTTATGTTCTCTTTTGTTGCTTACTTAATTAATTAACAATTAATGATCGCCTGTTAGAGAATGAGACTGCAATAAATGAATCATCAAGATTAAGACTGTTGGAATTGGGCATCAAACGTAAGGCTAACAGAGATGGGCCGGATGTATGAGAGAATACATCAGTCGTGTATACAACTAGCGAGCTACAGGAACAGTTAGCATTCACATTCTTCGACATATACAGGGAGACACTGCGCACCTATGGGTTTGCCCGGAGTGCAATGATGTCGATTCTGTTCACCAATAACAATAAGAGTTGTTGTTCACTTTGTTATCATCATATAGTATCTTCTTGTTTGGCTCATTTTACAAAGTCACTAACGTGGAGTTGACAAGTTCAAGTAGAATCAAGGGTGACAAGACGTCGATAGCGATGGATAGGACAGACACTGAATGAAATCTGCAAATAGCATTTAAAGGCAGTCTTTTTTTTTTGGAAGTGGCAGGGTAAAAGAAGCAGATGTAGACTAAAAAAGACACGGAGAAAAACACAGAAATGAAAATAATCAAGAAGACATGAAAAGAAAGACCTCATTGTTTTAGTGTACCGCGTTTTCATACTCACTTTCTTGTCTCGAACACTGTTGTGGCTAAGATCGGTAAATAAATATTAGACAAACATAAAGGTATGTTTCAGGCACTCGTAAGAAATAAAGAAGTAGAACACTAGACAACAGAAAAACACAGGATGACTTACTTGCTTTGTAAGTTTTGTGAACTGTGTATATCATCATATCCTTTTTCGCTTCTCATTCATCATGGAGCCATCACTGAAGATGGCTTCCTTTTTGAACGAACGAACGAACGGAACGAACGCAGTTTATTTTCGAAGGGTTAAGAATTGGGCGCGCAGGCCCGTCTAACAATCTGCCCTTCCACTTTCATTTATCTTGCATACAACGACTACTCGTATATCCTTTCATTCCCACATGTTACTTTAAGCATTAATTTAAAGGCATGCAACATTATAAAGTTAACATAACAGCATCCATTTACAGTATGCAATCATAATAAAAAATGAGTAGGTTTTGTTTTTTTAAAAACAAACAAGATAGTAATTGAAAAAGAAAAAAAAAAGTAAATAAATAAGTAAATAAATAAATAAAAAATGAAAAATAAAATAAAATAAACAAAACAAAAAATAAATAAATTCTGTATACCGACACTCACTCATGCGGTTAAACCGTCTACAATTAATCTGCATTTTTGAATGTGTTATCAATCATCAATACAAAAATTACATAAACACAGTCTCGCTTATATCCATACATTTTTGGTGGAAAATTAAATAATAAAAATAACACTTTCTTACGCACTTCTGTAGCAGGAAAAGTCTTTGAGCAGTTTTAAAAAAAAAATTTATATCTGCTTATTCTCATATACATCATCCCATTTAAGCAAACGAAAACATTCACATTTCTAAAGTACAATGGTATGCTGGTACATTCTCACATACATTACATTATATAATAATATTACATGGATATAAAACAAATTATTCACATTAAAAAAAAAAAAAAAAAACGAGCGGAAGAGGAAAAGAAATGTTGACCTATGGATGAGGTGTTGACAGGCAAATGCTGTTTCTATGGGGGTAGATAATCAGTGTTGAGGAAATCTTTGAAAAGTGCTTTGTTAAATGAATATTGTGTTGGTAGGCTTTTTAGGTGGTGTGGAAGGCTGTTCCATAAGTAGGCTCCAGAGTAGGCTAGACTCTTTTTGAACAGGTTGATCCTAGGTTTGGGCAGACGTAACTGATATAATTGTTGTCCCTCTCTTCTACTGGTTTGAAACAATGATCGTAGGTACAGCGGGGCATTGTTAGATAGAATTGCGTGAGTCAGCTTGGCTTTGTTGTAGAGAAGACGTTTTTTAGGGACAGTATTTTGGGTTCTTTTCGTGTCCTTGTGTGTGGTATCGTGCGATTATCGGTGATCAGACGTACTGCTCTCTTATGCAGGGAGTGCAATCTCTTTGAGGTGGAAGCAGGGCAACCATCAAATAGTGTAGAGCAGTAATCTAGATGTGTCTGTATATGTGAGGTGTAGAACAATAGTCTAGTGTCTGCGTCTAAGAAGTGTTTTATTTTTGCTAGCTGGTACGTCTTTTGAGCTAAGTGTTTGGTTAAATTCCGTGCATGGGAGTCCCACGTTAAGTGCTGGTCAATCGTGATCCCTAGAACTTTGTGTTCTGTTCTACATGTTCAATTTGTATTGATTCCTCGTGTAGCTGTAGCGATCTTTTGGTGCAGTTTATGAGTTTCTGTCTGGTGGTAATCAACATAGATTTCGTTGTTGCTGTGTTTACTGGCATACGATTCATATTACTCCATTTTGTTAGATTGTCTACATCGCTTTGAAGAGTCATTTCAAGTGCCACGCAGTCATTGTCACTAGTGTAGATAATACAATCATCTGCAAAGAGGTCACATGTTGAATATTTTAGATGTAGTGGCAGGTCGTTGATGAACATTGCAAAGAGTAGGGGCCCAAGAATAGAACCCTGCGGTACTCCTGTTGTGGCAGTGTTAGTTAAATGGAACTGGGTAAGGCATCACGTGTTAAATATTTTGGGTTAATTGAATTTGGTTTACTTATATATTCCAAGTTAGAACTTTACTGGCTTAGAGTCCGCCAGAGGTATTAATTTCTTGGTTTCAATCTTTTTATAATCCTAGGCTAGTTCTTTCCTCTTATGTTGTTTTGAGTTTGAGATAGTGGTAGTGAATGATGAATTCAAAGAAACGTGCATACATTTAATTTATCCAACTGTTAAGTAATCAATCAACAGCCTTGACCATTTAAGTGAAGTTTATTTAACGTAGAACTGTTCATGATCAGCAAGCAAATATGGCAACAATGGTTCATCTATTTACATTAGGTTATCATGTGCATCCATTTCAACATGTACGATTAACTTTCCCTCCTAAATTCCAATACAAGGTGGTATATATTTCATCAATAGTTTTAAACTTCTCCAAGTCCTTAGCATTGATTATGGTCATTGTTGGGCGATTCGTGTGTAGGAGTCTCTACAGTATTTATTGATTATTTTAGCAGCTTCATTGGTTTCAAATAGGGACAATCATTTATTATTACGAAAATCGAGCTGAAAATGAAAAACTGTTCCTTGGAACGTACTTACGTGGATGAACCACACAATAAATCTGTATACACAGATTTTCACAATGAATGAAATCTCTTATTGCAAACTGCAAAATCTTGAGTAAAATAACTTGAACGCTGCTGCGTTTTACAACGTAGGAGCCTAGGACTTTTTGTGACAGACCGGGGGAACGCCAGGTTGTTCACTAGGCAAAGTTAGAATCACGTCCTTTATGCAAATGGTTCTTTCTACAACTGACTTTCAAAAATTTTTTTCTGAGCGTCTTTCAGTTCTTGGCGATTCTGGCCACCGTTTCATTGGACAAACTATTATTTTGTTAATTTATTTACTGGTCATTCTATCAAGCGATCTTACAGGGAGTAAGGCTATTCCCATTTACGTCACTATTTTCTATGACAACTTCCGCCGATGTTAGCGTGGCTATGCCAAGTTTGACATAGTTTTAGTTACATCTTATGTCATCCTATACTCAATGTATCTTGCGTTTATGATTCACTGCGAGATATCGTAACTGCACTGTTTATTTTCTATAGTGGTTAATAATAATTTCTATTATTTTATAATAACTAGTTACTAGCACGAATAAATGCTATGGAAGTAGGTCATGCGGCCACACTGTATCTATCTTTGAGAAATCTGATGTCGAGTTGTTGTGAAGCACTAACTGTTGTCGATCTGCCAGGAATGATTTGATGATGTTTAGTGGATTAGGGCCTATTCTGAGGGTTTCCAACTTTTGAACCAAGATAGTGTGGTCAGTCATGTCAAATGCTGTTTTGAAGTCAACAAAAACAGCACCACCTTATTTTCCATCATTTACGTTCGACAGCCAGTTGTCTGCCATTTTGGTGAGAGCTTTGTGACTGGAATGTTTGGGTCTGAAACCTGACGGGCTCTCAATGAGCAGTTTGTTTGTTGTTAAGTGTTGAAATGTGTTTCTCTAGTGGTTTTGAAAGAGATGTTAGAAGGGATATTGGTCTGTAACTGTTGGGATCGCTATGTGAGCCAGATTTAGAGAAAGGATACTGATAAGTGTAATATTTTCTTATCAGTGAAGAATGCTGTATACATGAAGACACCACACTGATAAATGTAGAATGTAAACTATAAATGCAAAGGCGTCACACTGGCACATTACATTGACAAGGGTGACTGTGGTGCATGTAGTTTGTGTGTACTAGTCATCTTGATGAAGGTTAATGGTCAACTCGAACCGACACAGTGTTGGATATACCGGTCACCTTGTCCATAAAGCATTGAGGCCCTGGCAAGGGACAGTGTTTATATTGAGTGAGAGTACAGATGTGAGTTACGCGAATGGGTGTACTGTTCTGTAGAGTTGATAGGTAACAATGCACTCATACACTCGTATCTAGAGGTCAATGACGGCTGGAACTACTGTTAACAGTTTCATACAGTTTAATGGGACGCACACTCTGACAACTCAGCTACAGCCACTGGAACAGGTTGGCAACAACATCACATGCTTGACAATGGTTTACGACATCAAAGATACATTCGTAAAGAATGTGAATATTGTGGTAAGTTGGGATTATATAATATAGTTATAGGGGACTTAGTGTACTGACTGAGATCAGCTGTGAAGGTATCTGTATCTAATGAGTGTGGTGTGTTACAGATGACCTTACTTTGCTACCACATTTAGACCTCAATCAGACTTATTCTGGAATATTGTGATGACTACGTTGAATGTCTAGGGTTATGATAGTGATGAAGTGTAAGTTCACAACAACCAACAGACAGATAAACACTTTAATTAAGATCCACAACACTTTACAACACTATGACAAGCACATACATATAACACTCTAGAAGACTAGCTTAAGTAAGTCAAGTGTTAACTTTTAAATTATGTATTAGTTTCTTTCAATAATAGATATCCTGATCCAACTACAGAGTGAATCAGGAGTCACAATCAAATGTATACACAATGTTTATGTACAAAATTTATACAAAGGATCTTTGTCCTGACATATAATATTATTACAATTTGTGTGTAGGGTTGTGATGTAGTATTATGAGGTAATACTGGCTTTTGAAGCTAGGTTGTTGTTTGTCAACACGACTTCATGTGTTTGTTACTGGTGGAAATAATATTGAAGGGATCACAGTTTCTTTTTATTTGTAAAACAATAACTGTCCCTCTTGATTTAGTATTACAGTCAATTTTAGGGTGGGTTATACAAGGGTGAGCTGCTCTGGCTGACAAAGTCTTAACTCATATGTCGGCGGCAGGAAAACTGTCTCCTCTGCTCGCTTGCTTCTCAGTTATCTTGAAATACACCACTGGTCGATATCTTGGACAAGGAGTCTGCTGCCAGCTCTCTGGATCCAGCAAAACTCAGACCAGGTGCTGCTCTAATACTTCAGTACCACGGTCCCTGAAATAAGAAGGTTGTACCTCCTTCTTCAGAACTAATATATAATATATTTCCACACTGAAGTACAGGACATTACAAACACAGAGTTCAGCGCTGTAGGCCAACTGCTAGCTTCTCATGTGACAATATACACCAGTATTCCTCTCCCTAATGGTTACAACGCCTCTGCAATTCCAGCGTTAATTCCTTCTATACAATAGGATAGGTGTCATGGTACTTATTTGGCAATCCCATATATGCCTATGCAGTTATACTCCTCTCTGACAAGCTTTTACATGGTGGAGCAATATGTAGGCTTTGCCTTCTGTTTGCTACTGAACCACACACATACAGACACAATTTATCATTTCATATTCAATTTTCATATTATATATATATATATATATATATATATATATATATATATATATATATATATATATATATATATATATATATATATATATATATATATATATATATATATATATAAATATGTCTATTACCACAATTCAAGGAAATATACACAAGTAACGTTGACTGGCGAAAATATGTTAGCTTACCACTTGAAAAAATATTACACAACGCACTTGCTTCTCACAAGATTTTACAACTGGCCCTGGCAACAATTCTATTTGATCTGCCTTATATCGATTTTATTAGGCAAATGAATATTGCTTGATATCAAGAGCTTTTATTACTTTGAAAAAAAACACCACAATTTTTTCTCAAAACTGGCCTGAAATGATATTTATAAACCTTATATTTACTATATAGAACTCCCTAAACTGACAATGTTTCGTATACAATTACCTTTGAAAAAATTTTACCACAAGGTTCAAGAACATATAGCCATTAACAAACAATAATAGTATTTGCAGTTCGACTAAAATTTTTATATATAACATAAATTACATATTATACAGCTAATATAGTTTTGCAACTAATATTGCAAGTAACACATTTCTGCCTTATCTTATTATTAGCTTGACAGCACACAAAGTTTTATTTTCAAAACTGGCCCTGAACTGACGCTTCTATTTGACTATATCGAACGTTCTAACCAATGAGACCATGTTTACAAGAGCCTTTGAAAAATGTTTACCCATATTACTACAGCCAATCAAATCGTATCTAACTTGTTGGCCTCATTTCCCCTAAAGCAGTGTTTTTCAAACATGCCATTATGAGCAAATATGATCTTGTGCTGTCAGACAACCCCATTATAGTATTTTGGCTATAATTTGTTAATTACTAGACTATTTGCGTAACACATAACATATTCTTTGTCAGCAAGTCCTAAGGCACACAATTATATAAGGTTAATGGGACTAAGTGGCTTCATTCAAAATATGTATTATTCTAGGATAGTCGTGTATTTGTTTTTACCACCCGTTCACTTCTATACCAAGGGATGTCTTCTGTACTGTCAGACTAATGTCAGGAGCTTAGACATAAATCAGTAGAATGTCAGGTTTGCCAATAAGAGCTTAAACCTGTTTTCAAAACCTAACCTCGTATCGTGAGTGTTTTTTATTTACTGTTTATTTGAAAAAAATCAGGTCTTCATGCCTTTCGCGTGGGATTGGCGTTCACTTTAATCGTGAGACGACGTGGTACAATTGCATGCGTTCCTCCGTGCATCTCTCTCTCTCTCTCTCTCTCTCTCTCTCTTCTAAGCCCGTCTGTCTTTTAGATTAACGTAGTGTGTATAATGACATTAATGCTAGTATTTGTATCTAGGTCATTATGCAGTTTGCGTATCAAGATCGTCTAAGAAATACAGTACCAGTTTTATTTTTAGAAACGCGTGTAGGCTTATGCAGACGGAGCAGAAAAAGGGGGTTCTTGTTCAGCCATTATGGTGTTCTATAACACAGGCGTACGCTATTGGGAAAGCACTGGTCTTTCACCATTCCTCTTTCTTTCTATTGAATTACTTCGTTAGGCTTTACATTTATTTTCTAATTTATACATGTGGATTAGGATTTTTCACCACAAATATAACAGAACGTTAGTAGCTAGTCCCTCTGGGTTCTAGTTGTATTTACTTTCAAGCCTAACTGACTGATCACGTCAGTTAATGTTCTCAAATATTTATCATCAATGGCTCCCTGACAGAACCTCTTCTGACGAAGAATTACAAGCCCTAAATTAGTAGGCTTTTATGACGACAATCTCAAAACCACCAGTAGTGGCTTACAATAGTAGACATCTCTGTATCATCATCAGATAGTAAGGTATCCCTGTTCTCCGAACGATGATCCGCTTAGGCAAAGGCGAGATCCAAAAATGGCTCCTAACTTCGATGAGCTTCGCTCACTCCGAAGCTGCATAATAAAGCATAAGTAAAGGGCGCTGTCCATCATATCAATAATGCTGTGTAGATTATATGCATAATAATGCAATGTATATCATACGAATAATGGTGCTGCTGGCAAAATGTCGTCTCGAAAATAGTCAATCATATACATGTGCAGAATATAACATGGCTGCAGATCTAGGCATTTGAAAAGGTACAGTAACTGTCTCTCTTTACCTTATCATCCTAGAAAAACATTAGAAAAATAGCACCCGCCTTCCTTTGGCGCTAAGAATATATTCTGGGGAGGAACATAGACATAATAGTCACACAGACGATGTCACCTTCCCCCAGAATTTCACAGCAAAGAACAAATCTTCGGACTTCTGTCCGTACAGCGATCAGGATCCGCCCATCATCACGGAAGTCTCTTTCGACAACCACAATTCGACACATGCGCAGAAACGCGTGACCCCCAGAGTTCAACTCAAGATGGGCCGACGTAAATCTAAGTATTTCTCAACAAAAAGTGTTAACAGTGTCGTGGTTGAGTAAAGTGTAGAGTATTTGTCGAGTTGGACAATAGCAGTGAAATCGACAAATGATAGTGGACTGACAGAGTTATAGATTACACACACAGAAAGGTGTAAATAGGAGATGGACTTGAGACAACCTGGAAGAAGATTTATCAAAGTGATCTCTCTCTCCAAGCCTCAACTCACTGTTACTGTCTAAGCACCTCCTGCTCTCACTCTTTTCTCTTATCAAACATAGAGATTATAGTAAAGAGCTAAACAAGTTTAATTATGGATGAAAAGGGTCGGTAACAGCGCATTAATAAAAGTGTAAACTTTATTAAATGAAGAAAAGCATGGAATTAATGCATATCATCATACACAGCATAAATTAAATCAATAATCAAAATATTCATCAATAACCCTCAATAATGCAAATACACACCCACAAAACACACACACCACCAACACTCATAAAACCTGTAGAACACAGAGAAAATAACTAAGCTGTCCGACAGTGGGTCCGCTTTCGTGGGACCAAAGGCGCTAGCTCCAGAAAAGTGTCTTACAAGTAAATATCCTTCAATGTGAATGAAGTGAAATACAAAACTTTCCTTGTCGGGCTAAACGTTGGTGACCCCTAATTGCGCGAGGGAACACTGGAAGACGCTGTTTATCTCCTGCTGACCAAATAGACGAACTGAGCGACAGCCTGTCCGCTTTTCGTGGGACCAAATGTGCTAGCTCCAGAAAGTGTCTTACAGATAAATATCCTTCAAGATGAATGAAGTGAAATACCAAACTTTCCTTGTTGGTGCTATACGTTGGTGACCGCTACTTGCGTGAGGGGGGCTGGAACTCTGTCCATAGATGGCTGCTCATACGTGCGAGGTTTTAAGTATCCAGAAATACACCAGACGAAGTCACTTGAGGACAAAGAGTCCCAGGCGTTCTTATCCGGCGCTATTGCTTGCTTGGCTGTAAATCCTGTTTAAACTGGTTTGGCTGTGGTTTGGGCTGAGTGCCCCGTTTAGGCACACAAAGTCGGGTGATATCAGATTCTGCTATAGACATGCTGGGCGGTTTTGATATTCTGGAAGCCGCAACGCTCTGACTGGTAATCCAATAGGCGAGTAGAGAACTACTACTGCATTTGATGATTCCAGATTTAGCTTTGGCGCGTTGCACTGCGTGAGCGTAACTTGGCGTTGACAAAAGGGTTTAGGTTCAGGAACGGGGTTTGACTACTCGTGACGTTAGCGGTATTCAGAAACCCTCTAGATCGAAGAGGACATGTCGTTCTTCGCCTGACTGGAGTCTGCTCTAGCGATTCGGTCTCCCTGAAACTGAGACCCACAAAAAACACCCTTTACCTCAAGCAACAACAAAATCAATCTAATGTTTTATAACCTAGTTGGGAGCCGCGCTAGCGTAGTGGTTACAACACCGCTCTGGCGACCGGGTGATACAGGATCAAACCCGGGCGACGGCATTTGAGGATTTTTCGTCGACCGGGATTTGGACTGGATTAACTCGAGACCTGGCGAGGACATTTGAAGGAGTGTCGTCGACCAGGGACTGGCGGCTCCTGAGCCGACCCAGCTGCAATGGGTACCTCCGAAATCGGCGAGTATTTGCCTGAATGGCGAGGGACACCTGTCTCTGTACAAGAAATAAAGGGATACTCACGTAAAATCAATGTCAGGTTAGACATAAATAATAACCTGAGATTTCGCCTCGAGTATTAGCGGGCGTACGAAAAAAAAAAAAATAACCTAGTTATGCTCCGCTCCTTCCATTCTATCAATTATAGCATGTGCCCGCATAGGCTTAATATCTTTTGTACACCCATATACCTGTCATTAAATGTTCTGACAGCAAAATCTCATCCTCTTCTCCCAATCTCAACATACAGGAAACCTAACCTTGTAGTTACAGTTAAATGAATATGCTTATTCATCTTACAACATTAAATGAATTTACATAAACAGATTACAGCATTTGACATTACACAAATAAATCGTATGTCCCCTTGGGGAAATATATTAGCATTCCACAAAATGAGTACATAGAAAATGCAATGTTTTTGCTATAATAATACCGTTGTGGCTAAATCATAAGATATAATTATATCTATGCCTGGTGACTGCTTTCGGTGAAAGTTATAGACTAGTGCCTAGCCACACAAGTAAGCATAAAATGATTCTCCCTTGCCACTAAAAATATATATCAAAAAGGAATAAGTGACTATCTCCTATAATCCAGAGTTATTGCCTGCATCTCACTATTCAGTTTTAAGTGAACAATCCACACCTGACATTATCTTACAGAAATGACAGTTAATTAGCCTATTCTTAACCCATTATACACCAAAACAGAGTAAACACCACTTAACTAAGGCCGTAGACAGCGCTACATTATCACTGAATTAAATTTTACCGGGAGAAATCCTCAAAATGAATTCACGTCACTTCCTATCAGATATATATAAAAAGCTAACATGAATCTAATATAATAATTATAAGATATGTCAACTCATCCCGAAAATGACTAGAACATAGGCAAACACAATCTAGTACTGTGTTAAAGTTTGCCTTATCTCATGATGGTCATCTACGGGCCAGGAATATTCACGAATGTCTTGGCTTATTAAACCCATCTACTCTTATAGATTACAAAGGACGCTCCCCCCGGACACCTGGCCTGCATATTTCTACAGATGTTCGGCGAAAGATGTAATCCGAAGTAAGACAGAGGTTATTCTAGAGACATCAGAAGTCAACAACCGCAAGAAGATTCCCCCCGATAGACATAATATTATGATCACTAATGCGTTCTAAGGGGCAAAAACCCACAAACTGACCGCGATTGTTATCTCTCCCTTGTTTCGAAGATGAAACGGTTACCCAGGCCTCAAAGGGTACCAGCCGCTCGTGATCAAAGACTAGAGCGACCAGACAAATTCCCTGGTCACAAACCACAGGTGCGTTTTGATAACATTACGTTACCGCTACGCTGACTGTTGAAGAATTTTTAATTCTGAAGGCCAGCCAAACGTAACCAAACGCAGGTGGGGTTTGAACAGGTGAAAAAATGAAAGAAAAGAAATACAAAATGTCCAGGAAAACAGAACATTAAAAGAGTTAATAACATATGGAACGAAATGGTAAAATAAATTAATGGTTAATAGTCACTGTGACAAACAGATAAATAAATATCTTTCTATATATATCTCTATATTCATTGCCTACAAAAGAATCTGTGCGTAACAGATACACTTTGACATATTTAAATGCTGTGGGGAAGTAGTTGTGTGCAATACATTGGTTGTACACATAGGTTAAGGAGTCGCAAATGATGGGTGCAGCGTAACGTAGAATCTTATTGCTGATACCATCAAGCCCAGATGGATTGTTGTTTTTTAATGCCAAGATATATTTGAAAACTTCATGTACTGTTAGAAAAGGAATATATCTAAGATCTGTTATGGTATGTTCAGTGTTGCAGAAGGCTGTCTATTTACTAATATCGCAGTCCATTGGCTTTAGTGTCGACTTGAGATGGCTAATGTCTGTTTTGAAGTGGTTACTAAAATGAGTTGCCGTGAGGGAGCAGCATTTTGGTAAAGAGATTAGTGACTTTGATTTGTGTGTTAGTGTTCTAATGGCTGCACAGACTTCTTTGCTGTTTGCTTTGTCTTGAATCATCTTTCTGAAATGTAGTTTCTTTTCCTTACGAATGAGGTATTGTACTTTGTTTCTAAGCACCCGATACCTGCTGAAATCTTTGAGCTTATGTGCTTCGTCCCGCTCTCTCATTGTTGATAATATTTCGTTGGTTATCCATGGGGTCTTTCTGATGTTTTTGACACAAACCTGCTGTATAGGAACATGTTTGTCGAATACGTTGTTGAAAGTTTGTGTCCAGTATGTTATGAATTCTTCTGGATGCGCAAGCTGGTTCACATATGAGAGAGAGGATATTTGTAGGTCTAGTAGGAATAATTGAAGGTTAAAGTTTTTGAAACTCCTGTAATAGACTGTGATGTGTTCCGTTTTAAGTGCTTTGAACCCCTTTCTCGTCCAGGTACAGCAAATAGGATAGTGGTCACTTATTGCTGTCTATGTGACTGTGCATTCTATAATGTTTTCTGGGCAGGGCGTATAGATATGATCAATTAGTGTAGATGATGAGTCTGTTACTCTCGTGGGTTTATTGACTAACTGTGTGAGGTTGTATGAGATGGTGATATCATTCCACGTGTTGTTCGGTTTGTGAAGGTCAATATTGAAATCTCCCAGTAGAATATTTTCCTTCAAAGAAGCCTAATTATTGTCCATCAATCGTGAGAATGTGTCAAACCATACAGTAGAAGAGCTATGGTTTCGGTACAGGTAACCAATTAAAACGGGGGTCAGGTTGGGGAGTTTTATTTCCAGCCATATACATTCAATGCCAGTATGTTCTAGATCATCACGGCGTCTGTACTGAAGAGATGTTGAGATATATATGACTAGCCCTGTTTCATGTTGTCTGTTAGAATCCCTGCGAATGGTGATGAATCCATTAATCCTAATTTCTTCATCTGTAATTTTGTCATTGAAACCGGTTTCAGAAAAACCAAATATGTGGAAGTTTTGTTGGAGAGAGGTAGAGACTTCAGAAAGCTTACCTAGCAGATGGTAAATGTTTAAATGACCAATTTTAAGTGATAGTTTAAGCCATGAATTAGTGATATTGCCTATATTTTGATTAAAGGTTTTGCACTCGGACATGATAATAGTCAATAGGAAAGAAAGAATGAGGGGAGTAGGAATGAGTAAGGAGCAATACAATTAGTACACAATGGTTTATTCAAAATTGTAAACAAGTTATAAAATATACACTGCAAAAGATTTCTCTAAAGTCAGTGTACAATGTTTACAGTATCTTAATCTTTGCAAAAAGTCCGGTTTTTATCTTAAAATAGTCTGTTCCGAACACAAAGGAATATTTTTACTTCAACCACAGTCAATGTAGAAAATTAATCTTTTCGGGACAGTTAAAGGTCCACGCTGTGACTTAGCTTGTTAGTTTTGTGAGGATTTCCTAATTTTCCTCAACACGAAAAAACGAAGGTGCAGGCGGAGAGAAGGCATCAATTTGGGAACTAAGCTCCAAGGTGGTTTGAAATACATCTTTTAAGTGAGTTTATCTGCAACAGCTTGGTGTTTGTGCGCTGAATTTTGTTCTGAAAAGTCGTATACAGACATCTGAAATGCCTGCATCAATACTTCTGGGCTATACTGCCTAAGCTGATGTAGCGCAGACGAACTATGAGAGTGGCATTCTTGGCGGGTAGAGACAGGATGAAGAAAGTCCCATTTCCTAGTTGTAGTTCCTATGTTATGGTTACTTGATGTAGAGGAGGAATGGGTCATACAATCATAAACACCTGTAGAGGTGGTTTCTGTAGTTATATGTTTTACGTTATGAGGTTGCGAACCCCAAACATAAACACACATTAGTCGCCTGTTATGACATGCTTCAGGGAACAGAAGGTTCTATTGTATTTTCGTTTCCTCAAATACACCCGGGATAACATGAGGCACCCTTTGCATTATTACGCAATTTCTGCCTCGCATTCTGCGGTACTTTTGCTAACCATCAAATCTGTCATGGCCAGTATGGTGTTTTTAATTCTACTGACCGAGTATAAATGAACTAACTGATCTTGGCACATTCTACTCAGATTTTCATTATTTTTATGCTACGTATTTAACTTCATAATCATCAGACATCGGCTCCCCAAGGAGCATATGCTTACAACAAACTTATGCCACGTCTTTCTGTGCCGTCTCATCAGCTCAAGGCCTGTCCATATCTTCTTCATTATCTTCAAGTCTTCCCCTTGTCTTCATGTTGATCTTCAGCTCTCTTCTCCGTGTATTATTCGGTCTCGATTTATCTCTCTTGTCCTGGGGATTCCAGAAAAAGGACTGGCTTGTAATACTATCAGTGTGTGTTCTAGCCATCGCCAGCACTTTCTTCTCATCTCTTTCTCCACTCGCATTTTTCTGGTCGCTGTAATCAGTTCTATATTAGTGAACTTGTCGTACCACTTCAGTCCTTCTTGTCTACACAAGCACACATTAAGAAAGTCTGTAACTTAGTTTTATTTTTTCCCCTCCGTGTTTTAGAGCCATACCACAGGACAAACTTGATATAAGTTGAAGATTCTGATTTTTGTGTTGAACTATATCTAACTTCCGTAACTATAATTTCGTTTGGCACAAGTATACTTTGTTCAATGATCGGTCCACTACATCTTGGCCTGCCCCTCCCCCGTTTTCTGTTCTTTTTCACGCATAAAAAGGTCATTGGAGCAAACTTGACATTTTCGCAAAACAGTTAAGTTATGTCAACTTTTTTTTTTTAAATTTTAACTAGGTAACTTTACCTTCAGCCTTCTGGTTTTGGAATGTCAAGTTTACCTTGCACGCTTGTGAAAGTTTCTCCACTTCACTTGCTCAAATTTCGTTTGCACAGTAATAAGTAAGTAGTAGACCTTTTTTTTGCCTGAGATCAACAGATCAGAAAGGATATATTTTATTATTGCATTAAGGATTTATCGTGCAGGAATAAAGAAAATCTCACCGTATTTAATTCAGAGCGGAAAATGAGTTATTGGAGATATTCACAAGGTAATTTAATGAGTTGAAATGAACAACAGTGGGACCTGTGTCCAATATCGCCCAAATATATATCGGTCCGGCAGCCAATTAAGCTGCACATTAGGGTTTAGGTTTAAGGTTAGGGTTAGGATTCGTAAGCCTGACCGTAACAATGAATATTACCCCGTATTACTGACGCTTCTGAATTCTTATTTAATTCTTATTATCGATGTAGGCGACTTATTTGGCCGCCGGATCGAGAGACACTTCGGCGAAATCAGAAACATGTACCACTATTTTTCATCTCAGTCAATTCATGCTTTACGTCATGTATTTGAAGCTTTTATCATGCGCATGCGCAAAATTAAGATGTAACTGAAACGCATGTAAATGACCAGTTTAAAAAATTGTTCACACGTGGTATATACTTATGCCTCGGGGGACAAAGAAAGTATAGGACTATTGTTCCCTCAGACGTGTCGAACAAACCGACAAATATAAGGTTGTACATGATGCTAGCAGACTCATAATGTAAAACACATTGCTACAGGAACCACCCCTCCAAGAGTACGTGAACACTTGGTGTATTCCTCCTGTAAAGGGACCAGCTACAGCGTTGCTTCCATGCACCACAAGTAGCCACAAGAATGATGATGATGAATATCCTGTGACTTTTAAAATTATTGGTTAGAGTTTTTGAGAATTTTAAGTAATGTCAGAGGTAAGTCATTTAGCGATGAAGATATAAGTAAAAGATGTACAATTCATAGCAGCTAAAAACTCAGAGTTACATGAAGTTGCCGGGGGTTTGTGAAGAGACAGAATGAAAAGGACCACAGCACACTCAGACATAAAATACAAAGTGACTAATATGAGGTTGTGCATGGAGTGGCAAACTCATAATGAAAAATAAACTGGCACTGAGTGCACGGCTATAAGGCATGGGAATACTTGATGCCGGCATCCTACAAGGTGACCAGCCCCATGCTTCATAAGGAGCGCGAAGAAATGTGATGGTGATGGAGATGGTGATGATGATTGTGGTGATGATGGTGGTGGTGGTGGTAGTGGTGATGATGATGATGATGATGGTGGTGGTGGTGATGATGATGATGATGATGGTAGTGGTGGTGGTATGATGATGGTGGTCATAGTGGTGATGATGATGGTGGTGATGGTGATGATGACGGTAATGATGATGGTGGTGATGATGGTGATGATGACGGTGGTGATGATGGTGGTGATGATGGTGGTGATGATGATGATGGTGGTGGTGGTGATGTTGATGGTGGTGGTGGTGGTGATTGTGGTTGTGGTGATGTTGAGGGTGGTGTAGCACCTGCGAGAATTCCAATGTGAGTAAATAGGAATTACACATTCTATAAATATTTTTGTGGTGGGTAGATTTCAATTTTTTTTTTTTTGGCCGGGTCAGCGGCCTTATGGCCTACTCTTTATGATTTCCGACTGCCGTTTGATTTTTAACGTGCGTTACATGCACACGGGACCTCCTATTTTTCCACCTTTATCAGTGAAGGCTAGGCATCCGATCTCACTACCCAGGAGACCAGGGGAGAGTATGACATTATTAGGACCACGGGTTCTGAAAAACAATTTTCCATTCCTTCTACAGGCAATCGAACCCTGTCAATAATAATTTTAGTTAACTAGCTTGCCTCTTTCATCCCCTTACTGGAGATGCGGTAAAAATACTGTTAAATCTGGGGACACCGCGCTTTTAAGTGCCGGCGGGAGAGGTCTAGTCTGAAAATTTCCTAAGGTAAATATCCCCAACCACCCCTTTTTTTCGTCAGTTAACAATCTACCGAAAGGTCCCCTGTGATCTACCAGCAGGTCTCGACGACTGGTTACCGGTGCGTGCTTGAAAACTTCTTTTCCCTAAGGCAGTATCTGCTATGAGCAGTGGCGTGCTAAGGGGTGAACGAGGGGGCCGGTTCGCCCCAGGTGATAGCTAGGAGCGCGTGCCATCGGACACTATAATGACAGTACTTGCTGTTAAAAATATAGTTGCAAGTGTGTTTATAGGTGAGGGGGTGCCAAAGGTTGGATCCGCCCTGGGTACCAAATACCTGAAGTACATCCCTGGCTTTGGGACTAACTTTACCTACGCTTTTGACTTATTATTACAGTGTTGAATAGTACAACACCACAGTTCATATTATTTATTTTTTTATTTTTCAGTTAGAGAGAAGGCTGCCTTAGGCTCTGAAGTTTGCAGTTACCAGGAAAATACAGCATTTCGCTGAGAGGCACACTGGAACATGTATAAGCAAGCGAGTGCTGCGGAGTAACACAAGGTAGGTGTTTACAATAATTAGTAGCTAGAGTAAATATGTCGAGGATGGAGGCTTCTTTCTCGTGTAGAAGGGGCTTTGAATTACGGTGGGAGATTAGCGTAAAATTGAGTAGAATGTTAACAGCCACCCTAGAGAGATTACGGTAAGGGTCGGTTAGCAGCTGGGTGTCTATTTACTTAACAGGGTCGCAGCGGGGGAAAGATATATATAACTGAAGACTAATAATTAAATATTAGAGATAATGGGAATCTTTAAAAACTGCGCTACAAAGACGTGATATGGTTGTTTGATAACACTACATGATATCAAGTTTAAGGGAAATAAATAGGTAACAAACAAGAAACTGGTGGGGATGCCATATTTAATAAACACACCAAAAGCATGGAAGGTAATAGCGTAATTATATTTTGTTGCTAACAATAAGTGAAACATGGCTCATTATTAGTAACTACCGGTAATACATGCCCACTAATCTCTAATTGCTGAGCGATAATACACGGTAATAATTATCTAATTACTGATATCCGTAAAGAGCGGTAACATACACCATATAAAATATATATATAGACATCCACGAGGAGTGTTAATACAAGAATACTAATCTCTGAGGGCCTGATTGATAGAGTGGTTAGAGCGGAGGTCTCGTGGCAAAAGTGCCGAGTTCGATTCACGGTATCGACACGCTCCAGTCTACCCAACTGTAAATGGATACCTGCATTTCCTCTTGAGTTAGGGAAGTAAAAGGCAGCGAGCAAGGGAAGTGGTCACCCAACCTCTGGATGCTGCACTTAGTATAGTGAAGTCTCTAACACTTCACTCCACTACGGCAGAATCTGCTACGGGACTACCATTACCTTTACCTTATACTAATCTGTAATTACTGATATCCATAAGAAGAAAGGTTTATTGTACTGAAGCGAATTGATGATAAATATTACCCTTCATGTTTAATGATAATTATACGTATCTTATGTTATTGATCGAGCAATAAAGTGTGGTGAACGCTGCTTTATGGTGCACAAACTTCAGTTAAATCTTAATCGTGTTGTTTGTGCACCACATAACACCTCCGTATGAACGCATGTTGCACAGGACGTCACTTAGTAGGAATGATGGCGTAATTAAGTTATCAAGCGTGACGTATGCTTAGTAACAATGGTCTTTGGAGTGAGATCTTGGAAGTATCCGGCCCCAGAGTGTTTTTCCGTGGAATGCGTAGTACTTAGATGAAAAAATATTCTGTATGTCTATCATTGGACGTGGCAATGAGGACGAAAGTGGTGGGTATCAGTGTGGATACTAGAATCTAGTAATTATTTACCTGCTGTATGTCTGAATTTCATTTATTGTTCAAAGTGATGCATTATATGCGGCAGACTGTCACACCAGTTTCTTGAGCATGATTATCCACGTGTTCTCTTCTTCTTCTTCCTCGTTCGTCCTGAAAAGAACGGTGGTTGCGTTGTGTCTGTTTACGCCTAAGCTGTGATATCTGCACCTTTCGGTCGACACATCCGACTTCTGCACGGCATTTTTTAGGACCGGGTTTGCCTTCCCATTGCGATCCACACTCGCTCAGCCAGACTGCACTGCTGCAGACTGTTTCCAGGACCACCACGTGGAGGTGGAGTGCGGTCTTGACCAGCTCTGATTCGCTGGTATCTAACGACCTAAGCTGTCCTCCGACTTCTGCACGGCAGTTTGCATTGCGATCCACACTCGCTCAGCCAGACTGCACTGCTGCAGACTGTTTCCAGGACCACCACGTGGAGGTGGAGTGCGGTCTTGACCAGCTCTGATTCGCTGGTCCTGACGCAGGCAGTCAAGCTATGAGTCGCTGACTGCGTTCTCTATTGCTGCGTCTTTGGGTCCCACGTGTTCTGAAGGTTTGTAGCAAGTTTAATTTGCTGGGGAGGTTATGATGTTATACCTAAAAGGAAAGAAATCTGTGTCTGTGTTAACCGTGTGAGGTCAAGCACATGTAGGTCCCTGGCTCTAAAAGATGATGATGAGGTATTTGCAGGGAACCTAACGCTACCTCCCTAGATCTCACACGGTCACTATTTTGGCTCTAGTGTCTGGTGTATGATGTACCTAATGTCTAGAGGAGAAATGAAAATGATGATACATAAACACAAAACACTTTAATTCACTATAAGGAATTGAATAAAACAGTGGTTAAGGTTTTTCTTTAAAATTCAATATTTTCTTTTTACAATTTAATCTGTCTGTCCCGACATCTCTTTTGGACAGGTCTTTGAAAATGAGGAAAAGATAGTTTACATAAAAGATTTAACTAAAATTTGTGGACACTTTGTCCAATACGTATAAAGTCACTCTATCTCTCCTGTTGGTGTATTCACAGATTACAACTTTATTATCTAATAGGGTTTGTCACTTGTTAGGAGGGGCTGCAGTTTCATCACGCCTCATAACATCCTGGGTATGATTGAAAATATCAAAGTTTATTGTAACTGAAGTGTCAGATATACCCAGATGCTAACACATCACCTGGGATTCTTTGTAGAAGGATAATTCAGTATTTCGTTGCAGAAAATATAGATATCTCAACACGCACAAGCTCCTCCAGCTATCTGCTGACAGCATAAACGTTTTACCGGAGACTTGTTGGCGTTACACTCACTCATCAGGTTTCCTGTCACCGGCTGGTAACAGGAAATAAAACCTCACAATTTCAAGAAATAGTAACAAATAACGCTGACTTGCAAAGAATGGCCTCAGTTTTTCTCTGCCCTGCCCAGACTGCTAATTAATTCTTTATTTTATAAATTAACACAGCTGATCTCAGCGTATTTGATAGAAAAAGTTTTTGTCAACTGGCGATGAGCAGTGAAAGCTTTTTGCCAATATCTATTAGTACTTGCCAATGGAAAACTTGCGACTACCAGAATTCAAATGTAGTTTTTGAAAAACAAAAACAAAATTCTCAACACACTCTGTGTCTGGTAGTCGATTGGTCAGTCCGCGTTAGTTATGCCCAATAGAAAAAGATGTTTCGTTTTTAGTTACATTTTTCCTATCTTTCCCCTTTCACTCCTATACCAACTAATAGAATTTGAATTACTACCATGCCTCTTTCTAAGCTGGCGTCCCCACTAACGTTATGAAAAAAAAACAAGCAGGAACCACAGTCTGTCCGTCTTAGTGTTACTAGACATTTAGTATTTTCTCAATAACTTGGCTAATACTTGGACTACCATATTTTTTAAAACACATTTTTGCTCAGGGGACTCTAAGCTATACTACCATATGATTTTTATGGTCAGTTTCAGTATGGTTTAGATTTTCAATTTTGCCACTGTCAATCGTCAAATAAAACATTTTGCACAAGTCGGCCATCTTCCCCCTCTCATCTCTCTCTCTAGCATTTTTATTCAAATAACTAACTTGTTTGAGTGACGTCAGAAATACATTACTTGGCGAGAATTTAAACTGTCTGTGTGTATATATCATCGGGCCAATCCCACCGCGTGTCAAGCGAAGCGGGGTTTTGCGCGGCGGGTGTTAGAATTGGCGTTAATTATTACTGTTGTCTCGTGTTACACTACCAAAAAAATGTAAGGATTACTACTATTAGAGGCGTTAAAGTTAAAGTATTACGTTAATTCAGACAGTAACTTGGCGGCACACTTCTGAAAGATCGTTAATTATAAGTCTTGCCGCAGTCTCTATCAGATCGGGCAAAATGTTAAAAATGTTTATTGTACGTCACAAGGAAAGCGAGTAGGTTTATACGGCGGGATCGTTTCTAAGCATTACCATGGCACAAAATTCAGCGCGATGCTGGCGTGTGAGATGCCTATAGTCAGACACAATCGGGCTGGGTTATTTATTATCATAGGACTAAAATCTTACTGAAATGAGCGATTATCTCGCAGATTTTACTACACACCTCCCGTCCTAAAACATGCATTCATTTGCAGGTTATAATCTGCGAGATAACTTAGCTCAAATGAAGTCTTACGCGTTTTTCTGATCTTCATCATAAGGATGTCTACTCAAAAAGTCTGCACCGACGTTCTGAGGGCCGGGAATATATTCAATCAGAAATGAGTATGGCTGTAATAATAATGACCATCTCAATAATCTGGAATTTTCATGCTTGGCTTGTGACAGGAATACGAGAGGTGAATGATCCGTTTGGACCACAAATGTCCTGCCATATAGATAAATCTGGAATTTTTTTATAGCCCATATCAAAGCTAGACATTCCTTTTCACTTGTTGAATAATTTTTTTCCGCTTTGTTCAACTTGCGGCTTGCATAAGCGACTGGGTTCAATTCTCCATCTTGTGAGGAGGACCTTTGCAACAATGTAGCGCCCAGGCCCACATTGCTTGCGTCACTTCTCACGATAAATTCTTGATTCAAGTCAGGCAATTGCAATACTGGCCTGCTTGTGAGTTTTTCTTTTAACTCCTGGTAAGCCAATTCACACTGTGCGGACCAATTTATTGTATCAGGTTGACCTTTGCGAGTTAAATCCGTCAGAGGAGCACATATAGAGTTAAAATGTTTAATGTACTTTTGGTAGAACCCACACAACGACACGAAAGATCGCACATCTTTCTTTGTTTGTGGTATAGGTGCTCTTTTCAATTTTTCGAGATTCTTGGGATCAGGGGTCATGCTACCCTGATGTACAGTATGTCCCAAGAATTCCAAATCTTTACAACCAATACAACATTTTGTTGGTCTAGCGGTCAAGTTAGCCTCTCTGAATCTATCAAACAGCATATTCAAAGAGGTAACGTGTTCCTCAAATGTTTCCGTAGCAATGAGGATATCATCCATAAAATTCGAAATACATGGATTTTTCAGGGGATCCAACAATTTTCGCATCATCTTAGAAAACGCACTCGGGGCATTTTTCAACCAAAACGGTAACATGTTGAACTCATAATGACCTTCCGATGTGCTAAAGGCTAAATAAGGTCGAACCTCAGGCTTTACTGGAATTTGGTAATAGCCTTTGCTAAGATCCACCTTAGAAAAATATTTTGCCTTGTTCAACCTGGCAAAAAGTTGAGTAGTATCAGGTAATGGATCCACCTGACCTTCTGTGACAGCATTCAGTTTCCTGTAATCGATGCACAGTCTATGTTCTCCCGAGGGTTTCCGCAACAAAACCACACAGGAACTATAAGGAGACTCACTGTGAGAAATAATCCCTTCTTGTAACAAATAATCTATCTCCTCTTTCGAAGCATTTTCCTTAGCGAAAGGAATAGAATATGGCCTCATACAGATAGGTGCTGGGTCTAGTAGTTTCATATCATATTCCAACAAATTTGTGTGCCCCGGTTTATCCGTTAACACATCGGTATGTTTCTCAAGGACCTGTTGAACCTTCTCCCTCTGTCCTTTGGTCAGGTGATTACTGATCGGTGATTACTGATCTTCACCTGTGCAAACGTTTCACTGGTTTCCAGTGGATATTCAAATGAGGTGAGAGGGTCATTTTTCATTTCGGTTGCGATAGACAAGGCCATTAGGTGTGTTCCTTCCTGGATTTGTCTGTCCAGATATTTCTTCAAAAGGTTCACATGATAGACTTTTTCCTTTCCCTTTTTGTCTATCTTATAATTTGTTCTGGATACCTTTTCCAAAACTGTATATGGACCTTGCCATCCGATCTGAAGTTTATTGCTGCTGCCGGGCAATAGAAGAAGTACCTTCTCCCCTACAGCAAGCTCCCTATCCTTCGCTTTCTTATTATAATAAGCAGCATGCTTTTTCCTGGCTTGTCTCAAATTATCATTTGCCAGTTTCCAACTAGTTTTTAAACGAGTGGTCAGTTCGTTCACATATTGATATGATGAGCTAACAGTCTCCTCTGCCTTCCCATTTGTCCAAGTCCTTAACAAGGTTACATATGGACTTTTAATTTTTCTGACATATTTTCCACAACATTAGAAGTTTTGTGTTGAGGACGTTTCTTCCTTTTGTCATCACACAAAAATCTACCACTACCAATTCGTTTCTTGGGTTTTCTTCCCACTTTAGGTTCATTGTGAGAGAAGATCTCTCTCTCTCTTCGTTTCCTCCAGTTTATATAATTCTGACCGAGGGATTGTCAGCTTAGTCTGGGGTAAAACTACTCGTCGCATAGTGGTCATTCTAATACATTCAAGTGAAGACTGTGTGTGAAAAGGGGGCTCCCATTCCACGTTGTCTACTTTATTGCAATTATTTTTATTTCCAGGCCTAAGTTTGCCCCGTGGCATGTCTAGGTCCTGCACAGTTTTCCCACTTGTGGGTGTTCCCTCATGAAATATGCCGCAGGCTTCTACGAAATTCTCAATAACTATCTTTACCTCTGGCCAGTAATATTTTTGCGAAACTGTTTGGCAGATGGTACCTACTTTCTCGTGGTCCCCATCTTTTCCAACATGTAAACTCCTTATTACGTCTGCCCTAAACATCTTGGGAAGTACCAGTTGTCCGTGACCCTTTGAACCAGTTCCGGCCTTCCTATATAACAATTTATTCTTCATATAAAATTCTCCTTTATTAGGAGATGTATGGCTCTTTGAGAGTTTCTTATAACACGGCTTCAGTGACCTATCTTCAGCCTGTGCCTTCCTCATCTCCTCTGGATGAGTATTTATAGGCTCATCTTCTTCCTTTCTGGATTGTGATCGGGTCTGGACGGCTGCCAAGACCACAGGTCTCTTTGGATTCCCCAAGTAGACATAACGACACCCCAATATCAGAGGGTAGATGGGTGCGTCGATCACTGCTGCTCTGATTACACCTTCCTCATAGCGAGTTTTCACATTTATTCTTGCAATGGGAAGTGTCATGAGTGGTATGTCCTTGGTCGCCTTTTGTATCTCCACTGTTTCTGTGGTATACTGATCTGGGTTCTCCAAGTGCGAGCTCACGACAGAACCGGTATCATAGAGGCACCTAATGGTGACATCATTGCATACAACATCCTCACAAACTGGGGGTGATAAGGTTCCTGCTGTCCAGCAGGTTTGTCCGTTACCTCCTTGTTCCCCATTGTCATAGCAGCAAATCCAGCAGGTTTACTTTTACAAAATTTAATGTCATGTCCATCCCTCTTACAATATCTACAATATAATCACCTTGATGAAAAGGTTTCTTTCATCATTCTTTCTGTCATTGAAATGTGAGGTTTTATTTTTATAATCATTTCGAGGTCTATCAAAATTTTGCTTACCTCTATTGTCAAATTTATTATAGTTTTGAGGAGCCTTATAATGATCTACTGGTTTCTTTTTGGTGCCAGCTACCTCTGCCTGGGCTGCCTGATACCTCTCAGCGACATTCACTATCTCACCCAGCCTCTCTGCGCCCTGCTCCATGAGAAACTTTCTCATGTCTGGAGCCATGGACTCTCTCATCTGTTCTATGAGTATCATCTCTTTGAGATCTTGGGTTTTCCCCAAAGTAGCCCATTTCTCCATATACGTTTCTAACCGGGCGGAGAACTGGTGATAGGTCTCACCCGACAGTAGCCTGGCATTCCTAAATTTTTTTCTATAAAACTCTCCGTTCTTTTCGTATATTAACAAAAGAGCCTGCTTCAACATGTCATAGTTGTCTTGGTCATCCCTGCTTATTTTAGAAAAAACTTCATAAGCTGTTCCCCGAAGACCTTGAGAAGCCTTTACACCCCATCTTTCTCTTTCTAACCCATAAGTAGTGGCTAATACTTCATATCTGCTCAAATATGACTCAATGTCATCATCCTTTTCTACAAAATAGTCTAGATGGAACCTCATGGCTGAGTTGGAGGCCCCCTGACTAGCAGTAGCATCAGAGGTAGAGGGGCTGTGACCATTGTCCGGAGCAAGGCCTTGCAACTCTAACTCCCTTAGTCGCAACTCATGCTCCCTCTGTAATCTTTTATCTTCTGCTTCCCTCTCGGCAGTCAATCTCTTTTCTTCTGCTTCCCTTTGCAGTCGTTTTTCTTCTGCTTCCCTTTCGGCAGTCAATCTTTTTTCTTCTGCTTCCCTTTGCAGTCGTTTTTCTTCTGCCTCCAATTTTCTCTCCTCAGATTGGAGCCTCTTTATCTCAGCCTCTCTATCAGCCTCAATTTGTAACCTTTTAATTTCCCTAGCTTCTTCTACCTGCATTTTCCTTTCCTCCGCTAACCTATGTTCTTCCCTAGCAATACATTTATCACATTCTGGGGTGACATAGTCAATCAAGACTTGACCCTCCATATTCATTTCCCTGGCAGTCTGCACAGCCGCAGAGCGAAACTTGACCAAATCTGCCATCTGATAAATACAAAATGTTCTAAGTAAATTTCTAAAATAAATGCAAATTTACTTAACTAATTCCAGGTTCTGACACTTCATTAACTTCCCAAATCTTGGGCAATAGTAATTATGGGGATTCCCTTGGTAAATAAAATAATGTTAATGCTAAAACCTAGACCCCAATGTATGTAGTACTAAGAGAATTTAATTCCCGGACAAGCCTACCAATATATATAGCAAGTTTAATTTGCTGGGGAGGTTATGATGTTATACCTAAAGGGAAAGAAATCTGTGTCTGTGTTAACCGTGTGAGGTCAAGCACATGTAGGCCCCTGACTCTAAAAGATGATGATGAGGTATTTGCAGGGAACCTAACGCTACCTCCCTAGATCTCACACGGTCACTATTTTGGCTCTAGTGTCTGGTGTATGATGTACCTAATGTCTAGAGGAGAAATGAAAATGATGATACATAAACACAAAACACTTTAATTCACTATAATAAATTGAATAAAACAGTGGTTAAGGTTTTTCTTTAAAATTCAATATTTTCTTTTTACAATTTAATCTGCCTGTCCCGCCATCTCTTTTGGACAGGTCTTTGAAAATGAGGAAAAGATAGTTTACATAAAAGATTTAACTAAAATTTGTGGACACTTTGTCCAATACGTATAAAGTCACTCTATCTCTCATGTTGGTGTATTCACAGATTACAACTTTATTATCTAATAGGGTTTGTCACTTGTTAGGAGGGGCTGTAGTTTCATCACGCCCCATAACATCCTGGGTATGATTGATTGAAAATATCAAAGTTTATTGTAACTGAAGTGTCAGATATACCCAGATGCTAACACATCACCTGGGATTCTTTGTAGAAGGATAATTCAGTATTTCGTTGCAGAAAATATAGATATCTCAACACGCACAAGCTCCTCCAGCTATCTGCTGACAGCATAAACGTTTTACCGGAGACTTGTTTGCGTTACACTCACTCATCAGGTTTCCTGTTACCGGCTGGTAACAGGAAATAAAACCTCACAATTTCAAGAAATAGTAACAAATAACGCTGACTTGCAAAGAATGGCCTCAGTTTTTCTCTGCCCTGCTGTTACGGTATATGATATTAACGCCGTCTGCTAAAGGTTATCGGACGTGCAATCGTAAAGGTTAAGACATTTAATATATTGCGATAGATGTTTCAATTATTGAACGCTCCATACACGATCGATTATGACGTGTCTAGCGTTGTTTAGGACACAGTCGGTAACTAGGAGACGCTACCCTTTGTTACTTGACCGCCAAGCTGAATAGCTGCGTTTTTCTAACCTTCCAATTCAATGGCATGATATAGCCATTTATATGTGCATTTTTTGATGGACCAGGGTCAGTCCTAGAACTCTATATGAGAGGAAAATTTATGGAGGTTAGTATTTAACTAGAATTCTCAGAAGGAGGAGAATAATCGTCAAATTCGTATGAAATATTCAGACTCGCAGTCTCACTGTCGGCAGGTAACCATGTCTAGCTGCGCGTGCATATAGCTGTGATGTTCTGACGACAATACTGCATTGTATCCTTAAACGGACATTGACACGTAAACCAGCAGTCTACGTTATTGATTAATTTATGCATGACTTATAAGGACTTATGTTCTGTTCCTGTTTGAAATGATCATCCTGTGTGTACATGTGATTAAATATTACGGACTCAATCTGAAGGCATTAATTACTTCATTAATGTTGCTGAGTTCAAGTTACATGAACTATTTCTTCATACCATGCTACTGAGTTGTATGAACACCTTCACCCTAATTCGCGTAATACTAAACAAAGCACGATTAACAAGAGATCACTAAAGTAACCATACTCAGTGCATGATCTTCAACCGGCAAATAACTCAGCAACACCTGCCCAGACTGCTAATTAATTCTTTATTTTATAAATTAACACAGCTGATCTCAGCGTATTTGATAGAAAAAATTTTTGTCAACTGGCGATGAGCAGTGAAAGATTTTTGCCAATATCTATTAGTACTGGCCAATGGAAAACTTGCGACTACCAGAATTCAAATGTAGATTTTGAAAAACAAAAACAAAATTCCCAACACACTCTGTGTCTGGTAGTCGATTGGTCAGTCTGCGTTAGTTATGCCCAATAGAAAAAGATGTTTCGTTTTTAGTTACATTTTTCCTATCTCTCCCCTTTCACTCCTATACCAACTAATAGAATTTGAATTTCTACCATGCCTCTCTCTAAGCTGGCGTCCCCACTAACGTTATAACAAAAACAAGCAGGAACCACAGTCTGTCCGTCTTAGTGTTATTAGACATTTAGTATTTTCTCAATAACTTGGCTAATACTTGGACTACCATATTTTTTAAAACACATTTTTGCTCAGGGGACTCTAAGCTATACTACCATATGATTTTTATGGTCAGTTTCAGTATGGTTTAGATTTTCAATTTTGTCACTGTCAATCGTCAAATAAAAAATTTTACACAAGTCAGCCATCTTCCCCCTCTCATCTCTCTCTAGCATTTTTATTCAAATAACTAACTTGTTTGAGTGACGTCAGAAATACATTACTTGGCGAGAATTTAAACTGTCTGTGTGTATATATCATCGGGCCAATCCCACCGCGTGTCAAACGAAGCGGTGTTTTGCGCGGCGGGTGTTAGAATTGGCGTTAATTATTACTGTTGCCTCGTGTTACACTACCAAAAATGTAAGGATTACTACTATTAGAGGCGTTAAAGTTAAAGTATTACGTTAATTCAGACAGTAACTTGGCGGCACACTTCTGGAAGATCGTTAATTATAAGTCTTGCCGCAGTCTCTATCAGATCGGGCAAAATGTTAAAAATGTTTAAAGTACGTCACAAGGAAAGCGAGTAGGTTTATACGGCGGGATCGTTTCTTAGCATTACCATGGCACAAAATTCAGCGCGATGCGGGCGTGTGAGATGCCTATAGTCAGACACAATCGGGCTGGGTTATTTATTATCATAGGGCTAAAATCTTACTGAAATGAGCGATTATCTCGCAGATTTTGCTACAAGGTTGACAGTTCTCTTATCACCCTTTCGCTCGACGAGGTGGACCTTACACATCATATACAATCAACACACATCAACAACACAAGAAACTCGTGATAACGTGCGTAAAAGCAAAATAACACATATAAATAAACACGCAACTGTTTGCTATTTTTGCCATTTAAAACTCCATTACATTTTTTTTAACCGTTACTATTTTTTTCCCCTGAATCGGGCAAACAATATTTAATATAACCCCCAGACCCCACGAAACACACTTTGAGAAAATCTGTCAATGAGACAAAGAGCGACCCCATACCAACTGTTAATGAAGACGCTGGGTTTTTGCCATAATGTAATACATAAATAAAATGCGATTTGTCGGTACTTCAGAATCTCCTTAACTCACTTGTTTTCCAATGTGTCATGGAGGTAGGCTGAAGTATGCCTGAGAAATAGTTTCCAAGTGAAATTTTAGGAGTTTGGATTCTTCTAGTTCGGATTGGCACTGAAGCTAAGACTGCCAATTTTTCAGCTTTTTAGCTTATCAAGAAGTAGGTCAGAAAAAAAAACAACCTTTGTTAAGCAAGAAAGAAGGCTCAATACCTTCCGTCTATGGTGCCCACGCCAATTTTTTGGTAATTCGCAGAACAACAAAGTAACACATGCCGAAGTGCTGTCACGTGCTAGCTTTGAAAGCATGTATACACTGCTTGGACAGCTCAGAGTACCCTGGCTTGGTAAATTGTCGCTGCATAAAAGGTGATCGAATTCCCAAAGATATTTTCTACGGAAAACTGGCGGATGGCAAAAGAACAGTCGGGCGACCGCAGCTGAAGTTTAAACATATGTGCAAGAGAGACATGAAGGTAGTGGACATAAATCCAGAAACCTGGGAGGATTAAATTGCCAATTGCACCAAATGACGCCACCTCAGATTGGGCGAAAAGAAGTTCTCACAACAAGCAGAAGAGAAAATAATACGCTGAAAAGAAAACTAGGAAAAAGGCAGATAAGGGCTGTCACCTCAGGGGCGCAATACCATAATCAGTTATGAACGAAGGAGACTACTAAATACATACGCACAGTTACACACTGTCTTCATTAGATTGCATAAGACTTCCGGACAGACGGGTTGATTAAACAAACAGTTGTGGAATGTGCCTGATAGTTTAAAACAGCCGGCGAATGGTGACAGAAACCTGTAAGATGAGTCTGATAATAGGACCACAGATGGCATTTTAGATAATATGTTAATTTTCAGACATGACCAGCTAGAAATGAGTGGAATACGAGAAATTAGATAACACTTGCGATGACTTTGTTGTAATAAACAAGATGAGAAGTAACAGCTTGGTAGAGACTTACCAGACGTAATAATTAGAATTTACGGGAAATAGAATTTAAGGGAAATATCTTATGTTGTCATGTAGTAATGTTCACCATGAGGGTGAGGGAACCCTAAACAAAGTCAGACGCCTACTTGTCATTGGTTTGGCAATGGGATGCTAAACTAAACTACTTCTGATTGGATCTTTACCCAACGGAACTTGACGGAAAGACATGTGCATGGGAGCAAACGTTTATCTTATATAACTTGGAGCATTGTAACACTGCTTCACTGCTTTCCACTTTTGTTAAGGATAAATCACAGGCAGGAGCACCTAATAATTAAGACCTTAGTATAGTACATGCCAGAGAACTGGAAGTGAATTATAAATTTGAAATGCGTAACTTTGCGCCTCAAGTTCTAGGATCCGACTTAAAGTGCACACTGTTAGACACGTAACCCACCTGAAGGTCTACGGCATCTTAATTAGCTGCCCGACATATTGCGGCCATGTTCTGTGCAAAAAGTCTGTAATTTGCCCGATATCGGGGTAAATTGTAATATGTATATTTTATCATTTTATATTTTGCATTTGATATATATAAATGGCTTGTTAATGTGCAGTTGCACATAGTGCTAGCTACGTCATCATGTAAATTAATTTTAATCATTAACCACCACTGCAAGAGCTGGTGATTGCTTTTTGCAGGTTTCCTCACAAGGCACCAATAGCATAGGAAAACCCTAGACTTCATAGGGAGAAGGGAGTGAATGATGATATCATAGTTTATATATTTACTATACTAGCGAGTAAGTTTTATATGTATATTTATATGTGTATAAAACGTTTCTGTTGTCGTCTTCTGCTGTCCAAAAGAACTTTCATGCGACTCAGTGGGTCCTAATTTAATTGTCAGAGATAGGAGCAAAATTCTGAGGAAGATGAAATGGTACATGGAAGCGGAGGTCGCCTGATGTTCATATCAGGAGACCCGATACGTAAAAAGAGGCATTTGTTTCCTTTTAGTTAGTGATACAAGTTGCTAGCAGCCAACGCTACGCGCCTAGATCTGACGAGTCTTGAAGAGGCTTGATTTGACAACATTACTCCGGTGTGGCGTTCCTCTCTGATTTTAGTTTGGTTTATAGTAGCCAACTGAGTCCAGGGTAACAAACTGGCAACGCCAAACAGCAATTGCCTGAAATGATTGAAGTTCACTGCTTTAGACAATTAACAACATTTATTGACATCTTCTACAATATGTATGTCCACAGAATAAGGAATCCACAACATGAGTGTGTGATCACAAGATAATACGCTTCCAGCATACACTTGATTGTATAGGCCTCCTCTCATGGGCCATCAAAGTTCCGGCAGTAACGGTCACCTATCGTGCCCTCTGTACAGTCTAATTCCACGAATTAATTCTGAAGTACACAATAGTCAGCTATCATTCTATAAACATTAGGATACTTTCCTGTAGGTACATATATGCCTCTGGCTAGCATATAATCCAATATCTTCCATATATGCCGACACATCAGCGGACATAAAACACACCAGCCAGAGCTCATACAAACGCAGCCATTCCGACTGAAGACACTGCCAAAAGATAACTGTCGTTATTCTGCACGCGCGTCTACGTAATTATTTTATTTGACGTTATTTCAATCTAGCGACGCTTTTGTTGAGCGATGGTTCAAAATCAGGAACACATTGCGGTGCGCAAAATGAGGTGCAACACCCGACCTTGTTGCAAGGGACATTCTGCCGCCGCAGTATTTGACTCCCGGAGAGAAGAAACAGTCCAAACTGGGAAGCAGCAGTGACTGAACTCGAAATCAACGACAAATCATTGTCAACACCTGACCAGACAAGTACCAGAGTACTGTCTCAGTATATGAACTCTGTAAATTGTCCACCCAAATCATCCCGTGATGATAAAAGTTAATTGTTTGTTTCCCTTGTCAAAATAACTTTATGTACTTTACTTTGTTAAACCAATAACTGATTATTAAGCCTGCTTATATGTAAATATATGTATATAGCTGAATTAATCTTTACTGAGTGAATTTGCACCCGTATTTTTAAATACACACTCATACAGAGCTGGTGAAACAAAAGGTTGCTGAAGGAACGGAGAATAAAAAGGTCTTAATGGTTTAGATAATCTCAGTTGTTATGCTTGCCATTTTGTAAAAATCATGTGAGGCTTCTTTAAATAGAAGCATTATTCTTCTATTTATATCTCTGTCAAGAGTAACCTTGAGCGAAGGTTGATACCTTTTAAAACCCTCATCCTTTTACTCGCAGTTTGGCCAATAGTGGCCCACTACTGCAGAGCAGAGGAAACAATCCCAACACAGTAGCGGATCTTTTCTCATTCTGCAGACATGGTCAAGCCATCGTAATTGGGACTGTTCTTCTTGGGTCTGCAGGTGCTTTACTTAATGTGAGTTATATCCAATGCTAGCGTCGACTTCTGCTTCACCTCTTGTATATCTTGTATGTCATTGTTATAGCTGGTATTTATCCAGCTACCTGCCTCTTTACCTTACGTTACACAAATGGGTGTTTGCGTCGAATAGAAGGATTGAGATGGTATGACAAGGGTACGTATGTGAAACTGATTTGTGAAGAACCAGACGCGAGCCACTGGAACAAGAGATGAGAAGACGACGCTGGCGATGGATAGGAAAAACCCTGAGGAAACCTGTTTATAGCATTACAAATCAGTCTTTGTTCTATAATCACTAGGGATAGAGGGAGCCGCGCTAGCGTAGTGGTTACAACACCGCTCTGGCGACCGGGTGATACAGGATCAAACCCGGGCGACGGCATTTGAGGATTTTTCGTCGACCGGGATTTGGACTGGATTAACTCGAGACCTGGCGAGCACATTTGAAGAAGTGTCGTCGACCAGGGACTGGCGGCTCCTGAGCCGACCCAGCTGCAATGGGTACCTCCGAAATCGGCGAGTATTTGCCTGAATGGCGAGGGACACCTGTCTCTGTACAAGAAATAAAGGGATACTCACGTAAAATCAATGTCAGGTTAGACATAAATAATAACCTGAGATTTCGCCTCGAGTATTAGCGGGCGTACGAAAAAAAAAAAAAAAAAAAAAAAAAAAAAAAAAAAAGGGATAGAGAAGCAGAGGAGGTGGGTCAAAAAAGAAGAGAAGAGAACTAGACAATGAAGTGAAAACGATGAGGTTGACGAGGAAAGAATTTGTGCTGATGGCACCCGACAAAAGGACTTAGCATGTGTTTGATGAAGGCCTTTGCTCCTTGGGGAGCTAAACGGTATTGATTGCCTCTTTATCTCTCTGTTCATCTACTTATCTGTTTGGCTGCCAGTTCATCTTTCCCTTTATCTCCCTGGATGTTGTGTATCAACTTGCAAACGTCGTTAATAAACATACGAGAAAGAAAGCTGCCTTCAAAGGCGTATAAAGCTACGTACTACTTCACACACGGATAGCAGCAAAAGAACCTGGTAATGTCTAAACTCAAGACATCCATAACCTCACCAAGATAAGATTGATGACAAGGCTAATATCGTTGAAAAGAAATACCTGTTTAAAAAAAAAACAACAGATTTGTCTCACTCCTGTGTGGGCATGTTAGCTCACCTGCGGTGCTTAGAATGCCAGACCTCAAGATAACTCCAGAGCGTATTTTTACTTATCCATATAATCTCTTGAGTTTCCCTTTGGCAGAGTGGTTAAAGCGCTTGACTCGCGGAAAAGCTAACGGGTTCCGGCACCTGGTAGCGTCACACTTCAGTCTACCCATCTGTCAATGGGCACCTGATTATGCTCTTGAGTTAGGGAAGGCATAGGGAGCAAGGAAGGGAACTGGTTACAGTCATTTTATACAGCTGGACGTGGTATAAATAAAGTTTCTAACACTCAAAAACTCCACGGTACTATCTGCCATGGAGCCACCTTTATATTCTGTCATTTCTGGTAGTGGGCTCTGATTATTTCAGTCTTAATTCAGTCAACATGCTTCCAGACGTGAATGGGAAGTGTTTACCAATATTTCTTCCATGTTTAAAATCGTTTTGATATTAACTTCGTATCTTCCTCAACTGTCTTACCTGTTAATTTTCTCCCCGTATCTTATCATTCTCTCATTTATTTCGTATCTGTAATTTTTCATCATTGTGACGGAATTGTCTTCCCTGCTCTTCCAGAGTGGTCCATCAATGGTCAACTTTAGAGTATAACAAAGATGGTCTTCAAAGGTATCAACATTTACTCAAGATTACTCTTGGCAGAGATAAAATTAGAAGAATGATGCTTGTACTTCAGGGAGCCTCAGCCTCACAGGATTTTAATGAAACGCAAGCATAACAACTGTGATCATCTAAGCTGTCATGAACTTATTGTTCTCCTACCCCTTCTGTGAGGAAATAGTGACTCGTATTTACGGAGCCCCCAGCTCAACTATTAATAGACTAGCTTTGTATGGTTATGTATTTTAAAAAACTAAGTCATACGGGTACAAATTCACTCAATTATGATTAAATCGACTATAGATTTATATTTACATATAACAAGTTTAATAATCAATTATGAGTTAACAGAATTAAAGTAAATAAAGTTCTTTATAAAAAAATGAAGCCATGATACTTGTCAGCATCCACGTCCTGCTCCCTCTGCAGCTTGGGGCATCACCATATGCAACTGTACATCCACAAGCAAATTATACATGTCAAAATGCGAATATAAAATGATAAAATGTACATATTACAACGTACACCGATATCGGACGAATTACATTTTTCACAAGAAACGTCCAAATATTATCGGGCATCATCATGTGACGTATTCTTTCCAGAATGTTGTCTCCATTACAGCTGCTCTGAACTCATCACGATTCTGGGCAAGTCGACCTGCATCAGCCAAAGACAAGTTCAGACTCTCTGTGATGTCCTGGGTCCACCGTCGTATAGGTCGACCTCTTCCCATTTTTCCAGGGACCATGCCTTCCATCACTATTTTTTCCAGACTATTATGTCTTTTTATATGACCGAAAAATTTCAGCTTCCTTATTGCGGTGGTATTTAGGAGCCAAGACCCTGAGCTAGCAGCAGAACTATTAGAACCACTATTTGCACAAGTCTGGAAAACGCGGACAACACCATCAGAGTGGAACAAAGGAATAATTGTCAAATTGCCCAAGAAGGGAGATCTTGCAGACTGCAATAATTGGAGAGGAATCACTCTTCTCTCAGTTCCCAGCAAAATACTAGGCAGAATAATTATACAAAGAATATTATAGGCAGTAGACCACAAACTGAGGAAAGAACAAGCAGGATTTAGAAAGAACAGAAGATGTGCAGATCATATATTCACTCTCAGGAACATTATAGAGCAGTGCTCAGAATGGCAAAGACAGCTTTACATTAATTTCGTTGATTTTGAAAAGGCTTTTGACAGCATACATAGGGACAGTTTATGGAAAATACTGAGGGCTTATGGAATTCCAAGCTGCATAGTGTCAATCATAAAAAGCCTCTATGCCAACTTTACGTGTAGTGTTGGGCAGAGCAACCTAACCTTTGAGGTGAAGACAGGAGTACGACAGGGATGCCCCTTATCAACTACTCTATTTTTAACAGTCATAGACTGTGTGATGCGCAAGACAACAGAGGGCAGTCCAAGAGGAATAAGATGGACAACATTTTCTACATTGGAAGATCTGGAATATGCAGATGACATTGCACTGCTAGCACATTCACATCAACACATCCAGGAAAAAACGGATAGACTTAATAAGTTTGGCCAGCAGGTGGGCTTGAACATCAATTTAAAGAATTCTGAGGTCATGACGCTCAATGTGAGCAACCCTGAGCCCATATCTGTAAGGAATCAGCAACTGGTACAGACAGATACCTTCACATACCTAGAAAGCATAGTAACACCAGACGGCGGGGCAGGCAAAGAGATCAACATCAGAATGAATAAGGCAAGAGCAGCCTTCTTTAGCCTAAACAACATCTGGAAGTCCTCCCAATACAGCACAAGCACAAAATTAAGATTATATCAGAGCTGTGTGTTTTCTGTGCTTCTCTATGGTGCAGAATGCTGGAGAGTTACAGAGAAGGAAATGTCGAAATTGTCCTCTTTTCACACAACATGCCTAAGAAAAATTCACCGAATCTTTTGGCCGAATACCATCACTAACCAAGATCTGCTTACTCGTAGCAAGCAAGAGGACATGCACACCATCATAGCTGGCAGACGCTGGAACTGGGTTGGCCATGTCCTCAGAAGAGACCCCGATGCCATCACAAGAACAGCTATGCTTTGGACCCCTGAAGGAAAACGAAAGAGAGGCCGACCAAAAACAACCTGGCGGAGGACTGTGGAGGCTGAGATGCAAAGAATGAACCAGAGTTGGGGCACTGTACGAAGGATGGCCACCGACCGAGCAAAGTGGAATCAATTTGTTGTTGCCCTACAAGACGCCACTAGGCGTGATGGCCACTGACTGCTTTGACGGTCGGCGGCTAAGGATCAAAGAAGAAGAAGATTTAGGAGCCAATGTTCCTGTACGTTTAGTGAGTGCAATACTTCTCTGTTGGTCTTTTGTTCTGTCCAGGGTATTCTCAACATCCTTCTGTAGCATTTCATTTCGAATGATATAACCTTTTTTGCAACTGTTTTATTGAGTGTCCAAGTCTCGCAGCCGTATGGTGCTACTGGGAATATACATGCTCTAATCAGTTGTAACTTTGTTTCTTTGCTTGTGCCTTGCCATAGGTTTTTCATCTGTATTAGTTTATGTGAAGCAATTGCAAGTCTTCTTTTAATTTCTACTGCACAGTCGCCAGAGCTGTTGATGATTGATCCTAAGTATTCGAATTCATTAACACTTTCCAGTTCTTCGTTATCAATTTCAATTTCTGGTTTGATCTTTACTTTGTCTGTTGTCAATACTTTGGTCTTCTTGGTGTTTAGGTATAGATTCTGGGCCTCGCTGTGTTTTTTGGTGGACAGAATTAATTGTTCAAGTCCTTCTGGGTTGGTCGATAGGAGGACTGTGTCGTCAGCATATCTGATTTCCGGGATCTGATACCCGCCGATGTTAAATGAGTCAAACTCTGTGTGTTCTTGGTCATCTTTTACGTTTCTCATGATATTCTCGGCATAAATGTTAAACAGGTAAGGGGAAAAGGTACAGCCTTGTCTTACTCCTGTCTGTACTTCAAACCATTCTGATGTTTCCCCCTCTATTCTTACGGCTGCATGTTGTTCTTGGTACAGCAGTGCGAAGAGTTGTATGAGGTGGTTTGGAAATCCCATATTTTCCATAATAGTCCATAACTGCTGATGTTGTACACAGTCGAAAGCTTTAGTGTAATTAATGAAACAAGTATGTAGGTCAACGTTGAATTCTCTACACTTTTCTATGATAATCCTCATATTGAATATATGATCTCTAGTGCCTCTACCTGGTCGAAAACCCGCCTCTACTTCGTTTATTTCTGTTTCTAGCTTTTATTATCGGGCAACTGTTTTAAAATGCCTTTTTTCAATTATTTGCGTTTACTGAGTATACTCCTAACTATTCATGCTTTAGGCGGGTTTCGAGAACTCGTGACTTCCTGTAATCTAGTTGAAGTTTTATTCTTTCTAATTTTAGAAGATACTCCAATACACTATCCTGTCCTATACTGGACTCCTGATTCTTATCCTGGCTGTCTGAGATTTCTCCGTGGCGAGATGGAAATGCAGTGAAGTAGTCTTACAACGCTGTGGGTTTTAAGAGAAATTTCGCTCCCACGTACATATTTCTCCGTTGAGGCAAGCTCCAATCAGAAGTAGTTTAATTTAGCATTTAAATGCAAAAAAAAAAAAAAAAAAAAAAAGGTAAAGTATCCCATTGAGGCATATTGGGAATATGGTGTTACGCCCATATCAACTTGACCATCGGCACACTGGGGGTGAGGTAGTCAGCATTACGCCGGCCGCCTTAACCTTTCAAGAGTTGTTCTGATAGCTAATTCATGAGGCTGGGTCGACCCCGGAGCCGTTTGCGGTCTAAAAATTGCCACTTCAACTGGGGATCTAACCATGGACCACCGAGTTAGGAAGCCAGTGCACTAACCACTGCGCTGCCGCGGCTCCAACGAATATATATATATATATATATATATATATATATATATATATATATATATATATATATATATATATATATATATATATATATATATATATATATATTTTTTTTTTTTTTTTTTATTTCTTAAGTACCGGACTATAGGCATTATCGTACCACCCACTCCCCGCGTTAATCGCTCATATGAGGTTTTCTGCCGACACAGCGAAATACCTAAGGTTCAGTCCTCACATAACGAAACACCTCTGATGCAGGCCCCGCACGACGAAACACCTCTGACGTAGATCCCACAAACTGATGTATTAAATAAAACCTTTATCTCATAAAGTCAAAACCACCACCCATTCACATCAATTTTAATAATAGTTTTCTGCTTTCCGGAAGCAATGCAGCTCTTCTTTGCTGTTCGGTTACGTCACAGTAAACCTACTTTGCCTATAATTACACGCTCGGATAATTATAGCTATTCGTCTGCTAATTTGAGCAAGCAAAGTATCTCGTCTCAAGGGGTATTTTCCTCCAATAATCAATTTATCATGAACTCGTGACAGTAAACTTTTGAAATCTGACCTGCCTTTCTAGAATAAGCGTTTGTAATAGGTCAAAGGTAGTAGTAAAAGGTCAGTGGTAGTTTTATGCAAGGACAACCTAAGTTTTTGAATAGGGTCTTACACTTTTAGGGGCCTAGCGCACAAATATATGCTTGTCAATACAACTTGAATGTTTTTTAAAAGGGACCTTGCAAGTTCATGCTTGCCTAAGGCCGCGCATAACCTAAAATCTCCTATGGTCCCATAGCCAAGGCCGTATGAAGAGCTCTGGGGACCTTAGGTTATTAAGATATTTTGGGGTTCCTCTCCAATCTTCTAAAAGGTAAAACGTGAAGAAAAAAAGACTGAGTGATTTCAGATAATTGTTTTTATTAATATATAATAATATGTAAAAAAAAAATGAATTAATAAATCTATACAAACAACAGAAAATCATAGATAAATATTTAGAATAACTGTTTTCTTGATTTTTGTTAGCAAAATCTTTGATTATGTTATCAAAATAGATATGACGAAGCGTGTCCGCTTCCATACAAAGTCAAGCAAGCGAATTTAGTTTTTCTCAAGTCATGGGAGTTTAAAAAAAATAAGAATATCGATTTGTTGTAACTAAAGAATGCAAATTTAAACTTCTAATCAGTCACGTTAATTTAAACAAAAACAAACAAAAAAAAGACCATTTGCACAAATGCACACTTTGAGATTTATTAGAACCGTCAACAACCAATATTTAGGACAGTTTTGCCAACTTGAACGCTTTAAATAGCACTAGGTGTAACAAAAAAGCACTATAACGCACTAAAAAACTATTTGATTATTGCCAAGCTTTAACTATTTATTTTAGAACGGACAAAAATTAAATGCATTGAATTTTTTAAAATTGTTTAGGGGCCCGGACATTTTCTGGAAAAATATTTCTCCGTTACTTGTTTCGCGGGGGCCCCTGCAAGCCTGGGACCCTAGGCTCGTTTCTAGTGGGCTTAATGAATAATCTAGCGCTGCCCATAACAGGTACTGCGGTTGGGGAGTGTAGTGTTAAAGACTGTAATTATGCTAGGACTCAGCTTTATGAGGTCTGGCACCCAGTTCACCTGTCGCTGCCTTTGCCTTCTAGAACTCAGAACAGAGTTAGGTACCATGGTATTTTTACGACTTGAGTAGACTGGTGCGACCTGGTTTCGAACCAGGACTCTTTGCCTCGAAAAGCAAGTACTTATTATCACTCTGCCACATTAGACTATTGCTACCACCGTGTATTACGTGGGAGTAGTCAATACTTGAAGTCCGATAAGTGGTGAAATAAAGCTTTTGTTTATCTCTAGGAGAGCATGGTTGGAAAGGGCGCTACGAGTGGCAAGAGCTTTATCAATATATATAAAATCCCAGCATTTTCGGTCACTAACGCTAAGGGATACAACTTTGGTTGAAAGTTAGGCATTAATTGTATTGTCTCCCTTATATGTACTCTCCCGAACATAGTAACACTCGACAAATAAAACTGCGCAAATGACGGTGTGCACAAAAATATTTATAGAATGTGTGATCCCGTATACACACATTGGGATCCTCGCTGCTGCTACGTAGTTTGTGTACTGTGGTGATACACAGTGGTTTCTTTTAAAATACTTTTGAATAAGTAAAATTGCCCGTTAGGTATTGGTGCTTTTGAATGTAATTCCCGTCTTATGACGGGCTTTGACACTAGTATAGTAATAAAGTAATATAGCAGTTAACCATATTTCTTCGTCTTCTTTTAGCTTCTCGCTCCACATGGAGCATGAAGTCACCACAGCAGTTGATCTTTTAGCCATATTTATAGAACATAATTTGAAACTTAATAGTGAAGTCCTTCATGTCATTATTCATTATCATCACATCAGATCAATAGAAGGACTGAAATGGTATGACAAAATCACACATGTGGAATTGATGACAAGAACCAGACAAGTGCCAGAGGAACAAGAGTTGAGAAGAAGACGCTGGCGATGGATAGGACACACATTGAAGAAACCTGTTGATAGCATTACAAGGCAGTCCTTGTTCTGGAATCCACAGGGAAAGAGAGGCAGAGGTAGACCAAAAAACACTTGGAGAAGAGAACTGGAAACAGAGGTGAAAATGATGAGGAAAACATGGAAAGAACTTGAGCGGATGGCACGGGACAGGAAGACTTGGCATGTGTTTGTTGAAGGCCTATGCTCCTTGGGGAGCTAAAGGGTATTGATTGATTCATCATCATGTTTATTGTTTTGCTCCTGATAGAGCATATACCCACTACTACATATTGCTGTCTATCAGTAAACCTGCGTCAAAGCCCGCTTGCTCTTGTAGCTGTAGATTCTGTAACAGGTTGTTTTAAATGATGAAGTTGTCAGCTCCATGCATATCCTGATGTTAGTCGCGTCTTAAGACATGCGTGAGGAAGCTGTAGTCATGTTTATTCTTTATGTGCTCAGAGACCCCCGGGAAATACACGGGGTCATTTCATGCGACCATGTTAATTAAACATATGATCTCGCAGTCGAATATGATGTAAGTTGTTAGCAGATTATCATGTTGGACCTAAACACTGGACATTTAAATTCCTACTTGTATCCCAAAGATTAAACTCTGTGTCTACTCTATCATTGTCATTTGTTCCTATATGTACATAAGTTAGTAACCAGTCACCTTTATTTATGACTATTTCTGCCACTGTTAATATTACTCTTCATGTGTGTCCTCCAATCTTCGTGTTTGTCGTTTTGTACGCATTCCTTGTTTTCCTTCGATGCCATTTCCTGTTTCCGTCAAGCTTCAGTGTCCAATAAAACAAACAAACAAGGAAACAAAAACAAATTAAAAGGAGCAGAATGTGTGTACGTGTACGTGTACGTGTGATATAAACACTTCATTTTATTTTTCTGGTTTTCTTCTAGTCAGAACTTTAATTGTTTTTGTTTTTAACTCTGAGAGCATGTATGAATGCAAAAGTTCAGTTTAATGACTAGTAATTTTGTAGAAGACATTTTGAATCAATAACATCGAATATTTAGAAGTGTTCTACGCAGACTAAACAGTGCATGTTAACATTACATAATGTAATCGATAAGCGACGGCGGAAACGCTTACCCACAATGCACGGGGATTGTTTAACTTCCGGCAAAGTATTTATATATATACACAAAGCTAGAAGAGGTTACGATGGTTGTAGAAACATTGAAAACTTGATTTTAAGCCTTAAAAAAGTTTCTCTGCACAACACCAGAGAATGTTATTAGCAATTATAGTGATGTAACGTATCAGCGAGTGTTTTCAGAAATCGTGCCACTGATTCTCAGGTGATATTACAGTTTAGAACAGAGCTTGAAAAAGAGTACCTATTGGAAGTAAAACTCTCTGCCGTATTGTGTACAAACGGTGTACATGATACGTGGATGTTTTAAGTAAAACATGTTCACACATTTTCAGTCATTACCTTCGTTGCGATTAAGGTAAGATTGGTTTTTTTTCTCTTTTTTTATTTTGTAAAACCTTTTCTTTGGTTGTCCTACAGGTTTTATTCGTTGAGTTATCAACCGAAAAATATGATATTATAGAATATGCTGATGTCATGTATAGCAGTTGGTAACTATGTTTACCATGCATTAGCACACAATTATTAACAATTTCTTGTTCCTGATCGTTCTCCTTTCGTTACTAAGAAACAATTGCATCTGACTTTCATATACAATGCCTGCACTAAAATAAAGCCTCTTCTGTTACAATGCGTGTTTTGAAGTGCGCGAATTGGTTCATACGCGGTAGATAAATAGGGTCTTTTCTGTTAACAGTTTTTATGTGGAGTGATTGCTACGCCATGTAGAACCTCATTTAAGTCACCATTCAACCCGCGAGTACATACCTGACGGGAGAAATAGTTAAATTCATTCAGTGTCTTCTCACTTACCCCAGGAACCACAGGGAAATGTTTAGAAAATATAACCTCACGTCATAAAGCATTAGAGAATGCAATCATTCTTTAACCACTTTTCTTTAAGATCATTCGAACAGTGATTCTTAAATCTTTGACTCTCAGGATCTCTAAGTTAAATTCATCGTACTGAGCTAAAACTTTGCATGCAATTCCTTTTCATGATACATGTTAATCTTTCAAGTTTTGATCAGCACTGACACAGCTAACACTGACAAACAACATTTTTCTTTCTTATATAAGAATAAGTGTTCTTAGGTCAGTTTCTTGCGCTGATTTCAAATCTGAAATCCGTTTATCTCTATCACGTCGGGTTCTTAAGATATTTGTGAATAAATATATTTTTGGGAAACCGTTATTTGCTCCGTTTCATTTTTACTATATAACTTATTAAAAATTAATAAAAAGCAACATAATTCTACTTTTTATACTGCTAAAAGATGCATGACATATGTTACGCGATTTTTCAAATAGTTACTGTATTTTGAAATAATTCTGAGCAAAATATGGCTTCTAGAAGTTGTAGAAATTCGGCTGATCTGTTCTGTTACGTGTGCGGATATTTTACCGATCGTGTTGACCAGAAAAACTTTACACCATTACTAAAGAAAGCATATGAACTTTATTTCGATTCGAAAGTTGATGATGCAAATAAATCTTGGAAGCCAAATGCAGTTTGTTCGATACATTGGCAGGTTGGTTACGAAAATCGCCGAAGCATAAGTCGATGCCTTTTGGAGTGCCAGTAATATGGCGTGAACATACAAATCACACTACTGATTGTACTTCTGCTTGACAAATATCCATGGTTTCACTTTTAAAACTAGAAAGTCTGTGGTTTATTCAAATATTGAATTGGTTTTCGAAACCAGTGCCTCATGATCCAATCACGTGTCCGATCCAAGTACCACCAGAACATAATCCGTTGGACGTGAATGAACCATCAGAAAGTGATAGTTTACCTGCTTTAGAAACTAATTCTGACTCAGATTACATACCGGTGAATGATGGTGTTTACTTAATTAACCATTCAGGACTTTCAGATCTAATACGTGATCTCGCTCTTACCAAAGGACAAGCGGAATTACTCGGTTCGCGACTCAAAGAATGGAATCTTTTAGCGCCCAATACTCCGATATCTAAATTTCGTCATAGACACAGAGAACTTGTTCAATACTTTGAGATGAATGATGACATTTGCTATTGCAAAGATGTAAACGGTCATGAGCACATAGTCAACGAATGGCGATTTTTCATCGATTCTTCCAAGACTAGCCTAAAAGCCGTGTTATTGCATAACAGAAATTTATTTTCATCAATTCCAGTCACCTACTCTGTTCATATGAAAGAAACTTATGACAATATGGCTATACTTTAGGCAAAAATAAAGTACAATGACTACCAATGGCGGATTTGTGGAGACCTAAGGTCATTGCAATTCTCACGGGCATGCAGACTGGGTATACTAAATTTTGTTGCTTCCGATGTGAATGGGACAGCCGCAACAGACAGGAACATTATGCAAGAAAGGTGTGGCCTATCCGGGATCGTATGCAGCTCGGGCATAAAAATGTAATACACGAGCCATTAGTTAACAAAGACAGCTTCATTTTACCACTGTTACATATAAAGTTGGGGCTCATGAAGAATTTTGTAAAAGCGTTAGATAAAACGAGCAAAGCTTTCACTTATCTTCGAGAAAAGTTTCCGCAAGTAAGCGATGCAAAGATAAAGGAAGGTATCTTTGTAGGACCTCAGATTAGGAAAGTTATTGCAGACAAACAATTCGAGAACTTGTTACATGGTAGTGAACTTCGCGCATGGATGGCATTCAAATCGATCGTCGATAACTTTCTGGGAAATCACAAATCTGTTGACTATGTTGCTTATTGTTAAGCAGTGCATAGATGCATACAGAATTATGGGCTGTAACATGTCCCTCAAAATCCATTTGCTCGATTCGCATCTTGACTTTTTCCCTGACAACCTTGGCGAAGTCAGCGATGAACATGGAGAACGATTCCATCAAGATATCGCCGTAATGTAGTCACGTTATCAAGAACGGTGGAGTGTGACCATGCTTGCCGATTATTGTTGGATGCTTCATCGCGATGTACCACATGCCATTCACCGACGAAAGTCGACTGCAAAGAAATTCAAGCCTACATAACTGTTATACTTCTTGTACGAATGATGTTGTAATACTGTATGCGTTGTTAAAAAAGTTCAATTGCGTATTTCTAGAGATCCCGACCTGATAGAGAAAAACGGTTTGCAGATTTAAAAACAGCGCATTAAAATTGACCAGAAAAACATAGAAATGTTAGAGAAAGAAAAAAAAAGTTTTTTTTTGTTAGTCAGTGTTATCTAAAACTAAGACAATGTAAACTAAGGTGGAGATAACTACATTTAGAAACGAGTTTTAAATTAAGGGAAATTGTGAACTGTGTTTGAAAGGGCGGGTACTGAATAATGTATGATTATTTGCCGATTAAATCAATTATTCAGACAAGTCAACGAGTATTTGTTTCAATTACAGCTTTAGAATGAGAAACTTTCATATATCACATTAGGTGTTAAAACCTATCAGTGTATTTCTAGATAATTTAATCTACGGTAAAGCTAATATTCAATTATGAATTAACATCCTAAATCGAGAAAATAAAAAAAGCAGTTTTAAGAACCACTTTTAATGTTGTAATCACGTGTCCTGAAAAGCCAAAACTACATTTTCCGTACATTCTATCGCCTAGAACAGTCTTTCTCAGTCTTCTTACTCTGGAGGAGCCCCAGAAATAATTTTCAGGTTTCAGGGTACCCCCTAAATAAAAATTATTATCTCTACAGCTCATTGTGCCTTAGCATGATCAGTAAGTTGTAAATATAATAATTCAATAAAAATTGTCAATGCTGTTTTGAATAGAGAATGACATTTTTCTGTGTTTCTGTTTATTTTGGCCAACTTATTAGTCTAAAATCTTTTTTGTGTGATCCCTCCTCCCCACAAAGGATATCAACTCTAATGCACGTCATTAGTGTATGTAAAAGAAACTTTAGTTTTTCCTTTTTCTTAATTTCCTGATTTTTTTTTTAACCTTATCCAAATAGGCCTAAAAGTCTTATCACAAATTTCTTCTCTACAATATGCTAACGAAATACGGTTTGTGCAAGAGTGAACATGGTCCTAAGGCGCAGTGCCATACGGGGCTGCTTGGTCACTGCCCACCACTGCGAGCGCAAACATCGCCAGGCGCACAAAGTTAAAGTAACGAAGTTTATTTTTCTTTTTCAATCACCATCGCTCGCGGAACCTCTAGCGAACAATAGGGTTCCGTTTAACCCCAGTTGAGAAACCCTGGCCTATAATAGAATTGCTGGCCAGTTACCATTAACCAGTATGTCTTCATATCGCTCACACATTTATGATTTTTTTTTTTTTTTTTTTTTTGGTAACGTCATTAAAAGTGCTTCATAAAACGTGATTATTTTCCTGTACATGTTCTCTTCTAATGACCAGTCCAAAATATCAGTGACTTCACTTTTTCTTCTATTGACATTTTGATGTTTCTCTCAAGGCTTCCTCATATCGTGTCATTCATTATCTTGTAGCATCCGGTAGAGCATAAACCTTCAACTAATTAACGCAAAGTCTTCCATTCCTGTGCCATTTGTCCATGTCTTCTGTTAATAATTGCTCTGGAGTACGTGCAGCTCCAGTTGATCTTTCACAGTGCTTGTGTTGTACCCACAGAACGCTTCAGTCAAAACGCATTGAAAAATAATGATGTATGCAAGTCGTGAAGGGTGACCTGTGCGTGGTTACGGGGTTATTTGCATGTGTTCTCGGGCAGGAAAGGATGTGCGATTTACAAGAATAATTGGTACGATATGAGTATGTGGAAGACAAATAACACTTTTTCACCCATTTCATACATGTCTCCAAACCTGTTCTTCGTGCGTTTTTTTCCGTTTTCTTTTTATTTTCCTTTATCATATCACAAAGCAGGATATATATCTATAGATCTTATAACAGTATAACACTAAATGGCTTGAAACATTACAGCTATAATTGATAGTAAAATACACTGGAACTATCCTACGTAAATTAGTTGAAGAGAAATTATCCTTCTATTGTCAATCCCCATGATACTTCGGCTCTATATTCCTTAACGGCATTTCGTAATGGCAATCTTTTAATGACATTCCCTCACATTTCTTAATGACTTACCATGTACTATTATCTGCCTCACCCACACAACGATTCAAGCCCCCGCCTAAGAGGACCTTTTTTGCCCTCAACTTCATTGCTTAGTAATGATTTACCATTGATTTCTTAGTGTTTACTCTCATAATATATGTAGTGTTGGTTTTTCGTGCGTATTTTGTTTTCTTTCCCAATCTGTGTAATCATTATACAATGGTCTATCTATCTATCTATCTATCTATCTATCTATCTATCTATCTATCTATCTATCTATCTATCTATCTATCTATCTATCTATCTATCTATCTATCTATCTGTCTGTCTGTCTGTCTGTCTGTCTGTCTGTCTGTCTGTCTGTCTGTCTGTCTGTCTGTCGGTCTTGCCCTGTCCTGTTCTGTCCTGCCCTGCCCTGTCCTGTCCTGTCCTAACCTGTCCTGTCCTTCCTTTCATGTCCTGTTCTGTTGTGTTCTGTTCTCTTCTAATTGTTCTGTTCTTTTCTGTTCTGTTCTATCTGTTCTGTTCTTTTCGGTTTGTTCTGTCCTGTTCTGTTCTTTTCTGTTTGTTCTGTCCTGTTCTGTTCTTTTCTGTTTGTTCTGTCCTGTTCTGTTCTGTCATGTTCTGTTCTGCCTGTTCTGTTCTGTCTGTTCTGTTTTGTCATGTCTGTTCTGTTTTGTCATGTCTATTTTGTTCTGTTCTCTCGGTCTCTTCTGTTCTATCGGTTCTGTATGTTTTGTTTTGTCTGTTCTGTATGTTCTGTTCTGCATGTCTGTCTGTTCTGCCTGTCTGCTAGCCTGCCTGCCTGCCTGCTAGCCTGCCAGCCTGCATGCCTGCCTGTCTATCGGTCCGTCCGTTCGCCTATTTTTACTTCTCTCTATCTCTCTTTCTCTTAATTTAACACTAACTTGCCTTGACCCTGTTCTATTGTTACTTCTCCGATGACGAACGACAGTTTGTTTTTCTTTCATGCATCTGTGCTTAGGATCATTTTTGTTTCTTTGCTTGTGTTTTCGTTCTACCTACATGGGTCAGTCAGCTTATTCAATGAGCTGTGTTCGTCCACTTAACACCGAGCTGGTATAAATCCTTGAGCGGTGAAACACGCATAAAAATCAGCGTCTTTAGTTTTTTTTAGCTGTGGGAACATGCAGTGTCCACCTGCATGGGACAGCCTGCTCATCCATTGAGTTGTGGTAACACACGCTGAGCAGCGTGTTTAAATCTGCACACACGAAGTAGTTTTAAATCTTTTAGCTGTGGACACACCCAGCGTCAACATAACGGAGTAGTTTGTTAGTGTTTGAACTGTGGAAACACCCTGCGTCAACATACACGGAGTAGTTTGTTAGTCTTTGAGCTGTGGAAACACCCAGCGTCAACATACACGGAGTAGTTTGTTAGTCTTTGAGCTGTGGAAACACCCTGCGTCAACATACACGGAGTAGTTTGTTAGTCTTTGAGCTGTGGAAACACCCAGCGTCAACATACACGGAGTAGTTTGTTAGTCTTTGAGCTATGGAAACACCCAGCGTCAACATAACGGAGTAGTTTGTTAGTGTTTGGAGCCGCGGTAGCGCAGTGGTTAGTGCACTGGCTTCCTAGCTCGTTGGTCCATGGTTCGATCCCCAGATGAGGTGGGATATTTTAGACCGCAAACGGCTCCGGGCTCAACCCAGCCTCATCAATTGGGTACCACAGTAACTCTGGGAAGGTTAAGGCGACTGACGTGATGCTGACCACATCACCCGTAGTGTGCCGATGGTCAAGAAAATATGAGCCTAACACCATATTCCCAATATGCCTCAATGGGATCCTCCCCCTTTTTTGTTAGTGTTTGAACTGTGGAAACACCCAGCGTCAACATACACGAAGTAGTTTGTTAATCATTGAAGTGTGGAAACACCCAACGTCAACATACCCAGAGTAGTTTGTTTAATCATTGAGATGTGGAAATACTCAGTTTCCACAAACCAGGGGCAGTTTGTTTAATCTTGTTGGATCTCTGAAAAGGTGAAACACGCATAGTGAACTTATGAAGATCGTGTTTAATTATTGAGCATGTGGAGACTAATTATAGGACGTCTGTGCACCCCAGGGAATTAATGGCAGAGAAACCAGACTGAAAAGTATTTTATATTTGGACATGCACCATGATATAACCGACGGACCTTATGTCAAGTTTGAACGGGGCGCCCCTCGTCAAAAGGAGGCCAAATACCTATTAGAGAGAGAGAGAGAGACGAGAGAGAGAATTTGTGCACACATGATAGGAAACTCTTTACAGAGCGATACAACAGGAAGCAATCTGATCATCAGAAATGTCCCCCCGTCCGACAAATGTTTCGGCCCTATATACTCCTTTACATTCTAAGGGGGGCGGGCCCGCTTGGGTCATGACTCCCAAGCGTCTCAGCTTCCTGTTGTCTTGTATCGAAAATGAACCCATTTCACTTATGGTGGCAACTTTAAATTCACAACTCCGCCAGCCGTGGAGGCAATTGTGAAAGTAACAAAGAGAAGACAAATTATTCCGTTCGTTCCGTCGCACACACCGAGACACCATCGCGAAGTCAACGAGTCTAGCCACTGCGTGTTCGTCACTGAAATTTGATACTGACACCCCTATAGGGTACACCGCCTGTCGCCCCTGAGTCACAGCCCGTTCACTAGTACACCACAAACCCAGCGTATTGTGGACTTAGAAAAATTCCTGGTATTTTCTGTACCGCAGTGCTTATTGTCACGATCTCCATTGCCCATTGCGGTTGTTCCACAGCCAGCATGATGCCTTTTCGGCAGTTTCACTAAGCCTCTTCATTGCCCTTGTTCTCGACTGTCCCCTCAGCCCCAACAGTTTCAGTAGATCATACACTGATGCAGCCACAAGCCCTCTTGCGCCCACTTCAACAGCCATGACCCTTGCAGTGAACCCATCGTGTCTCAGATCTGCGGCCAGATCACTATACTTGGCCGCTTTGAACGAATGTTGCTCGTCTAATCTGGATTCAAACGGCACGGTCAGTTCAATCAGTATGACCTGAAGCGTTGCTGAAGAATGAAGCACTATATCCGGCCGTCTCCGCGATTTTCTGATACTCTCTGGATATACCCCTCGTCCAGGTAGGTCTACCGCCATCTCCCAGTCGTTTGCACAGTCAAGGAGAGATGGTAAACTGCTACCAGGTTTATTCGGTTTGGGTTGTGCTGACTTTCCTGCCCTCAGAAAGTATGTATTTGCGGTGCTCTGCCTGGGTTTGCTATTCGCCTTCATCCTTGCCAGATCTACTGTCGCAGCAAGCTCATTTAGCACTTTGTTATGGCGCCAAGTGTATCGCCCTTGCCCTAATGACACCTTACACGCTGAGAGCACGTGTTCAAGTGTCTGCCTCCCCTGGCACAGGGGGCACTGCTCATCATCCGACTTTCCCCATTTCACAAGGTTGGTGGCCGACGGCAGCAGGTCATACAGTGATCTGACAACGAAGCTGAGCCTAAGAGGTGCCATATGCCATATATCATTCCATGTCAGGGTCCTCTGCAGGGCTCCTTCCCATGTAGTCCATTGGCCTTGTTGGACCTGCTGCACTGCTTTTTGCAACCTCTTATCATTCTCAGCTCCTCGTATCTCCTGAACAACCATGTCTCTGCGCTCCCTGCTTGATGCCTTGGACCACCAGCGGATGTCTCCATGACCAAATCCCCGTCTATTCGTTTGTGTGTATCCGATTACCTCCCTCAGCTTGAGTGACTCTTGGGCAGCATCAACAGCTTCTTCCACTCTCCACTTCCTTCCCGTTTTCAGTGTAGGCTGAATGGATTTAACCACGTCATCAGCTGACTCGCGCAGCATCATTGCCAGTCTTGCCTTTCCAACTTTGTACTCTTCAACAACTGACTTGAAAGGAAGTAGAAGTTTTGACTTTTTGCAGTACAGTGCTACATCTGACAGACCTGGTGGTACCCCTAGCCATTTTCTCATGAACTTGTTGACCTTTTGCTCTATGGCTTCCACTGTACTTGTGCTTATTTCATATATAAGCAAGTAATATAACTTCAAACATGTTTTTGTTCAACTATTATTCTCGATGACGCCCATATAGTTACCAGGGGTTTCTGAGGAGACACAAAAAGAATGGGCTCACTGCTTTTCAGGCATGTCGTAAGAGGAGCATCTTATCAGATTGTGCATGAGACTGACAAAGTCATTACATAAAACAAATTGTTACAGAAACCACACCTGTAAAAGCATGTGAATGATTGGTGCAGGCGTCCTGCAGGTGAAATAGCTACAGTGGTGTCCACATGCTCCGTGAGGAGCGACAAGAAAAATGGATTGTGAAATAATGATTATTCTCAATGTGGAAATCTGGTTTGTGCAAGATCTGGTTTGTGCAAGATCTGGTTTGTGCAAGATCTGTTTGGTTGCAAACCTGCTTGTACATCTCTCAGTTGTCTATCTTTGGACTATTTTAATCTCTCAATGATAATCCTGTTTAATGTTCTCCGGGCAATGATAGTACTATTATTCCTCTATAATTTGTGCACTCTCGTAAATCTCCCTTCTTAGGCAACTTGACCGGATATCCTGGCTAATCCTTCTTGGAAGCAGAAGGGTAAAAGGTAGTCCCATAGCAGATTCTGCCGTAGGGGAGTGAAGTGTTAGAGACTTTACCATACTAGGTCCAGCATCGAGAGGTGGGGTAACCAGTTTCCTTCCTCTTTGCTTTTTCCTTCCCTAACTCACAGAACAGAGTCAGGTACCTATTTACATCTGGGTAGGCAGGAGCGTGTCGATACCGTGATTCGAACACGGCAGCTGTGCCCAGAGAGACCAGCGCTCTAACCTCTCAGCAGAAGGGTAAGGATGGATAATACTAGACATACAGGTTAACTTACCCTTCTTCGACACAGTATGGTCAGCACGGCGAGTGGCGTTATCGCATTTTTTTTTCTTATTAATATTTTCGTCTGCCTGAATTGAACATGATGCAGAGGTGGAACGGTTAATGTACACTCAGGCAAGGATGTAAGACAAGCTGACTTCTGTAACCGGAACAAGATTTGACAAGCAGGGGCGTAAATCTTCAATGACAGTATGAAGAACGTTTAGCGGTAAATTAGTTCAGTCGGCTCCCAACATTTTCCAGAATCCCGAGCCATAGCGGAGAATAAAGCGATTGTGAAAACAAAAAGGATGAAAATACGTGACAGCATAATTGTATCATCTGATTCCAGTGACAGATAAAAACAACAACGATGTATTTCAATTATTATCTTATCCAGGGAGATGATTCGTGCTCCCAGACCCATCTGTCATCTAGTCCAGTCTGCGATCTCTTGGAGAACGACTGACATGAATGGAATTTGTGATATTGCAGTAATTGTGTTATAAATTGTGATACTGTATTGCTGCAATTTTTTCTTATAAATTGTGACAAATGTGAAAGGATCCTTTAGCAGACCTTTCGTACTTTTTAAAGAATGTTTGAATGAATTTGTTACAGCTTTTCAGCGTTTATTGTTATGTTTATTTAAGATTTATTTTTCCTTCGCAAAATGTCTTGTTTCCCGATCAAGACCTTTTTTTGTTGTTGTTGTACTTTGGGTCCTGTTTACGTGGTCATATATATATATATATATGTGTTCCTATGTAATGGTGCGATATATTAAATAGGACAGTGATGTAATACATTAAATACAATATATTATTAATGAGATTACAATTAACAACACTGTGAAACATTACTCCATCATATTAATATGGTTGGTTTTTTTTTTGTTTTTTTTTTTGTTTGTTTTTTACATGGAGTCTTCTGTGACGTTATTTTAAAAGAAAGGCGAGAGTGATTTAGTGAAGGTGTGTGGATGAATAAAAGAGTGACAGAAGAAAGAAAGAAGCGCAATTCTATGAAGAATACCCGCTGTCCACTGACCCGTGAAAGAACACCTCTCTCTCTCTTAATCAGGGCAGTTTCTTTTTGAGAACGTGACAAGGGATATTATAAGAATAGTAAAACTTGCCTCTTAGTGAATCTGCAGAGAGATTACTGGAAAAATATCGAAATAGGCAGAGGTTTAGGCATTCTCGTCACACTTTATCCCTTCCCTGACTTCGGTAATTATATTATCATCTACAATTACAGTTTATTTTGGCTCGTCCCCCCAGGTAACAGACTAACAGACTTTATCTTATTAGAACACCAGTTGTGAAAAAGGAATAAAAGACTTAATCTTATTACCAAAATTGTTTACATTCAACATGCATGTGACACAAAGAAAAAAAAACAAGCTCGATGTTTTTGATTTATCATCATCATCATGTAGCATGTTCCTTTGCAGAACGTCGCTCTCATCACAGCCCGCCTGAAAGACTCGATCTCTAGCCAGCCTTCCCGCCTCCTCCATTGTCGTATTCAAGGTATCTTCAATGTCCTGTGTCCACCCTCGTCTTGGTCGGCCCTGCCTCGCCTTCCAGGTACCATACCCTCCATCACTGCTCTTTCTAAACCACTATGACGTTTAATGTGGCAAAAGTATTTCAGTTTCCGGGACATGATATTGTTTATGAACCAGTTTTCCTCGATGTTCAGGTCGTGAAGGATGTCTATTTTTCTTCTTCTTGGTCCAAGATATTCTGAGAATTTTTCTGTAACACTTTGCTTCGAAAGATTCGATTTTTTTCTTTAATGTTTGTATAATGGTCCATGATTCACATCCGTACGTTCCCACCGGAAAGATGCACGTTCTCAGAAGTTTTACTTTTATTGATTTGCTGGTGTTATGCCATAGTTTCTTTATTTTATTTAACCTCTGCATTGCAACGGCAGATTTATACAAATATCAAATAGAATTTCCAAAGGAAATGTAGTGTTAAGGTAGTAGACTACCTTGTAGGGTAAAAAACTCAAATTTTCCTTTCAGAATCAAACAACCATGGGTATAGTGTTAGTATGGACTTAACATTTTTGTCCACATAATGACCTCATTAATTATGCAAATTAGCTATCCAATATGGCCGCCGTAGTGAATAAATTATACACCTTTTTTAAAACATCATAACTATGTTATTTTTACAAGGATCTGACTGAAACTTAGCAAATTGAATTAGTATATATAGCTTGAGGTTTTGACCTAAAATAACAGATATTGACCGAAAGGTTGATTTGTAATGAATTTTCAAAATTTATATTTCTTGAATGTTTGATATTTGTGCCTCATTATATATGCATGATGGTCATAAAACTAAAATTTTGAATTCAATTGTATCCATTTTAGGTCATAATCTGTAAGATTATATGATAACCAACTGTGTTAATTTTCATGTCAATTGAATGTACAGATCCAGAGATATCTTGTTTCAAAGATCACCAATTATGCTAAAAAGACAATTCCGAGAAAACAAAGAAAAACAGAAAAAGAACTCACAAAATGAAGTTTAATGAGCTCCTGTTGAATAAAGGTCTCCTTCTACTGCAGCTGCAGTGTCTATGAATCCCATTTTCAGTGCTCTCAGGGTCTTTCCATTGCAATGTCCTTACTTGCTGAATAGATCCTGTGCAGCGTTCTCCTGTATGCTTTCTTTGCCATGCGTTGACTTGTGTTCATGTATATCGAAAAATTCTGCAATGCACTGTGGCCTTTCCCAATAGAACGCACAAATGCCACCATTCGCACATTTACTTCTTTGTTTGTGAGTAGCTGAAGATGAAACATCAGAAGTATTGAAATTGGCAGTCCATTTGCCACTGTTTGTGCGCTTGATACTGATTTCATGACAAAAGCCATTCCGAGTCTCTTCGACGATCTCACAGGTCAGTGAGTACTGATAACATTTGTCACATCTAAAGTTAGCGCATAAAAACCCAAACAGTAGTTTTACATCCATAAGGATAAACCCATTTCCTTTGTTGTCATTTTTAGCTTGTCCTTCACTTTCTTGGACCTTTATGACCTTTATTTTCTTTGCTGAGGAGCACAGAGGTTTTATAGCGTCACTATCGACAATAGGTGTCTCATTTTCAGGCAACGGTTTGTTGGTGTACACGCCTCCCAGTCTTTGTCTTATTTCTCATTGTGAACAAAAGAAGCTCTGCTAACTACTATTATACAGAATCAGTATAAAACTAGCAAAAAATAGAGTTGATGTTGGTGAAAATGCACTATGCATGTAACAAATGTTGAAATTTACGATCAAAGCTTTCTAGACACACACTTTTGAAAAATTCACAAGAAATCATTGAGTGATTCCCCGTGGAAAAGTTATAAATATATTTTTCCTGTTGCCTATGTATAATTATAATTTCGCAGTTTTACAATTACGCACCTTCTTGTTGGGTCATTATTCACATGGTAACCAACTATAAACATTGGTTGCTATACAAATCACTCAAGGGGGCGTGTGTAGAAAAACACTGATTCCTATCAAACCAGAGTATCTCTAAGCTTCTATGAATTATTTTTAGTTCAAGAACATGTTGACGATGATTTAAAGCATGAAAATGAAAATTGTTGGATTTTTATTTTTTTTAAGCTTTTCTGGGTATACTTCTACCTTAAAGAAAACCTAATCTTCAGTGTTTGTTTTTACAAATTTCATACAAGTGATATTTTGAAAGACACCAAATGTGACAATAAAAAAGTCCAATTGATTGTTTTGTAGCTTTTCAAATGCAATAGAACTATTGCTTTGAATATGTTATTTGTTGTTTTATAAGAAATGGATTTCTTCATTTGGTCATACGTTTTAAATCTTCTCAATGCTGGTAGTATATACTCAGCTTTCTAATTTGTGTGTGTCTGTCTGGCTCTAAGGTTAGCCAAGTGTCGCTGGTCTCCTGAACTGTTGAATTCTTCTGCAGGACTCCTAGGGGTAATTCGGTCAGGCTCTTTTTGCAGTTCCACGTTTCGGCCCTCAAGATTGGGGCTGTTATGTACCGACATTAAGACTGGAGAGCAAATATATGTAACATTGCCTTAGCTCTGCTACGCTGCAACGCATTTTCCCCCCACCACTCTGAAGGACTCAGTTCATCAGATAATTAATGTCCCCGACTAACGCGAGTAGCATTTCGGTGTGGCATTGTAACCACGTATTCTACCTTTTCTGCCCTACTCTGACTTTTTTAGTTTAAGAATGCCTCGCTAGACTTGCTGAGCAAAAACATAACAGAGTTTGTACTTTTCTTAGTCTCTGCTTCTATCAAGTGTTCTTTAATCATGGGCAGTTATAGAATACTATTCCCACCCTATAAAATGACAATAGTTATTATGTTCATTACACGCATGTCAAAAGTGTTACAATAATAAACACTGCTCTATACATAAAGTACGAGGAAAAACAGTGAAAAGGTTATTATTGACACAGATGATAGAAGTTAGAAATTACTGATAGCCATGTACAGTATTTCTGGCTCCGCGTGGAGCATAGGGTCCAACGTTTGCTAGATGGTCCCAGAAAGAATTATGAAGATCATAACTTGTTAATTATGTCTTGCATTTAAAGCACGAAGAAGGCACGGACAGTGGATAATAATGAAATAAAGAGACATCGTATATAAGAAGTTGTGAAGCTTGCATATACCAGGGAATAAGAGCTACCTGTATAATGCAATGAAAATACAGCTTCAACTTCCATCTTAATAATGAACATGAATTTAAGTAATAGATATACAAATCATGTATTAAAGTAAGAATAATAAAATTTCTGCATACCCATCCCAACGTCAACCACAGATTGCTTCTCGAGGTGGCTTGCCTGGACTTCTCACAGCGGTCGCTCTAGTGTTCCTCTTTTCTAGCTATTGCTTATGATGGTTGTTGCCACTAATCTAAGCGGTCTCTTTTGTAAAGGCACTCAATTCTAGTTAATTACGTGTTTAGCAGTGCTAATAGCTTAAAAAGCCCAGCTTTCCATGGGAAAAGGCCATAGTTGACTATTGTTTTTAGTAATTGTCTGCTAGACCATCTGTACAAAGAGTTTACAGGTTTGATGCCCTGTCCCATCTCTACCAGGCTCTTGGGGAATGTTCGTACCCACAGTTTTTGGATACCTGTTTTAAACAAGACGTGCCCAAGCTGTCCGCGTGCCCCACGTGATGTAACGTGGGTCACCCTGTCAAGCCATGCCACTGGCCTCAAATAATTCTGGCCGGTACATTTCTGGTCATGGTCCCATTCAAAAAGAAAGAATTTCTTTAATCGCCCAGGCATGGCAAAAATGCATTTTTTCTCACGAGAAGGGAGAGAGAGAGAGAGATAGAAATGGAAGAGGGACTTTGAGAGATTTAAACAGCGTTACTGTGCATGTTTATAGATAGCGTTAGAATTGAAGAGAATTCGTCTGACCAATGAAATAAATTAAATGGTAGAGCAAATTTATTTTTAAAAAATGTAGATAAGGGAATCGTTATGCGACATTACCCCGCGATAGAAGAAATTCGATCAGAGACGAATTCAGTGTGAGCTTACTCTACTTTTCTGTCTTCCTCTTTTACCTCTGTCAAGCCGTATCTCAACAATACGCTGTGTCTCTTCTTCATAAAGAAGGTAAGAGTTATTGAGCAAGACTGCTCGTATAATCTTTCCTCCTCTACTCCCCATTCTGTTAATCTGTCATATAATCCTGCCTGGTTGCAATGGGCTTGCATTGCAACTTCTCCTCTGGCAACAGTGGGGTTTATTGAAATGTGGGTTAACCACACAGTTTTCGCAGTTCAAATTTAGTCTAAATTTAGTCGCTTTGCACGACCGGCTTAAGCGACCAGAAGGTCTATCTTTCCTTTCTCCTATAAGAAATTCCCGGTAACTACACGGGGTAATTTGTGAGCCGTCACGATTCAGTTTAGAAGTTTGGCCAGCATTAAAGGGTATAGCCTACCACAGTAGGCGCACTGGGGCGCCTCATACTGGATAATGAAGACTTGAACTATAAGACAGGTGATGAGTACTGGCACCTGGCTACTCTTCTCGGTCGTTATGTCAGTAAACTCAGAGGTAACCGGCTGTTAATGGGTTGGACAGTGTTGCCGCTAATGACTGGATGACCAAGGCGACAGGCCGTATTTGCTGAGATGAAGGTTTAACTGAAAATGACGGCACTATGGGCTGTAGGTAAATAATCCTGGACGCAAGACTACTGCTTACGTGTAGGTAACAGAAATCGGTGTAGTGTGTTATACTCCAGACAGTACGAGTAATGTGTGCTTTACATGTACTGGCTATCGACGAATCCTTTCTGTCGGCATGCCCGTATATCCCGAGCTAACTGGCTGTTAATGGGTCGGACAATGTTGCCAAAAATGACTAGATGGCAAAGGCAACATCCCGTCTGCTGGATCGATAGACACTTTCAACAATAGGCTGTGGTTAATTAATCCACGAAGCAGCCTTATAACTGAAACCTGACAGTATGGCGTAGACTGCCGTGTAATGTGTAATATTTATTATGTGAAAGTTGAAATCCAACTGGAAGCAGCAATCAAATCAGGAAGCACCGAACAAATGTTGTGACCAAGGCTCTAAAAAATATAGAAGCAATGAAAATCTCATTACTATCCATAGCAGACATCCTCTGTCATTCTCTCACCCATGCTAAATATAAACAAACCTCCACTCGCCGTTTCTCTCTCACACAAAATCAAAACCACCCTCGTCTCTCACCCGCTCTGCTCTGCTATTCCTAGGGAATCCCTACCACTGTAGGCCCCGCACTAGGTTTCTGTTTACAAACCATGCGTTTCTGACGCGCTGCGTCGCAAGGCGATCTGAGGCTAAACATATTCACACACACGCACACCTACATAGTCCGAACACTATGGTAAGGCGAGACCACTGTTAGGTATTCACACCTTCCCTGATAATTATATGTGGCTCGAGTGATAATCATCTAAGTAGGGACAACACTGAATGAGTTATCAAAAATTTAGCATATATATATATATATATATATATATATATATATATATATATATATATATATATATATATATATATATATATATATATATATATTATAATAATAATGTATAATAAATATAATAAAAATATTATAATCGGCTCCCACTTTCTGTCTTAAGAAAAACCACTCCTAGCTAACACTTAGTGATTATGGATAGTAGCTCACTTAATAAAATTCAGGGCCTCCTTGTCACGGAAAAATTTACCTTAAGGAAAAAATGTATATATATATATATATATATATATATATATATATATATATATATATATATATATATATATATATATATATATATATATATATATATATATATATATATATATATATATATATATATATATATATATATATATATATATATATATATATATATATATATATATATATATATATATATATTTTTTTTTTTTTTTTTTTAATATGAATTAAAGTAACACGGGATCTCTATTCTATTAGATTAAGCTAACACTCAACTGTATTGAATAAGTAAATGTGTGCTTACCGAATAAAGAATAATTTCTGCACTACAACTGCTATTTAGTTCTGGCGCAGAATATCACTTTGTCCAGTGGCAGAATTTTCTTGAGACAATGGTATTGAGTGATAAAGATACCTCGCTTAAATAGTGAGATAGAGTCTGCAGGTGGCTAAGCATGGCTTCTGCACATGCAAGGATCTAACGTAACAAGACATACGGGTCTATGGAAATGATTCCTTGGCGACTTTAGATACAGGAAAAATACGTAATCTGAAGCAACACTAGGCAGTCTTACGAGCGACCTGAGTTCGAGATTCTAGACGCAGGCGGAAGGATGAAAAGTTAAAGTTTCTCTCCCGGGTACTCGAGTTCTCTGTAAATCAAAGAATGTGGGAACTTAGCCGCCATCTACAAGAAAGGCAGAATAAAAGGACCTTAGCTAGATACCGATGTCCACGAGCAGACGGGTGGAATTTAGCCTGTCCAACGTAACAGTGACATGACCAGTGCCAGAAATAGCGCTATTATGAGCTATAAGACAGAAAAGTCAGCGTAGACAACAATAAAGAGCAAGACAGGGTTGATCACTCAGCTAAAAGAGGCAGAAATTTCATTCGAATCACGACAGTGTTAAGCTTAAATTGTCTTGATCATCACACTAGGGGTGATGTGGTCAGAATTACGCCGACCGCCTTAACCTTCCCACAGTTGCTCTGGTATCCTATTCATGAGACTGAGTCGACCCCGGAGCCGTTTGCAGTCTACAAAATTCCACCTCAACTGGAGATCGAACAATAGACCACTCAGCTAAGAAGCCAGTGCTCTAACCACGGCGCTACGGCTTCCTATGTGTGGTTACATATTTCTTGTAACTTTTCGTGATATATATGTATATATATATATATATATATATATATATATATATATATATATATATAGATATATATATATATATATATATATATATATATATATATATATATATATATATATATATATATATATATATATATATATATATATATATATATATATATATATATATATATATATATATATATATATATATACATATATATATATATATATATATATATATATATATATATATATATATATATATATTCTTCTTCTTCTTCCGTCCTTAGCCACCGACCGTCAAAGCAGTCAGTGGCCATTACGCCTAGTGGCGTCTTAGGGCAACAGCAGATAGGTTTTCTTTGCCATTGTTTCCCATCACGCCTATTGGCATCTTTAGGGCAACGGCAAATCAATCCATTTGCTGTTGTTTCCGTAATCGAAGTGACTGGCAAACGGGTGATCAGCCCGTTGGTATATATATATATATATATATATATATATATATATATATATATATATATATATATATATATATATATATATATATATATATATATATATATATATATATATATATATATATATATATATATATATATATATATATATACAGTAGAACTCCATTTATCCGAACCCCAATTATCCGAACATCCAATTATCCGAACACTTTTTCCAGAAAAAAAAATCAGGCGCCACCAGTCACGTTAGACTACATTTCTGAATCTTTTGATGCGGTAAGCTTCAAATGTATGCGAACAATTTGTAGAGAATGGGATGGGCTAATGGTCGGTCACTTACGTACAGGAAGTCAGTTAGATCATAAAGTCAGTTAATATCTGGTTTACCAATCCAATGTACGTGTGCGTTCTAGGCAGAACACTGGCTAAACAGACAGTTCAACTTAAAATAATTGTGTCTGCTACTACAGCAGAATAATTTTGGTGTACAAGTATTTCTCTGTGCGATATGGCATCTTCCAGTAGGCCTAAAGCATATAAAAGGAACCGCAATCTTTTGTCAATTGAAACGAAAACAGAAATTATCAAGAGACTAGGAAAAGGTGAAACTGTGTCTTCACTTGCGAGGATTTTCAATGTTGGGAAAGTTACCGTCTCTGACATCAAAAGTAACAAGGATAAAATTAAGAGTTTTGCATCGACATTGGATAGTGAAAATGGGTCGAAGAAACGTAAAACCATGAGAAATGCGAAAGATTTGAAATTGGGAGAGGCTTTGTGTATATGGTTTGTGCAAAGAAGAAGCAAAGGAACCTATCTCTGGCTCTCTATTGTGTGAAAAGGCACTTCAGTTCAACAATCAACTTGACGGTCCTCCTGACTTTAAGGCTAGCCAGGGATGGTTAAGAAACTTTAAATCTCGTCATGGCATACGAGAATTGGAGATTCAAGGGGAATCTTTATCTAGCGATGCAACTGCCGCTGAAAATTTTAAAGAAACATTCTTGGCTTTTTTTGGAATAAGGCGGCTATTCACTCGATGATGTGTATAATGCCGATGAGACTGGCTTATACTGGAAATCATTGCCTCAAAAATCACTTGCATCTCAGCGCGAAGCAGCTGCCCCTGGATTTAGAAAGTGCAAAGAGAGAGTAACAATTTTGGTAGCCGCGAATGCCAGTGGAAGTCATCGTTTACCGGTGCTAATGATCGGCAAAGCCAAAAAACCACGTTGTTTAAAGAATGTGACATGTCTCCCATTGTGCTACAAAGCACAGAAGAGTGCTTGGATGAATAGTGAAATATTTCTTGATTGATATACAAATCAGTTCATCCCAAATGTGAAGAGGTTGAGAGAACAAGAAAAGAAAACTGGAAAAGTAATTCTTCTACTGGACAATGCATCATCTCATCCAGAGACGGATACATTGAATGCAGTTGATGCAAATTTTAAAGTAATTTTTCTGCCTCCCAATGTAACAGCACTGATTCAATCAATGGATCAGGGTGTTATAGCAAAGCTTAAAAAGATGTACAAGAAGAAAGTCCTGCGTCGTTTATTGTTGGCTGAAGATGAAGAAAGTGTGGTGGCGTTTTCCAAAAAGCTTAATCTCAAAGACTGCTGCTATATGTTAGCTGATGCTTGGACCACCCTGTCACAAGATAATCTCAACAAGGCTTGGAATAGATTGCTTGGGAAAGAAGGAGGAAATGAAACTACTGCAGTGGACACAAATGATGATTGCATAAATGAAGTTGTGGAACTGTTTCAAGCAATGCCCGGATTTTTGGACTGTAACAAAGATGATGCACACATGTGGCTAGAAGATGATAATGATTCTTGTTTTCAGTTTTTGAATGACGAAGAAATTTTGTCTTTTGTGCAAGAAGAAAAACAAATACATGTAGTGACCGATGATGAAGACTCCTCAGAAGTACATGATGTACTTGTAGATTATGAAGAAAACCCAAAACGTCGACCAAGTCCTGAAGAGGCCTTTATAGCACTAGAAACAGCGATGGCTTGGTACGAGCAAGAAGATGACAGCTGTCCTACACAGCTTCTGCTGTTGAAGAGAATGCGGGACATAGCAGCCAAAAGGAGACTATCCAGTTTGGTGCAAAAGAGGATTCCTCATTATTTTAAATAGTGGGCTACATCTGTGCAAGTACATGTATACGTAAGTTGCGTCTGGTTTTGAATCGTTTGTAATGTTATTTTGAAAACATTTCTCTTTCTTAAAAAAAATAATTAATACAAGTAGTACATGCACTGCAGTGTAATGAAAAATTTTGGTGATACAGTGATCTAATACAGTGTGGGTATTATTATTACAGTACAGGTAAATATGTTTTATAGTGTATTTTTCTTGTGATGGTTAATTATTGTTAGACATATGTGTACATGTACTCGATACATTATGTAATCCAATTATCCGAACATTTGATTATCCGAACGATGCTCGGTCCCATGGGGTTCGGATAAATGGAGTTCTACTTTATATATATATATATATATATATATATATATATATATATATATATATATATATATATATATATATATATATATATATATTATATATATATGTGTGAGGGGGTGTGTGTGTGTTGTTTGTGTGTTGTGCGCGTGCGTGTGTGTGTGCGTGCGTGCGTGTGTGTAAAAAAAGTGTAAAATACAGCTTTACGTTGCCCGTACCTACAGCAAGAGCGCTGTTCTTATGTGAAGGATATTGGCTTTACAGTGAGCAGAAACGGATGCCTCCCTTTCGCACGTTTTTTAGGTTTTTCGTATTTGTGTATTAAGTTTAGCTCACGAATAGTTTACCGAAACGTTCTGTGTTTCGTTCTTGTCAGTTTGTTAACAGTGAAATCCAATACCATAATTCCCGCCGTAAGGTACTTCGATCGGTCGGTCTGTCACACTTTGCACACCGTCATTTGCACACTTTTTTATATTTTCGAGAGAGTACATTAACTTTCGAGCAAAGCTAAGGGGGTGCAACTGTGTTTGAAAGTTAGGCAATAATTGTATTGTTTCCCCTTATATGTACTGTCGCGAAAATAGCTAAGTGTGACGCTGTGCATTAAATCAACAGACAATCAAGATACTCTTCTGTCCAGTTTCATTCGGGAAACGGATTTAACTCATCATTTTTTCTTAAAAATAACCTTAAAATGTAAGTTTTTAAATTGTTTCTTCAAGACAAAATTTTAATTTAAAGTATTGCAGACTTATTATTATGGATCAAAATGATAAGATGGCTAAAAGGAAGAGACGATCGTGTCATTCACAGCGAGCAAGCGAGATTATAAGAGAAGCAGCAATGTAATACGTGTAACAGAAATAACACACTATAATTAAAAACCTGCCAATTTTGACCGGTTGTTGCTAGTATTGCTCATAATTTAGCACTGAGTATTGTGTCACAGGGATAGTGGAATATTATTTTTATGACGTAAAAAGGGGTTATTTGAGGCTGCCAAAAGAATAAAAGGTAGAGATACTCGCAGAGCTGCATGCAGGAGATGGTAGCTAGTTAGTACGTCACAAGAAAAAGAGTGACGCAAAAGATAACAGACTAGGCAACAGGACTGAGAAGAAAAAACAAGATGGTCAAGGGAAGAAGAACAACCCACGTTTAAATAAGAAGCAAAACTTAATTATCCCGGGGGAAAACACCGTATACCTAGCTTCGTCCACATAATCATATGTCAACGAAATTGCCCAGGAGAGAGAATATGAACAGTAAAGTATATCAAATTTGCAGGGATGAATACCTACCATGTAACACTCATGCACCAAAATGATCCTCAGTATATGTTTGAAGTTGCCAGATTATATCTATGACTTTTCATTGGAACCTTGTCAATATTACATCATTTAAATAGTGAAAGAGACGATAGAATAATAAAGAAAGAAAAGAAGATTCCGAGGGAAGAATCCAATCAAGATGACAGTCGTCATTGTATTCATGGACCTTTTACAATTGGTCTTGTGAGTTGACATCGTTTCAAGTTTACGTTTTGTTTTCTACGTTTTGTGTTCTACGTTTTGTGTTCTACGTTTTAACTCCCTTGATCTGTTGAAAATTAATCCCAACTGTATAAAGTAATGAAGAACAAATGATCATTAGCGACTAGGGCCATAATAAATAAACTATCATCCGCGGGGTCACGGCTCACCACAGACACTTTCGAGGTCTTAGATAACAAACTAATTCCTCGCACGGCCTTAAAAACAACCAAACAACAGATATACGAGAACCTGTGATAATTGCTTGTTACATTTTGTCAAACTCATTGTTTTTTTAAATTCTTTATGTCTTCTATTTTCCTTTGTAAGTAAAAGATCCGTGCACCCTTTAGATGAAGACTAATGATAGGAAACGCTATACTCAGTTGTGTATTATTTATCTACTGTAGGCAGGCCTCGGGTTTTCCTCTTTGTATATTTAAATGTTTATACAATACAAACCAACCCTCTATGCTGTACTGTTCTCATTCTCGTATCATTTACTAGATACAGTATTAAGGTCTTTGTCTTGTGTAATCTGACCTATACTGTTAAATGGCAAAGCTGCAAAATTGATTGCATCTATAACACTGACAAACAACATTTTTCTTTCTTATATAAGAATACGTGATCTTAGGTCAGTTTCTTGCGCTGATTTCAAATTTGAAATCCGTTTATCTCTATCACATAGGGTTCTTAAGATATTTGTGAATAAATATATTTTTGGGAAACCGTTATTTGCTCCGTTTCATTTTTACTATATAACTTATTAAAAATTAATAAAATGCAAAATAATTCTACTTTTTATACTGCTAAACGATGCATGACATATGTTACGCTATTTTTCAAATAGTTACTGTATTTTGAAATAATTCTGAGCGAAATATGGCTTCTAGAAGTTGTAGAAATTCGGCTGATCTGTTCTGTTACGTGTGAGGATATTTTACCGATCGTGTTCACCAGAAAAACGTTACACTATTACTAAAGAAAGCATATGAACTTTATTTCGATTCGAAAGTTGATGATGCAAATAAATCATGGAAGCCAAATGCAGTTTGTTCGACTTGTGCAAGTACATTGGCAGGTTGGTTACGAAAATCGCCGAAGCATAAGTCGATGCCTTTTGGAGTGCCAGTAATATGGCGTGAACCGACAAATCACGCTACTGATTGTTACTTCTGCTTGACAAATATCCATGGTTTCACTTTTAAAACTACAAAGTCAGTAGTTTATCCAAATATTGAATCGGTTTCGAAACCAGTGCCTCATGATCCAATCACGTGTCCGATCCCAGTTCCACCAGAACAATATCCGTTGGACGTGAATCTTCTTCTTCTTCTTCTTCCTCGTTCGTCCTGAAAAGGACGGTGGTTGCGTTGTGTCTGTTTACGCCTAAGCTGTGATATCTGCACCTTTCGGTCGACACATCCGACTTCTGCACGGCATTTTTTAGGACCGGGTTTGCCTTCCCTCTTCGATCCGTGCTCGCTCAGCCAGACTGCACTGCTGCAGACTGTTTCCAGGACCACCACGTGGAGGTGGAGCACGGTCTTGACCAGCTCTGGTTCGCTGGTCCTGACGCAAGCAGTCAAGCTATGAGTCGCTGACTGTGGTCTCTATTGCTGCGTCTTTCGGTCCCGGACGTGAATGAACCATCAGAAAGTGATAGTTTACCTGTTTACCAAAGGACACGCGGAATTACTTGGTTCGCGACTCAAAGAACGGATTCTTTTAGCGCCCAATACTCCGATATCTAAATTTCGTCATAGACACAGAGAACTTGTTCAATACTTTGAGATGGATGATGACATTTGCTATTGCACAGATGTAAACGGTCTAATGGTGCACCTCGGTCATGAGCACATAGTCAACGAATGGCGACTTTTCATCAACTCTTCCAAGACTAGTCTAAAAGCCGTGTTATTGCATAACGGAAATTTATTTTCATCAATTCCAGTCGCCTACTCTGTTCATATGAAAGAAACTTATGACAATATGGCTATACGTTTGGCAAAAATAAAGTACAATGACTACCAATGGCGGATTTGTGGAGACCTAAAGGTCATTGCAATTCTCACAGGCATGCAGACTGGGTATACTAAATTTTGTTGCTTCCTATGTGAATGGGACAGCCGCAACAGACAGGAACATTATGCAAGAAAGGTGTGGCCTATCGGGGATCGTATGCAGCTCGGGCATAAAAATGTAATACACGAGCCATTAGTTAACAAAGACAGCATCATTTTACCACCGTTACATTTGTCGTGAGAAATTCTAATCCACATATATAAATTAAAAAGTAAATGTAAAGCCTAACAAATAAATTCTATAAAAGGAAGAAGAATGGTAAAGAACAGTGCTGTCACAATGACAGTACTCGAAATCCCCTTTGTTTTATGCTTCGTCTGCAAATTGTAACGTTTCCACGTTAAATATAAGCCACTGCATAAATACAAGCGTTTCCACAACACATTAAAACGGGTATTGCATTTCTAAGAAAAACATTGAGAGGCACACTGCGTAATGACCTAAATTAATCCTAACATTAATTATACTACGTTACCAAAACGAACGAACAGATGGACTCAGATAGAAAGAAGGGAGGGCTGAAGGCAGCAACACAAGCAACACTAAACACGCGTCTCGCTATATTAATGCCACCCCTAACACGCGTGTAAGGCTACATGCACTAACTTTATTTCAGACGGACAGTGATAAAAACACTACCCTTCCCAGAGTTAGGTTTTAAAACCTGAAAAACGCTTATTCGGGAAACCTGACATTCTACTGTTTTATGTCCGAAATCCTGACATTAGTCTGACAGTACAGCAGGACAGGTGGCGGTTCTAACATAAAAAATAAAAAAACACCTACACGACTATCCTAGAAAATACATATTTTGAACGCAGCCACTTAGCTCCATTAAACTTATATATTTGGATTCCTTAAGACTTGCTAACAAAGAATATGTTAAGTGTTACGCAAATAGTCCAGGAATTAATAAATTATAGGCAAAAGAAAATAGTGAGGGTGTCAGACAGCCCCAAAACATCAGAATCGCTCAGTGAAAGAATTTTAAACCACCATTGTACGGAAATAGGCCACAAGTTACATTTGAATTGATTGGATGGAATGATATGTAAGGCTAAACACGATTAGTCGGACTATAAATGCTATCTTTTGTTGTCAAGGGAGACGGAAGTAAGAGTACTTTTTTTCAAACGATTGGGTAGAGATGGCCTGATTGGTTAGGTCTGTTAATATAGTTAATTGATAGCGTTAGTTCGAGACCACTAGTTCAAATAAGCTTGATAAAGCAACAGTGCGTTGAAGCCAGCTCATATTTTTGCTAAATAAAAGCCTGGAACATAAGCAGGTGGGAATTTGTGCCAGTATTTGTGCCTACATTCATTGCTAGTCAACGTATCTGTGTTTATTCCCTTGAATTGTGGTAGGTTGAAATATTTGATCTCTTTTTAATGAAAATTGAATGTACATTGATAATTTATGTCTGTATATATGTGCAGTTCAGTAGCGAACAAGAGGCAAGGCCTATAATATATATAGTGCTCCAACCTGAACAGAAGGTGTCGGAGAAAAGTAACACTACATGGAATTACCAGATAGTACACTGACACCTACCTTATGATATGGAAGGACTTATAGCTGAAAGTGCAGAGGCGTAGTAACCATTAAGGAGGTTAATACTGGAGTAAACTGCTTCAGAAGAAGATAGCAGTTAAACTAAAGCATTATATTGCCTGGTTCACTGTGTAGTTGAATCAGGATCACTATTGTAGAGAAAATCAATACATATGTACATATCTGAAATTTATCATTGAATCTTTTAAGATAGTCTTCTAGAGTGTTGACTGTTTGTGAGTGTCACAGTATTGTCAAGTGTGGTGGAATAATTAAATTGTTTATCTGTTGTTGTTGTGGTGACTTACACTTCATCATTTGCATAACCCTAGACATATAACGTTGCCAACACAATATTCCAGAATAATTCTGACTGAGATATAAATATGTGGCAGTAAGTAAGGTTATCTGTAAAACACTACACATATTAGATACAGATACCTTCACAGCTGATCTCAGTCAGTACACTAAGTCCCTATAAATATTTATATCATCCCACTTTACCACAACATATAAAGTTGGGGCTCATGAAGAATTTCGTAAAAGCGTTAGATAAAACGAGCAAAGCTTTCACTTATCTTTGAGAAAAGTTTCCGCAAGTTAGCGATGCAAAGATAAAGGAAGGTATCTTTGTAGGACCTCAGATTAGGAAAGTTATAGCAGACAAACAATTCGAGAACTTGTTACATGGTAGTGAACTTCGCGCATGGACGGCATTCAAATCGATCGTCGATAACTTTCTGGGAAATCACAAATCTGTCGACTATGTGCATATTGTTAAGCAGTGCATAGATGCATACAGAATTATGGGCTGTAACATGTCCCTCAAAATCCATTTGCTCGATTCGCATCTTGACTTTTTCCCTGACAACCTTGGCGAAGTCAGCGATGAACATGGAGAACGATTCCATCAAGATATCGCTGTAATGCAGTCACGTTATCAAGGACGGTGGAGTGTGACCATGCTTGCCGATTATTATTGGATGCTTCATCGTGATGTACCACATGCCATTCACCGACGAAAGTCGACTGCAAAGAAATTCACGCCTACATAACTGTTATACTTCTTGTACGAATGATGTTGTAATACTGTATGCGTTGTTAAAAAACTTCAATTGCGTATTTCTAGAGATCCCGACCTGATAGAGAAAAACGGTTTGCAGATTTAAAAACAGCGCATTAAAATTGACCAGAAAAACATAGAAATGTTAGAGAAAGAAAAAAAATATTTTTTTTGTTAGCCAGTGTAATTGGTCTGGATCCTTCATAAATCCACATCCGGAGTTGCGTGTTGAGGTCGTACTAATGACCTCTATAGATGAAGCACTTTTTGGGGGTGCCTTGTTAGCAGGGTGGATAGTAACGATTCACTCCCGTAGCGAGGCGGTGTTGTCGTTCGGATGGTCCTGGGTTCGAGTCTCCTATAAGCCCATAAATTCTGATGTCTTCTGTTGCCTAGTTTTCTACATCTTTACTATTCTACTTCTCTATTTTTCTACTTCTTTATTTGTCACGAGTGCCTGAAACATACCTTTAAGTATATTATTATGTATTATTATCTCTATAAAGGGTTACAACAGGAGGACATCGGATCATCAGAGGATGTACCCACGCCAGACAATTGTCAGTTCCTTTTATCTCCTTTACAATCAAAGCGGGGGAAAAAGTGGGGGGGGAGGGGGGAGGGGGGAGGGGGGGGGGGGGGACCTGGTTATGACTTCCAAGTGTCAACCCCCTATTGATTTTCTCCGCCTGCTTTGAGAATTGAACCCATTCCACCTTGCAACTTCTAAATTCACTACTGGTTTTATCCAATGTGTCAGCTTGAGGTAGCTGTGAATTTCTCAGCTTTGGTGTTTATAAATTGCTGTCCTGAATTCCATAGCCAGTTTCGGTTGTTCCACAGCCAGCATGATATGTTTCCAGCAGTGTCATCAAGCTTCTTTAGTGCCTGTTGAGAACTGCGCACGATAATTGAAGAATACGGGTTTTTCCGATACAGGGTTCCTTCAGTTTACGTTGCGCAGGCTTTATAAAGAGGTTAGGTGCGTCGTGAAGGATGACGTCAGAGTGGAAGGAGTGACGTCAGAAAGAGAGAGAGAGAGAGAGAGACAGACAGACAGACAGACAGACAGAGAGAGTTGTTGTTGTTGTTGTTGTTTAACTAGGCTGCTAAGCTTCTCGCTCTTTATCAGCCAATATCACGTTGAAGACTACTTGGTAATACTATTATCTGCACTGTAGATCTAGGCTTTTTCTGGGGCTTTTCTGCCATTCCGAAATGTGTTGAGTTGAATCATGAGCTCCAGTTTCTCCAGCTTGGCTTGCATTTAAAGGATCGACACATCTGGTCCCAAGCTAGGAGTAAGAAGTGCTTGGCATTCTGTGCATTCCCCGCCATCAAAGGGGGGCTCTCCAAATATGCAGAGTGTCATAGATTTTCGATAGGGGAATTAAGACATAGATTGGTCCCTTCTGAATAGAAATAGAACAGGTGATAGCTCAGTGAGAGGTAATGTAAAGGAAATAGATTTTCACGAGTGAGATGGTGGAAACTAATTAGAATCTGTCCCTGAAATCGAGAATCTTCTCTCTTTCAGCCTATCTCTACAACAGAACTAGTTTAGTCAGACAGTCTATTAGAACATATATAGAAATCTATATATACCACTCACATACACACACACATAAGTGACGACAGTTAGACGCACAGACGTGAAAAACTGTAACAATGGAATATAGATATTTTGGAACGAGCTGACCGATACACTTGAATTTAACATAAAGAGAATTGTCCACAACAAATAAGTTCGCTTATCAAGCACATATAAATACACATAGGTTAATGACTTACTAAAAGAATAATAGACCCATAGGTGTAATCCTTTCCCCCTCTGTTTAGCCCACAATCCCGTTACAAGAAAAGTTACAGCCCCCAAAGAGCCACAGATTTATACGCTATGGTATAGTATTTCCCTCTATAGTTTAAGAACAGAGTTGATACATTAATCTATTCTAAGAGGAAAACAGCATTAGCAACAAACTTGCATAATGAAATTACAAAGTGGGTGCATAAATCATACCATAAAGGAATCACTCGGTCCTGCTTTCTCTCTGTTCATTCACCCGTGGCCACGGACGTACGTTCTTACTTACAAATTGATGTCTTTCACCTTCAGGCGCAAGCTTTAGGACACACCCAAACAGTGAATCTGTATTCTGTTGATAAAGCGAATCCCAGCTCTGCAGATACAGGTTTCATCCAATGTTCCGGGGAGCGTTCCCTTTACAACTATATTTTAAGATTTACTGTTAATGTCACTTAAATCAGTTCACGTAAGAAATTATACACGGGCTCACAAGGTCAGAATCTCGAGGTTTCCAGTACTTAGGAAAAGGCAGGTTGGTAACTTCTCTCAATCTAGAATTACTGGTCACACCACGATTGGTCAAACGTCGGAAATGTTACTGTTTGTAATTTTTCTCTCGCCACAGGGGCTGAATGTACATGAGATTTAGGAAAGAAATATAATCTCGCTCTATAGGCGCAGTTACATCATTTAGTCTTAAAGTTCGTGAGATGGGTACTCTGTCTATTTCTGGATGCAAACACAATGCTAGACAAGGTTTTAACTTGTAAACCCACGTATTTAAGTACAAAAAAATGTTTCTTCTAGGTTATTCTCATATATACTGGAAATAAACCGCTGGTAGGTTTTGGGTTTGACCCAGATACTGTATAAGGGAAGAGAAAAAAACATAAATACTCAACCCTAATGTATACACAATCCTACGCGTAAATAGAATATGTTCACTTCGGTTATTTACTTTAAATTATAAACCGCAAACTTAAAGCTTGTCTTATCGTTTAAAACTCCCGTGAAATAAATTCTAGTCTTTACAAAAATCAATCATCATGAATTTGAAATACATACATATTTCGTCAATACTCAATGATGAATCAGTGCATTAATTTAGATGGTAAAACTATTCTCTGACTGGTTACTAGCAATTTAATTACATTTATTAATAGCCGAATGAGTTAGCTAGAAATTATAATTTATTTGCTATCCACTGTAACACAGTAAACTTTAGAGAATTATAACTGAACTATCATTTAATCACTCTGCACAGAAATCTAGCGAGGATATACTTCGAACTAACAATTATATCACTCGACAATACTAGTCAATATTTATATTTTACCTCGCACAGCACTACTTAAGACTATTCTCCAACGCAAACTGAGATTATACTTAATAAAGCAATCTAGAAACGAAGCTAGCTATGTCTAGAGAAACTGCGGAGTCTGAATGAATAAAGTTAGATTTCTGTGGTATATATCTCTCTGAAATCAAAGGAAAATATTACGTCTAAAACCAGAAAACCAGACTCATTTGCCAGATGCAGCACCTACGTCCAGATTTACATATTTCCTTACTCATTCTACGAATCAGAGGGATTTCTCACACAGAAACCGAAACCAGACTTAACACCTACAGTAACTTCTCTCGATCTAATCATCGGCAATAAAACTTCCAGTGTGCGTTTTACACCTACTGCTTCATATGGCCATTCCCAGCGATCAATGTCTTTCATCTCAAATCTTTCACCGAGAATAATTAACTATAGGCGAAACCGATCAGAGAAAAGTGATAGACGATAGTCTTCCTTCTTATCCCTGTCGAGAACGAATTAACACGATTCGATCTCATCAAAGAACTTAGCTTAACAGCAATAAAATGCGTTGCTAAATAAGAAAGGAAAAGACAAAGGTTTAAATGGGAGAGTATTCGTTAACAATGCGAAAAAAATAAAAGAGCGAAAGAGAGGTAAAAGACAAGTGTAGAATAAAGAAAAGATATAGACATTTATTAATCATAAATCTCTGCCACACAGAGCTGAAATACGGTGTTCAAGTGCTGGGCTCTCCCAAGGAATCGTCACGTCCTGCACAGAGCCACTTCTCAGCTTCCCCTGCCCATCACTGGGTCCATAGTGAGGTCCTTTTGCATGCAGTCAACCAACTCAAAGAAGCCAAAGAATTACGCCTGGGGTTCAAGTGACTTCTCCAAGCTTAGTGTGCAATGCTGGGTTCTCACCAATTTTCCCCACAGCGGGAATCCCTGGAAGTGTGTGGGTGATTTCAAGAGTCACAGAGGATTTAATTAGCCTCACAGACATAGGTTCACTTCCGCGTACGTATATTGTAGCATTGTGCATAGCTGGTGGTCATATAAGGATGACTCCAGATATGCCTCCATGCATGTGTGTGTGAGAGAGAGAGAGAGAGAGAGAGAGAGAGAGAGAGAGAGAGAGAGAGATTGGTCAGTACGTGGAAGGACAAGGTGTCCGTTTATATGTTCAAAATTGGTACAGTACAAGAATATAGGATTTTGAGGCAAGGTAGTCTATCAGGTACCAAATGAGGTAATAATTCATTTCACAGATTGTGATGAAGTAACTTTTGTTAAATTCGAGCCCGATGGTAGAATTGTGTACGGTATTCGGCATAGGGGTCATGAAAGAAGCTACCAGAACTGTGAAGTCAGAGACAATTGCCTGAAACGTTGTATGAACATTTAATGTTGGAGTTTAGGCTGTTTATTTAAATATGAGCATCGTCCTAACTTGGTTTATCTACTCAATCATGTTGTGTGAATCCGTACCTCGGTCCATCTTAAGTGAGTCCTATAACACAGACTTGAGGGTTACACAACAATGCCCTTGTTCTTGACTGGTCCCTTCAAGCCCCAGTGTTGGATAGCCATGTGATTATAAGCTGGTTGTACTCGCGTTAATTTTTATGTTTTTTGTTACTTAGTTCTCACTTTCTTTCTTATCTGTTTTTGTTCATCTGCCCCTAATGAAGGCTTTGTGGCCGCAACTTAGGTTTTTTCTCGTCTTTTGTCCCTTTTAAGACCTTTTATTTATTTATTTGTTTGCCTCCTCTTTATTTCTTTATTTCTCACGAGTGCATGAAACACACCTTTACGTCAATTATTTATTATCTCTTTAAAGTGTTACGACAGGACGACATCAGATCATCAGCGGGTGTACCCACGATGTTTACCACCGTGTTACTGCAGTCCTCCAAATTCTTAATCAAGCCCAATTGTTTCAGTAGATAATATGCTAAGGCGGCCACTAGAACTCTATTATCTATTTTGTACATCTATTTTCATATTATATTTTAATTTACATTTTCAAATAGAAAATTAAAAATTGCAGCTTTTTTCAGATTTCATTATGGGCACTCAAAAACCTATTTACTTTCAAACATTTCTACTTAGGTTAATTTTCTTGCGTTATTAGAATTTAATAATTTTCAGATGTCGGTAGTATATGTCATTATCGACTTCTTAGGATTGCATCTTTTTTTTATGGACAGACACGATCTCTAACAACAAACACGTTTCACTAGAGTTTCTAATCCCGCTTGATTCTATTGAATTTCATTGCCTAGATCCGCTAGCTTAATGTTAAAATACATTGTAAGCTTTTTTTTTTCTTTTTACGATCCGTTCAGTAGGCCTACGGTTTAAAAAAAAAACTCATTAGATCTTTGTTAGACATTGTTGAACACCTACGCATAAATCGTATCTCTGCTAGAGCATTTTTGTGCTTGCTGGTGGTAGAACATTCTATGTTTATTTTTTTTTCTTTCCAGGTGGCTATATAAGCTTTTCAAATAAGGTATAAAGCGTGACGCATTTTAACAGATCGGCTTATGTTGATGTGATATTTTCAGAAACTGTTATATTGCTTTCATAATAAAGGGGTTGTCATGGCTTTTTTGCTGCAAGGAACACAATTATCACATTTGTAACACTGAAAACTTTGAAGGAAAAAAAGTTATTTATGGACAGGGTATTTTTAATGTTTATGTGCCGTGCAGTTCATAATGGTCTCCAAGGACGTTTTAACAGCATTGTAGGCCCTGGGCAAAGCAATGCACTGGGCGCCTACCAGCGCTACTCACCCACGGGAATAAAAATGTAAACGGTCAATACAATTAAACCTATAGATTTATAATTTAATGGTACTTTCAACAAAAATGTCGTCAACTTACCCACGTCATATTTGATTTGAATCCCAGGCCTTTCCAGCGAGAGATCGAGTAATTATCCACTCTGCCAAGAGATGTCTTATGAACAATATGGCAGCATCTTAGCATGGGGCCCCTAGAATCGTGGGGCCCCTGGGCACTGCCCAGTGTGCACATGCCTTAACGGCACTGACGGACTCTGAAGAAACAAAGAAAAAATATGAACCACTGCTCAATCATGCAGGTCGTACAAGGCAACTAATATGAAGTTGTACAAGGGGGCTGGGTAACTGCCGCATCATATTAAACAGATTGTCACAGACACCATCTCTACAAGGGGGCTAAGTAACTGCCTCATCATATTAAACAGATTGTCACAGACACCATCTCTACAAGGGGGCTGGGTAACTGCCTCATCATATTAAACAGATTGTCACAGACACCATCTCTACAAGGGGGCTGGGTAACTGCCTCATCATATTAAACAGATTGTCACAGACACCATCTCTACAAGGGGGCTGGGTAACTGCCTCATCATATTAAACAGATTGTCACAGACACCATCTCTACAAGGGGGCTGGGTAACTGCCTCATCATATTAAACAGATTGTCACAGACACCATCTCTACAAGGGGGCTGGGTAACTGCCTCATCATATTAAACAGATTGTGACAGACACCATCTCTACAAGGGGGCTGGGTAACTGCCTCATCATATTAAACAGATTGTCACAGACACCATCTCTACAAGGGGGCTGGGTAACTGCCTCATCATATTAAACAGACTGTCACAGACACCATCTCTACAAGGGGGCTGGGTAACTGCCTCATCATATTAAACAGATTGTCACAGACACCATCTCTACAAGGGGGCTGGGTAACTGCCTCATCATATTAAACAGATTGTCACAGACACCATCTCTACAAGGGGGCTGGGTAACTGCCTCATCATATTAAACAGATTGTCACAGACACCATCTCTACAAGGGGGCTGGGTAACTGCCTCATCATATTAAACAGATTGTCACAGACACCATCTCTACAAGGGGGGCTGGGTAACTGCCTCATCATATTAAACAGATTGTCACAGACACCATCTCTACAAGGGGGCTGGGTAACTGCCTCATCATATTAAACAGATTGTCACAGACACCGTCTCTACAAGGGGGCTGGGTAACTGCCTCATCATATTAAACAGATTGTCACAGACACCATCTCTACAAGGGGGCTGGGTAACTGCCTCATCATATTAAACAGAATGTCACAGACACCATCTCTACAAGGGGGCTGGGTAACTGCCTCATCATATTAAACAGATTGTCACAGACACCATCTCTACAAGGGGGCTGGGTAACTGCCTCATCATATTAAACAGATTGTCACAGACACCATCTCTACAAGGGGGCTGGGTAACTGCCTCATCATATTAAACAGATTGTCACAGACACCATCTCTACAAGGGGGCTGGGTAACTGCCTCTTCATATTAAACAGATTGTCACAGACACCATCTCTACAAGGGGGCTGGGTAACTGCCTCATCATATTAAACAGATTGTCACAGACACCATCTCTACAAGGGGGCTGTGTAACTGCCTCATCATATTAAACAGATTGTCACAGACACCATCTCTACAAGAGCATATGCTTGTCTTGATGAAGTTTCCTGCAAGTGAACCAGTTACAGTAATACCGCCTTGCTCCTTAAGGAGCGCATAGGAAAATACTGATGATTTTAAGTGTGAACTATTTAGTTATGTTTCAGAATATATCTTTTTTTTTCAAATACGCTTTACCTAATAAAACATTTAAAAAAAAATTTTGATAACTGTGGTAAAGTGTGATGATATAAATATTTATAGGGGACTTAGTGTACTGACTGAGATCAGCTGTGAAGGTATCTGTATCTAATAGGTGTAGTGTTTTACAGATAACCTTACTTGCTACCACATTTATACCTCAGTCAGAATTATTCTGGAATATGGTGATGACTACGTTGAATGTCTAGGGTATGTATATGATGAAGTGTAAGTCACAACAACAACAGACAGATAAACAATTTAATTTATTCCACCACACTTGACAACACTGTGACACTCACACACATTTAACATTCTATAAGACTATCTTAAATGAGTCACTGGTAAAGTTTCAAATATATATGTATTAATTACTTTCACTAATATATGTCCTGATTCAACTACAAAGTGAACCAGGAATCACAATCAATTGTAATCACAATTTATATATACATAATTTATAAATATGAACTTAGTAGTGACATATTGTATTAGTATTATCCTATGTGTGTCAGTTGTGTAGTAGTACTATGAGGTAATACTGGTTTTGTTTTTCAAGCTATGTTGTTATTTGTCATCATGACTTCAAGTGTTTGTTTATCTGGGAAATAGTATGGGGAAAAAGTTCACAGTTCCTGTCAATTTAAACAAGGTATTGTCCCTCTTTTTTTTTACTAAAATGTCAATTTTTGAGGGGGACACATAATGTTGAGCTCCACTGGCCACAGAGGCTTAACTTTCGTGATGGCGGCAGGAAAAGACTCCTCTGCTCGATTGCTCCCCTGTGTTCTGGAGACACCTCACTAGTCGCTATCTGGACCCAGGAGTATGCTGTCAGCCTCCAGATTCAGCAAAGCTCAGACCAGGTGCTGCTCAATAACTTTAGGACCACAGTCCCTGAAACAAGAAGGTTGTACCTCCTACTTCATAACTAATTTATAATCTATTTCCAGACTGAACACAATACATAACAAACACTGAGTTCAGAGCGGTAGGCCAACTGTCAGCTTCATCTGAAATAATTTACACCAGTATACTCCTCCCTAATGGTTACTACGCCTCTGCAATTCCAGCATTAGTTCTTTCTAGTCAATAAGATAGGTGTCAGTGTACTGTTTGGCAATTCCATGCAGTTTTACTTTTCTCCGACACCTTCTGTTCAGGTTGGAGCACTATATAGGCCTTGCCTCATGTTCGCTACTGAACCACACACATATACAGACATAAATTATCAATTTACATTCAATTTTCATTAAAAAGATATTGAATATATCAAGCTTACCACAATTCATGGAATAATACACAGTTACGTTGACTGGCAATGAATATAGCACAATTTCGATCTGCCGATGTCCCAGGCTTTTATTTAGAAAAATATGCACTGGCGCTCAACGCACTGGTTCTTTAGTAAGTTTATTTGAAAATGTGGTGCTGAACTAACGCTTCTAATTGACTATATTGGCGGGTCTAACCAATCGAGCCATGTTTACACAAGCGTTTGAAAAAAAGTACCCTTCCTTCCGTCTCCCCTAACAACAAAAGATAGTATTTGTAGCCCGACTAATCGTGTTTAGCCTTACATTTACTGCGCTCCAATCAAATAGGATTTAACATGGGGACCTATTTCCCGTACAATGGTGGTGTCAAAATCTGCCACTGAGCGATTCTGATTTTGGTGTTGTCTGACACCCTCACTATTTCTTTTGGCTATAATTTGTTAATTCCTAGACTATTTGCGTAACGTTTAACATATTCTTTGTCAGCAAGTCCTAAGGAACCCAAATATATAAATTTAATGGAGCTAAGTGGCTGCGTTCAAAATATGCATTTTCTTCTAGGATAGTCGTGCTGTTGCCACCTCCTCACTTCCAAACTTTATGGTGTCTGGTGTACTGTCATGTTTTCAGACATAAAACAGTATAATGTCATATTTCCTAATAAGCATTTTGTAAGTTTTAAAACCTAACTCTCGTATGGGTAGTGTTTTTTTATCACTGTCGATTTGAAAAAAGCTAGTGCTTGTGGCCTTACACGCGTGATGGTAGTAATTGTATAGCGAGACGCGTGTTAGTGTGGCATGCGTTCCGGCTTTCAGCCCTCCCTTCTCTCTATCCTAATTCCATCTGTCTTTCGTTTATGGTAACTTAGTGTATAAAATGACATGAATGGAATATTAAATATAGGTCAGCTTGCGTATCTCAAGGTTTTTCTTAGAAATGCAGTACACGTTTTATCGTAGAAAGCGTGTATGCTGCAGTAGGCTTTTACTATCAACGTGAAACGTTACAATTTGCAGACGAAGTAGAAAACAAGGGGGATTTCGAGTACAGTCATTGTGACAGCACTGTTCTTTACCATTCTTCTTTCCTTTTATTGAAGTTATTTGTTAGGCTTTACATTTACTTTTTAATTTATATATGTGGATTAGAATTTCACACGACAAATTCTCCCCACTTAAAACAGACGTTATATGTCAGTCTATAATTCTATATACACATAGAGAAATTTATTATTATTTCTGGGGCTTACGGTGATTCTCATCACACGGATGGCGGCTTAAAAAATCCGCTCCCAGATTTGTTTTTCCACTTATATACTCTATGCTAAACTCATATGGCTGCATCAGTAATGACCAACGGAGTAATCTAGAATTTTCATGTCTAGCCTGCGCTAGAAACGACAAGGGTTTGTGATCCGTTTGCAACTTAAATGCCTTCCCATACAGATAAATATTGAATTTCTTTATCGCCCATATTACTGCAAGACATTCTTTTTCGCTAGTTGAGTAATTGGTTTCAGCTTTATTCAACTTTCTGCTAGCATATGCCACTGGGCTTAATTCCCCATCCAATGCATCTGATTTCTGTAGCAGAGTCGCACCTAACCCAATATTACTGGCATCAGTCCTTACAATGAATTCTTGACTTAAGTCAGGTAATTTCAAAATAGGTTTACTTGTGAGCTTTTCCTTCAATTCTTGGTAAGCCATTTCACATTGTGGTGTCCATGTAATTCGATCTGGATGTCCTTTACGTGTCAAATCAGTTAACGGTGCACATATGGAATTAAAGTTTTTGATATACTTTTGGTAGAAACCACATAATGAGACAAAGGATCTCACGTCTTTCTTGGTTTGTGGTCTCGGGGCTTTCTTTAGTTTCTCTAAATTCTTTGGGTCAGGGGTCATGTTTCCCTGATAAACTGTGTGTCCCAAGAACTCTAATTCTTTACATCCAACACAACATTTGGTTGGTCGGGCTGTCAAATTCGCTTCTCTAAGTCGATTAAACAGCATGTTCAGAGAGTCAATGTGTTCCTCAAATGTTTCTGTTGCTATAAGGATATCATCCATGAAATTTGTGATACATGGATTATTCAGAGGGTCCAATAATTTTCTCATCATTCTAGAGAAGACACTAGGCGCATTCTTCAATCCAAATGGCAATCTATTAAACTCATAGTGTCCTTCTGAGGTACTAAAAGCTAGGTATGGTCTAACCTCAGGCTTTACTGGAATCTGATAGTATCCTTTACTCAGGTCCACTTTTGAGAAATATTTAGCTTTATTTAGCCTGGCAAACAACTGATTTGTATCCGGCAATGGATCCACCTGTCCTTCTGTAATAGCATTCAGTCTCCTGTAATCTATACAGAGTCTATGTTCTCCAGAGGGTTTCCTTAAAAGTACAACACTGGAACTATACGAAGATTCACTGTGTGAAATAATTCCTTCCTTCAACAAATAGTCTATCTCTTCCTTCAAAGCTTTCTCCTTAGCAAAAGGAATCGAATAGGGTTTCATACAGACAGGTGTGGGGTCTATCAGTTTCATATCATATTCCAATAGGTTTGTATGCCCCGGTCGGTCTGTTAACACCTCTGTATAAGTATCTAGAACCTGTTGTACTCTCTTCTTTTGCTCTTTCGTTAAATGTGTACTGATTTTCACCTGTGCCGCTGTCTCACAGGGATGTAATGGATATTCAAATGATGAAAGTGGTTCCTTTTTCATCTCCATGGCAATGGACAAGGTCAACAAGTGTGTCTCTTCCTGATGTTCTCTTTCCAAATATTTCTTCAGGAGATTCACATGATAGATTTTTTCTTTCCCCTTCTTATCTATCTTATAATTGGTTCTAGACACCTTCTCTAGAACTGTATATGGACCTTGCCATCCAATTTGTAACTTATTCTGACTACCGGGCAGAAGAAGCAGTACCTTCTCTCCCACAGCCAAATCTCTGTCTTTAGCTTTCCTGTTATAATAGGCAGCATGTTTCTTCCTGGCTTGTTTCAAATTTTCATTGGCAAGTTTCCAGCCAGTTTTTAAACGAGTGGTCAGCTCATTCACATATTGGTATGAGGATGTAATATTTTCCTCTGCCTTTTCATCAGTCCACGTTCTTAACAGCGTTACATATGGACCTTTAATTTTGTGGACCTATTTGTCCATGCACCGGTATGGTCTCTTCCACTCGAAGCGCTATAGTGATGATTTTTCTTCCCAGAATTTTCATGCACAAAACGACCGCTACCAATTCTTTTTCTGGGGCTTTCTCCCCACTTAGAATTCTTGATGAGAGATTTCCTCTCTACATCTTCTTCCTCCAGTTTGTTTAAGTCCGATTGAGGGATTTTCGGCTTATCCTGGGGTAAGACATCTTTTTGCACTCTCTGCATAGTGGCCATTGTAAAACAGTTAATTGAAGCTTGTCCGTGAAAAGGGGCTTCCCATTCCATTTGGTCCACTTTATCAAATTTATTTTTCTTTTTATTGTCAGGCCTAATTTTGCCCCGTGGCGTGTCCAGGTCCTGATCAATGTTCCCACTTGTGGGTGTTCCCTCATGTGCTATGCTACACCTTTCTACAAAATTCTCAATGTCCCACCTTGCCTTGGGCCAATAATAATTGTGAGCCACCTTTTGGATGATGGTACCAATTTTCTCATGGTCCCCATCTTTTTTCACATGTAGGCTCCTTATTAAGTCTGCCCTATATCTCTTTGGAAGAACCAACTGTCCGTGACCATGGGATCTAGTTCCGGCCTTCCTGTAAATCAACTTGTTTTTCATGTAAAAATCTCCCTTGCCTGGAGTTGTATGACAAGTTGACAATTTCCTGAAACAAGGCTTGAGGGTCTTATCCCCAGCCTGTGCCTTCCTCATCTCTTCTGGAGTGGTATCTAACATAATATCCTCCTCCTTTCTTGAGGTCGACCTGACCTGAAGGGTGGCCATAACTATAGGGTTCCTTCTGCAACGGTCAGTGTCATGATTGTTCATCTTACAATTTTTACACCACCTCTTTCCTTGGTTGAAAGATTTTCTTTCATCATATTTCCTTTCATCGAATTGTGGGGGTTTTATTTTTATTGTCATACCGTGGCCTATCAAATTGGTGCTTACCTTTGTTTTGATCTCTAGGATCAAATTTATTAAAGTTCTGTGGTGCCCTAAAATTTTCTACCTGTTTCTTTTTATTACCTGATACCTCTGCCTGAGCCGCTTGATACCTTTCTGCAACATTTAGCAACTCACCCAGCCTCTCTGCACCTTGTTCCATGAGAAACTTTCTCAGGTCTGGAGCCATGGACTCTCTTAATTGTTCTATAAGGACCATTTCCTTAAGATCTTGGGTTTTCCCCAGAGAAGTCCATTTCTCCAAGTATGTCTCTAACCGTGCAGAGAACTGGTGATAGGTTTCACCTGACAGTAGTTTAGCATTCCTAAATTTTTTTTCCTATAAAATTCTGCGTTCTTTTCATATCTTAACAAAAGAGCCTGCTTTAGCATGTCATAATTTTCCTGATCACCTCTGCTCATTTTGGCAAAAACTTCATAAGCTGCCCCACGAAGCCCTTGAGATAACTTTAAGCTCCACCTTTCTCTCTCTAACCCATATGTGGTAGCTAATAGTTCATATCTATTTAGATAGCTCTCAATATCATCGTCTTTCTCAACAAAATGATCTAAATGAAAATTCATAGCTGAGGTTGAGGCTCCCTGGCTAGCAGTGGCATCAGAGGTAAAGGGACTGGCACCATTTTCAGGAGCATGGCCTTGAAACTCAAACTCCCTTAGTCGTAACTCATGTTCCCTTTGTAATCTCTTCTCCTCCTTTTCTGCTTCCCTCTCTGCAGTCAATCTTCTTTCTTCTCTTTCTGCAGCCTGTCTTCTTTCCTCGGCTTCCAATGCTTTAGCCTCTTTGTCAGCCTCAATCTGCAACCTCTTAGCCTCAGCCTCAATCTGCAACCTCTTAGCCTCAGCCTCAATCTGCAACCTCTCAGCCTCAGCCTCAAATTGTAACTTCTTAATTTCATTTTCAGCCTCTAACTTTCTTTCAGCCTCTTTTTCTAATCTTCTTTCTTCCCGTTCAATATATTTGTCACATTCAGCAGTGACATAAGCAATCATAATTTGCCCGTCCATTCCTAACTCTTTCGCAGTCTGTACAGCAGCAGATCGAAATTTGGCCAGGTCCGCCATTTTCTAACAGGTAAATTTATATAATGTCTAACTAAACAATACAATCTGATATTACTTATCCAAAGACACCACAGGCACTGAGAGCTCAACGTTATTTATTTTCACCCAAGGATACCTTTTTAATTTCTATTATTCCCTGAAGTGAATTACCCCCAATATTTTTAATAGGGAAAGATTCAAAATCCCGGGAGCGAGACCCCAATATATGTGGTAAAGTGGGATGATATAAATATTTATAGGGGACTTAGTGTACTGACTGAGATCAGCTGTGAAGGTATCTGTATCTAATAGGTGTAGTGTTTTACAGATAACCTTACTTGCTACCACATTTATACTCAGTCAGAATTATTCTGGAATATTGTGATGACTACGTTAAATGTCTAGGGTTATGTAAATGATGAAGTGTAAGTCACAACAACAACAGACAGATAAACAATTTAATTTATTCCACCACACTTGACAACACTGTGACACTCACACACATTTAACACTCTATAAGACTATCTTAAATGAGTCACTGGTAAAGTTTCAAATATATATGTATTAATTACTTTCACTAATATATGTCCTGATTCAACTACAAAGTGAACCAGGAATCACAATCAATTGTAATCACAATTTATATATACATAATTTATAAATATGAACTTAGTAGTGACATATTGTATTAGTATTATCCTATGTGTGTCAGTTGTGTAGTAGTACTATGAGGTAATACTGGTTTTGTTTTTCAAGCTATGTTGTTATTTGTCATCATGACTTCAAGTGTTTGTTTATCTGGGAAATAGTATGGGGAAAAAGTTCACAGTTCCTGTCAATTTAAACAAGGTATTGTCCCTCTTTTTTTTTAACTAAAATGTCAATTTTTGAGGGGACACATAATGTTGAGCTCCACTGGCCACAGAGGCTTAACTTTCGTGATGGCGGCAGGAAAAGACTCCTCTGCTCGATTGCTCCCCTGTGTTCTGGAGACACCTCACTAGTCGCTATCTGGACCCAGGAGTATGCTGTCAGCCTCCAGATTCAGCAAAGCTCAGACCAGGTGCTGCTCAATAACTTTAGGACCACAGTCCCTGAAACAAGAAGGTTGTACCTCCTACTTCATAACTAATTTATAATCTATTTCCAGACTGAACACAATACATAACAAACACTGAGTTCAGAGCGGTAGGCCAACTGTCAGCTTCATCTGAAATAATTTACACCAGTATACTCCTCCCTAATGGTTACTACGCCTCTGCAATTCCAGCATTAGTTCTTTCTAGTCAATAAGATAGGTGTCAGTGTACTGTTTGGCAATTCCATGCAGTTTTACTTTTCTCCGACACCTTCTGTTCAGGTTGGAGCACTATATAGGCCTTGCCTCATGTTCGCTACTGAACCACACACATATACAGACATAAATTATCAATTTACATTCAATTTTCATTAAAAAGATATTGAATATATCAAGCTTACCACAATTCATGGAATAATACACAGTTACGTTGACTGGCAATGAATATAGCACAATTTCGATCTGCCGATGTCCCAGGCTTTTATTTAGAAAAATATGCACTGGCGCTCAACGCACTGGTTCTTTAGTAAGTTTATTTGAAAATGTGGTGCTGAACTAACGCTTCTAATTGACTATATTGGCGGGTCTAACCAATCGAGCCATGTTTACACAAGCGTTTGAAAAAAAAGTACCCTTCCTTCCGTCTCCCCTAACAACAAAAGATAGTATTTGTAGCCCGACTAATCGTGTTTAGCCTTACATTTACTGCGCTCCAATCAAATAGGATTTAACATGGGGACCTATTTCCCGTACAATGGTGGTGTCAAAATCTGCCACTGAGCGATTCTGATTTTGGTGTTGTCTGACACCCTCACTATTTCTTTTGGCTATAATTTGTTAATTCCTAGACTATTTGCGTAACGTTTAACATATTCTTTGTCAGCAAGTCCTAAGGAACCCAAATATATAAATTTAAAGGAGCTAAGTGGCTGCGTTCAAAATATGCATTTTCTTCTAGGATAGTCGTGCTGTTGCCACCTCCTCACTTCCAAACTTTATGGTGTCTGGTGTACTGTCATGTTTTCAGACATAAAACAGTATAATGTCATATTTCCTAATAAGCATTTTGTAAGTTTTTAAAACCTAACTCTCGTATGGGTAGTGTTTTTTTATCACTGTCGATTTGAAAAAAAGCTAGTGCTTGTGGCCTTACACGCGTGATGGTAGTAATTGTATAGCGAGACGCGTGTTAGTGTGGCATGCGTTCCGGCTTTCAGCCCTCCCTTCTCTCTATCCTAATTCCATCTGTCTTTCGTTTATGGTAACTTAGTGTATAAAATGACATGAATGGAATATTAAATATAGGTCAGCTTGCGTATCTCAAGGTTTTTCTTAGAAATGCAGTACACGTTTTATCGTAGAAAGCGTGTATGCTGCAGTAGGCTTTTACTATCAACGTGAAACGTTACAATTTGCAGACGAAGTAGAAAACAAGGGGGATTTCGAGTACAGTCATTGTGACAGCACTGTTCTTTACCATTCTTCTTTCCTTTTATTGAAGTTATTTGTTAGGCTTTACATTTACTTTTTAATTTATATATGTGGATTAGAATTTCACACGACAAATTCTCCCCACTTAAAACAGACGTTATATGTCAGTCTATAATTCTATATACACATAGAGAAATTTATTATTATTTCTGGGGCTTACGGTGATTCTCATCACACGGATGGCGGCTTAAAAAATCCGCTCCCAGATTTGTTTTTTCCACTTATATACTCTATGCTAAACTCATATGGCTGCATCAGTAATGACCAACGGAGTAATCTAGAATTTCATGTCTAGCCTGCGCTAGAAACGACAAGGGTTTGTGATCCGTTTGCAACTTAAATGCCTTCCCATACAGATAAATATTGAATTTCTTTATCGCCCATATTACTGCAAGACATTCTTTTTCGCTAGTTGAGTAATTGGTTTCAGCTTTATTCAACTTTCTGCTAGCATATGCCACTGGGCTTAATTCCCCATCCAATGCATCTGATTTCTGTAGCAGAGTCGCACCTAACCCAATATTACTGGCATCAGTCCTTACAATGAATTCTTGACTTAAGTCAGGTAATTTCAAAATAGGTTTACTTGTGAGCTTTTCCTTCAATTCTTGGTAAGCCATTTCACATTGTGGTGTCCATGTAATTCGATCTGGATGTCCTTTACGTGTCAAATCAGTTAACGGTGCACATATGGAATTAAAGTTTTTGATATACTTTTGGTAGAAACCACATAATGAGACAAAGGATCTCACGTCTTTCTTGGTTTGTGGTCTCGGGGCTTTCTTTAGTTTCTCTAAATTCTTGGGGTCAGGGGTCATGTTTCCCTGATGAACTGTGTGTCCCAAGAACTCTAATTCTTTACATCCAACACAACATTTGGTTGGTCGGGCTGTCAAATTCGCTTCTCTAAGTCGATTAAACAGCATGTTCAGAGAGTCAATGTGTTCCTCAAATGTTTCTGTTGCTATAAGGATATCATCCATGAAATTTGTGATACATGGATTATTCAGAGGGTCCAATAATTTTCTCATCATTCTAGAGAAGACACTAGGCGCATTCTTCAATCCAAATGGCAATCTATTAAACTCATAGTGTCCTTCTGAGGTACTAAAAGCTAGGTATGGTCTAACCTCAGGCTTTACTGGAATCTGATAGTATCCTTTACTCAGGTCCACTTTTGAGAAATATTTAGCTTTATTTAGCCTGGCAAACAACTGATTTGTATCCGGCAATGGATCCACCTGTCCTTCTGTAATAGCATTCAGTCTCCTGTAATCTATACAGAGTCTATGTTCTCCAGAGGGTTTCCTTAAAAGTACAACACCGGAACTATACGAAGATTCACTGTGTGAAATAATTCCTTCCTTCAACAAATAGTCTATCTCTTCCTTCAAAGCTTTCTCCTTAGCAAAAGGAATCGAATAGGGTTTCATACAGACAGGTGTGGGGTCTATCAGCTTCATATCATATTCCAATAGGTTTGTATGCCCCGGTCGGTCTGTTAACACCTCTGTATGATTATCTATAACTTGTTGTACTCTCTTCATTTGCTCTTTCGTTAAGTGTGTACTGATTTTCACCTGTGCCGCTGTCTCACAGGGATGTAATGGATATTCAAATGATGAAAGTGGTTCCTTTTTCATCTCCATGGCAATGGACAAGGTCAACAAGTGTGTCTCTTCCTGATTTTCTCTTTCCAAATATTTCTTCAGGAGATTCACATGATAGATTTTTTTCTTTCCCCTTCTTATCTATCTTATAATTGGTTCTAGACACCTTCTCTAGAACTGTATATGGACCTTGCCATCCAATTTGTAACTTATTCTGACTACCGGGCAGAAGAAGCAGTACCTTCTCTCCCACAGCCAAATCTCTGTCTTTAGCTTTCCTGTTATAATAGGCAGCATGTTTCTTCCTGGCTTGTTTCAAATTTTCATTGGCAAGTTTCCAGCCAGTTTTTAAACGAGTGGTCAGCTCATTCACATATTGGTATGAGGATGTAATATTTTCCTCTGCTTTTTCATCAGTCCACGTTCTTAACAGCGCTACATATGGACCTTTAATTTTGTGGACCTATTTGTCCATGCACCGGTATGGTCTCTTCCACTCGAAGCTCTATAGTGATGATTTTTCTTCCCAGAATTTTCATGCACAAAACGACCGCTACCAATTTTTTTCTTGGGGCTTTCTCCCCACTTAGAATTCTTGATGAGAGATTTCCTCTCTACATCTTCTTCCTCCAGTTTGTTTAAGTCCGATTGAGGGATTTTCGGCTTATCCTGGGGTAAGACATCTTTTTGCACTCTCTGCATAGTGGCCATTGTAAAACAGTTAATTGAAGCTTGTCCGTGAAAAGGGGCTTCCCATTCCATTTGGTCCACTTTATCAAATTTATTTTTCTTTTTATTATCAGGCCTAATTTTGCCCCGTGGCGTGTCCAGGTCCTGATCAATGTTCCCACTTGTGGGTGTTCCCTCATGTGCTATGCTACACCTTTCTACAAAATTCTCAATGTCCCACCTTGCCTTGGGCCAATAATAATTGTGAGCCACCTTTTGGATGATGGTACCAATTTTCTCATGGTCCCCATCGTTTTTCACATGTAGGCTCCTTATTAAGTCTGCCCTATATCTTTTTGGAAGAACCAACTGTCCGTGACCATGGGATCTAGTTCCGGCCTTCCTGTAAATCAACTTGTTTTTCATGTAAAAATCTCCCTTGCCTGGAGTTGTATGACAAGTTGACAATTTCCTGAAACAAGGCTTGAGGGTCTTATCCCCAGCCTGTGCCTTCCTCATCTCTTCTGGAGTGGTATCTAACATAATATCCTCCTCCTGTCTTGAGGTTGACCTGACCTGAAGGGTGGCCATAACTATAGGGTTCCTTCTGCAACGGTCAGTGTCATGATTGTTCATCTTACAATTTTTACACCACCTCCTTCCTTGGTTGAAAGATTTTCTTTCATCATATTTCCTTTCATCGAATTGTGGGGTTTTATTTTTATTGTCATACCGTGGCCTATCAAATTGGTGCTTACCTTTGTTTTGATCTCTAGGATCAAATTTATTAAAGTTCTGTGGTGCCCTAAAATTTTCTACCTGTTTCTTTTTATTACCTGATACCTCTGCCTGAGCCGCTTGATACCTTTCTGCAACATTTAGCAACTCACCCAGCCTCTCTGCACCTTGTTCCATGAGAAACTTTCTCAGGTCTGGAGCCATGGACTCTCTTAATTGTTCTATAAGGACCATTTCCTTAAGATCTTGGGTTTTCCCCAGAGAAGTCCATTTCTCCAAGTATGTCTCTAACCGTGCAGAGAACTGGTGATAGGTTTCACCTGACAGTAGTTTAGCATTCCTAAATTTTTTCCTATAAAATTCTGCGTTCTTTTCATATCTTAACAAAAGAGCCTGCTTTAGCATGTCATAATTTTCCTGATCACCTCTGCTCATTTTGGCAAAAACTTCATAAGCTGCCCCACGAAGCCCTTGAGATAACTTTAAGCTCCACCTTTCTCTTTCTAACCCATACGTGGTAGCTAATAGTTCATATCTATTTAGATAGCTCTCAATATCATCGTCTTTCTCAACAAAATGATCTAAATGAAAATTCATAGCTGAGGTTGAGGCTCCCTGACTAGCAGTGGCATCAGAGGTAAAGGGACTGGCACCATTTTCAGGAGCATGGCCTTGAAACTCAAACTCCCTTAGTCGTAACTCGTGCTCCCTTTGTAATCTCTTCTCCTCCTTTTCTGCTTCCCTCTCTGCAGCTAATCTCTTTTCTTCTCTTTCTGCAGCCTGTCTTCTTTCCTCGGCTTCCAATGCTTTAGCCTCTTTGTCAGCCTCAATCTGCAACCTCTTGGCCTCAGCCTCAATCTGCAGCCTCTTAGTCTCAGCCTCAGCCTCAAATTGTATCTTCTTAATTTCCTTTTCAGCCTCTAACTTTCTTTCGGCCTCTTTTTCTAATCTTCTTTCTTCCCGTTCAATATATTTGTCACATTCAGCAGTGACATAAGCAATCATAATTTGCCCGTCCATTCCTAACTCTTTCGCAGTCTGTACAGCAGCAGATCGAAATTTGGCCAGGTCCGCCATTTTCTAACCGGTAAATTTATATAATGTCTAACTAAACAATACAATCTGATATTACTTATCCAAAGACACCACAGGCACTGAGAGCTCAACGTTATTTATTTTCACCCAAGGATACCTTTTTAATTTCTATTATTCCCTGAAGTGAATTACCCCCAATATTTATAATAGGGAAAGATTCAAAATCCCGGGAGCGAGACCCCAATATATGTGGTAAAGTGGGATGATATAAATATTTATAGGGGACTTAGTGTACTGACTGAGATCAGCTGTGAAGGTATCTGTATCTAATAGGTGTAGTGTTTTACAGATAACCTTACTTGCTACCACATTTATACCTCAGTCAGAATTATTCTGGAATATGGTGATGACTACGTTGAATGTCTAGGGTATGTATATGATGAAGTGTAAGTCACAACAACAACAGACAGATAAACAATTTAATTTATTCCACCACACTTGACAACACTGTGACACTCACACACATTTAACATTCTATAAGACTATCTTAAATGAGTCACTGGTAAAGTTTCAAATATATATGTATTAATTACTTTCACTAATATATGTCCTGATTCAACTACAAAGTGAACCAGGAATCACAATCAATTGTAATCACAATTTATATATACATAATTTATAAATATGAACTTAGTAGTTACATATTGTATTAGTATTATCCTATGTGTGTCAGTTGTGTAGTAGTACTATGAGGTAATACTGGTTTTGTTTTTCAAGCTATGTTGTTATTTGTCATCATGATTTCAAGTGTTTGTTTATCTTGGAAATAGTATGGGGAAAAAGTTCACAGTTCCTGTCAATTTAAACAAGGTATTGTCCCTCTTTTTTTTTTACTAAAATGTCAATTTTTGAGGGGACACATAATGTTGAGCTCCACTGGCCACAGAGGCTTAACTTTCGTGATGGCGGCAGGAAAAGACTCCTCTGCTCGATTGCTCCCCTGTGTTCTGGAGACACCTCACTAGTCGCTATCTGGACCCAGGAGTATGCTGTCAGTCTCCAGATTCAGCAAAGCTCAGACCAGGTGCTGCTCAATAACTTTAGGACCACAGTCCCTGAAACAAGAAGGTTGTACCTCCTACTTCATAACTAATTTATAATCTATTTCCAGACTGAACACAATACATAACAAACACTGAGTTCAGAGCGGTAGGAGAACTGTCAGCTTCATCTGAAATAATTTACACCAGTATACTCCTCCCTAATGGTTACTACGCCTCTGCAATTCCAGCATTAGTTCTTTCTAGTCAATAAGATAGGTGTCAGTGTACTGTTTGGCAATTCCATGCAGTTTTACTTTTCTCCGACACCTTCTGTTCCGGTTGGAGCACTATATAGGCCTTGCCTCATGTTCGCTACTGAACCACACACATATACAGACATAAATTATCAATTTACATTCAATTTTCATTAAAAAGATATTGAATATATCAAGCTTACCACAATTCATGGAATAATACACAGTTACGTTGACTGGCAATGAATATAGCACAATTTCGATCTGCCGATGTCCCAGGCTTTTATTTAGAAAAATATGCACTGGCGCTCAACGCACTGGTTCTTTAGTAAGTTTATTTGAAAATGTGGTGCTGAACTAACGCTTCTAATTGACTATATTGGCGGGTCTAACCAATCGAGCCATGTTTACACAAGCGTTTGAAAAAAAGTACCCTTCCTTCCGTCTCCCCTAACAACAAAAGATAGTATTTGTAGCCCGACTAATCGTGTTTAGCCTTACATTTACTGCGCTCCAATCAAATAGGATTTAACATGGGGACCTATTTCCCGTACAATGGTGGTGTCAAAATCTGCCACTGAGCGATTCTGATTTTGGTGTTGTCTGACACCCTCACTATTTCTTTTGGCTATAATTTGTTAATTCCTAGACTATTTGCGTAACGTTTAACATATTCTTTGTCAGCAAGTCCTAAGGAACCCAAATATATAAATTTAATGGAGCTAAGTGGCTGCGTTCAAAATATGCATTTTCTTCAAGGATAGTCGTGCTGTTGCCACCTCCTCACTTCCAAACTTTATGGTGTCTGGTGTACTGTCATGTTTTCAGACATAAAACAGTATAATGTCATATTTCCTAATAAGCATTTTGTAAGTTTTAAAACCTAACTCTCGTATGGGTAGTGTTTTTTTATCACTGTCGATTTGAAAAAAGCTAGTGCTTGTGGCCTTACACGCGTGATGGTAGTAATTGTATAGCGAGACGCGTGTTAGTGTGGCATGCGTTCCGGCTTTCAGCCCTCCATTCTCTCTATCCTAATTCCATCTGTCTTTCGTTTATGGTAACTTAGTGTATAAAATGACATGAATGGAATATTAAATATAGGTCAGCTTGCGTATCTCAAGGTTTTTCTTAGAAATGCAGTACACGTTTTATCGTAGAAAGCGTGTATGCTGCAGTAGGCTTTTACTATCAACGTGAAACGTTACAATTTGCAGACGAAGTAGAAAACAAGGGGGATTTCGAGTACAGTCATTGTGACAGCACTGTTCTTTACCATTCTTCTTTCCTTTTATTGAAGTTATTTGTTAGGCTTTACATTTACTTTTTAATTTATATATGTGGATTAGAATTTCACACGACAATAACCAAAGTTGTAAAGGGCCTCGAATGGTAGAGTGGTTAGAGCGTTTGCTTCACGATGGAAAGTAATCGTGCTCGAAACTGGGTATTGTCAAGCTCCAGTCTGCCAAGTTGTAAATGGGTGCCTGACTCCTCTCTTGAGTTAAGGAACGAACGAACGAACGAACTTTATTTTCGAAGGGTTAAGAATTGGGCGCGCAGGCCCGTCTAACATTCTGCCCTCAAAGGCAGCATGGAAGAGAACCGGTCATCTCATCTTATGAAAGCTCAGATATTGTATGGTGAAGTCTCGAACACTTCATTCCCTATGGCAGTATCTGCTACCTTTATCTTAACGAATAGGCCTATTTTATAATAGGAAAAAAGCAAATGAATTTGAATAAGCAAAACCGCATCATCAGTATCGTACCCACATCATCAGTATCGTACCCACATCATCAGTATCGTACCCACATCATCAGTATCGTACCCACATCATCAGTATCGTACCCACATCATCAGTATCGTACCCACATCATCAGTATCGTACCCACATCATCAGTATCGTACCCACATCATCAGTATATCGTACCCAATAAATGTTTGCTTTCATTCATTCTTCTACTTCTTCCTCGTCGTTCGCTCTCAAATAAACACATGCATCTCTCTTATGAAACTGACAGTCCGTCTCAGGCTTCTCTCGTCACTGTACAGTTTCTACCTCAACTGGGGTTGGAGACGACAACGCTGCTACCCTGCTGCTCTCACGGAGCCGGCAGTTTTGGAGTACATATTGTCCTCCCCACATGGGCACATATTGTCCTCCCCACATGGGTACATATTGTCCTCCCCACATGGACACATATTGTCCTCCCCACATGGGTACATATTGTCCTCCCCGCATGGACACTTTCAGTTTGTGGAACAGATGTTATCTGAGTCTGTAATGGCTGCTTCTCAGTCTAAACATCTTCACTTGATCTGTTATTGGTAATTTATAGTATGGCTCTGTATTACTGGACTCTGATGTTCCTTATGCCATTTGTCTCGATACTTATATCTAATTATTGCTTTTTTTCTGTTCATATGAAGCCTTGACGGTAAAATCGCAATAACGTACGCTGAACGCTTCGCATGTATTTTCGTACCATTTAGAGTTAGGGTTAGGATTAGGGTTGGGGTTAGGATTAGGGTTGGGGTTAGGTTAACACTATATCTAAATGGTACGAAAATACATGCGGAGCGTTCAGCGAACGTCATTGCGTTATTACCGCCTTGTCTTCTGCTTAGGTTTTCCTTCCTTCCTCTTTGGCAAGTTTCATTTGTTCGATTTCCTTTTGGTCCCCCTTGGAGCATAGAGCTACCGTTGATGCTGACCCTTTTGTAGCAAGCCTGCAGAAAGCATCCACATGCTGTTGTAATAGTTCGTTACGTAGCAATTTGTTGTACATAATGTAGTTGGCAGCCTCATATATAACATCACATTAGTCGCCTTGTAGGACATGCCTGGTGGAGCAGAATCCCATGGTTATAGTGCTATTACAGTAAAGGGGTTTTCCAGGCTCTTTGCTGTAACGAAGGCAATAACCAAAGTCGAAACATTGACAGCTTGGTAAAAAGAAAAATTTTTGTGAACAGAGTATTCTTTATGTTCTGAGACAAGTATGTTTAAATTCAATGTGTACGTGATCTGTCTGTGGTATATAATGCCTGCGTCACCCAGCATGCTTGTCTCGAAGATATAACCCCCCTGCACCGGGTAGAGAGCTATTAAACCTCTTGGTATCGCACACACGCCAAAGTGGGCCTGGTGTAACATGCCGCTGAGTCTAGGATGCTCCCTTGTGGTTGAAACAAAGCCCACAAATCACCTCCCATAACTGGCTCAAGGGTATGAGTAAATAACTCGTCCCCTAAAGGGCAAAAGAGTACATACCTCGCGCCCAGGGATTCACAACAACAACAACAACAACAATATGGCAGTGCGACATGGGCAAGCTATGTTAAGCAAGAAAAAAAGTTCATTACCTTCCATCTACGAGATCTACGCCACATCCTTGGTATTTTCTGGAAGGACAAAGTGACAGATGTCGAGGTTTTGTCACGTGCTGCCCTTCAGTACATGTATACACTGCTTAGATAGCGCATACTACGCTGGCTTGGCCATGTCCGCCGCATGGAAGATGGTCGCATCCCGAAAGATATTTTCTACGGGCAACTGGCAGATGGCAAAAGAACAGCCAGGCGACCGCAGCTGAGGTTCAAAGATGTGTGGTAGAGAGGCACGAAGGCAGTGGACATAAACCCAGCAACCTTGCAGGATGTAGCTGCCGATCACATCCATATGGCGCCACCTCACAATGGACGAAAAGAAGCTCTCCCAACAAGCAGATGAGAAAAGAACACGCCGGAAGGAACACTTGGCAAAAAAGGAGCTTTGGGCTATCACCTGTGGGGTGCATTCCCATAGTCAGTTATGACTGAAGAGTATACAAAGTGATGTTTAAGGACAAATATACTGTGTCCAACACACTTCACATATTAATATGTTAACATACAGCTATGTTATAGATTGATATCCTACACGGTGGGACAAAGTGGTAAAGACAGTCCGATAGCAGATACTGTCATAGGGGAGTAAGTGTTAGATACTTGACTATACTAAGTGTCAGCTTCAGGAGGTGAGATAATTTCCTTCCTAGTTGCCTATGCCTTCCTTTATTCAATAGCAGAATCAGGTTTCCATTTACAGCTGTGAGGACTTTAGTGTGAGGCTAACATGTTTCGAACTTTACCGCGAAAGGCAGTCGCTCTAATCACTCTGCCAATCGGACGCTGAGACTGTAGGATAAACAAAATGTAAACAATTATAAAATATGAAAACATCAACAACGATATTTCCGCCACATCAATGTTTATCGTCCCTTTATCTAAAGGGAGAGAAGCAAACATAAACATGATTGTTTTGGGGCGAACCACAGACGAATTAAACTGTCGTTTGTCCTGTTACTGAACACAAAAACATGCTTTATTTCATTCGTTAAAAACATTTATCTTGTCCCTAAATCACACATTTATAATTTGCTATTCGCTTTCTCTTGTGTCTATCCTTAATTCTATAAACTCTAACCTTTAGCGGTGACCAGGACCGGCCATTTGACGAGTCATGCCAGACGTCCCAAATCACTCTTAAACGTCAAGCCGAGTGACGCGGTAATACATCTTAACACCTCCAGGGATGTCCCTTTGTCCGATTTCTGAAATAGGATCAGACCTGGGAGCCGGGGCACCTAATGTCATTATTGACCAATAATGATGATAATGTAAATACATTTCCTTGTGGTCTTTGCCCCTTTCAACATTTATCCATATGCATGGACGTGTAAAGATTAGAACTATTTCTCCCTAAGGTATGTCGTATGAGCCGAGTGATCTGAGGTTGTGCATGATGCTGGTAACTTCCTCATGTGAAAAAATTGCTAGAGACCTTTGATACAAGAGCTTATGAATGCTTGGCGCAAGCTTCTTCTTATATGCTGCAATGGTGATACCATACATCCAATAGGAGCGAATGATGACGGAAGTAACCGTTCATATTGGGATGACTTCTTGTACAGTGTAATTTTGTTCCTCATTGCGCATGCTGTATTTTTTTTCCAGTGAATTGCTTTGTTATTTCAGTTGATGTTGTTGCGGTATGAACATTAGAAATCTACGAGAAGAATTTTTTTCTATTAGGTCCTGAACTCTTCTGACGTATGGTTTGCCGTCCTCACATAATTTCTACAAGACTTGTAGAAGCTCTGTATGGCATGAATCAGAGGTGCTGGAATGTCGTCAGGTATATATTTTAACGTTTTTTTTTCCTGATAAATTGCTGTGGTTTGGTTTTAAGGACTATCTTCATTGCACACGGACAACTCCATCAGTGCTTCGTTCTCCTCGGTTATATCACACAAGGAGGATCGTGGCAGAGTACGCGAGCTCCGTAGCACCGGCGATGATCCCAGTGTGTGTTTACAGGAATCAAACATTCTATTAATATGTTTCTGGTGTGTAGGTTTTCATAATTTTGTAAATTTTGTCAGGGCAGCTTGTGGTCTCGTCTTTATGATTTCCAGCTGCCGAGGGTTTTTTTAACATGCGCAACTTGCACGCGGGATCTTCTATTGTTTAGCACTTATCCCAGAAGGCTAGCGATCTGATCTCACAAATAGGAGATCAGGGGGGAATATGACATCTTTAGGAACCACTGGTCTTGAAAACATTTCCATCAGTTATATTCCTTGTACTGGGAGCGAACTTGTACCTTTAGAATTAGAGGTGGTTGCCATACCACTTAGCCACTCCGACCCCCTTAAACAATAATGTTAATAGTTCTTGTGGAATGTTGGTGCTAATAACATTTTCTACATTCATTTCTATTTTGCAGTAACTTTTAAAAAAATAATTTGCTTGTGTTGGGGATATTTCTTGCATTCCAGCAGGAAGTGTTTAATCGTATAAAGATCTTTACATCCTCACATTTGGAAAATAATTGCTGATAATTTCTCGACTTTCCACGACCTTCTAACCTAAGCGCGTGCGATCTTTTCGTATGTCCATATTTATCACATGACCTTCATATTCTCTAGCGAGTTCACATTTTCCAAAAGGCCCCCGCGTCCATTCTGACGGCGCATCTCTGCAATTCCGGAATATAGAGGGCTTCATACAAATCCCGCAGCAATAATTTTCCGAAAATGTCTTCAAACGTGAGTGGAATAATATCTCTCGTACGGACCTTTCTTGTTAGCGATGAACTCTTCCTGTAGGCCAGACAAGATATAACACGCTCATAATCATTGTGAGAAGGGGGGAAAAATTATTCCGGCCTACACACTTGCGTGGATATCACAGTATTGTAAAATGTAGCGTTATGTTTCCTCAGACCGAGGTTAATGCTCGATAGGCTTTGACTGTTAAGTAAGTTACTAAACCACATTTTTGACAACAATACTGTATTATACGTCAGTATTATTTTACCTTTGGTAACCGATGGAGCAAGCCATGCCAGCAAAATAATATTACATATCATAATGAAAAGAATGCAACAAAAGCTAGAAACAGAAATTCACGAAATACAGGTGGGTTTTCGACCAGGTAGAGGTACTAAAGATCATATATTCAATATGAGGAACATCATAGACAAATGTAGAGAATTCAACGTTGACCTATATACTTGTTTTATTGATTACACCTGTCGTGAAGTGGTCTGATTCACAACACGTCATTCTGAGTAATTCTGACCAAAATTGCGCGCCATACTTTATGACAGTATATCCTATACTAACCAATGAAACGCCGTCTTTATTCGGTTGTTTATAAATAACGATTAGGCATTGTCGTGAAACATTCTAAATCCACATATATAAATTAAAAGGTAAATGTAAAGCCTAACACATAAATTCAATAAAAGGAAAGAGAAATGGTAAAAGTACAGTGCTGTCACAATGGCGTACAAAAAATCCCCCTTGTCTTCTACTTCGTCTGCAAATTGTAACGTTTCACGTTGATAGTAAAGCCTACTGCATCAATACACGCTTTCTACAATAAAACGTGTACTGTATTTCTAAGAAAACCTTGAGCTAGGCACACTGCGTAATGACCTAAATTAATACTTCCATTAATTTCATTTTATACACGGCGTGAAGAAAAGACAGATGAACTTAGGATAGAGAGAGGGAGGGCTGAAAGCAGGAACGCATGCAACCCTAACACGCGTCTCGCGATATACAATTAATGCCACCCTCCCCGCGCGAAAGGCCAGAGGCACTAACTTTTTTTCAAATAGACCGTGATAAAAAACACTACAACTATGAGAGTTAGGTTTAAAAACCCGAAAAACGCTTATTAGGAAACATGGCATTATACTGGTTTACGTTTGAAAGCCTGACAGTACAGCAGACACCCTAAAAGTTTGGAAGTGAGGAGGTGGTAACAGCACGACTATCCTAGAAGAAAATACATATTTTGAACGCAGCCCCTTAGCCCCATTAAATTTATATATTTGGGTTCCTTAGGACTTGCTGACAAAGTATATGTTAAGTGTTACGCAAATAGTCTAGGAATTAACAAATTATAGCCAAAAGAAAATAGTGAGGGTGTCAGACAACACCAAAAAATAATCGCACAGTGGCATGTTTTGAAACCACTATTTTACGGGAAATGGGCCACCATGTAAAATCCTATTTGATTGGATAGAAGTAAATGTAAGGCTAAACACGATTAGTCGGACTATAAATACTAATTCTTTGTTGTTAGGGGAAACGGTAGTAAGGGTACTTTTTTGAAAAGCTGTGTAAACATGGCCCGATTGGTTAGACCCGACAATATAGTCAATTAGGAGCGTCAGGTCAGTGCCACATTTTAAAATAAACTTACTAAGAAACAGTGCGTTGAGAGCCAGATCATATTTTGCTAAATAAAAGTCTGGGACAGCGGCAGATCGGATTTTGTGCCATTATTCATCGCCAGTCAACGTATTTGTTATCATTTCCATGAATTGTGGTAAGCTTGACATATTTGAGATCTTTTTAATGAAAATTGAATGTAAATTGATAATTTATGTCTGTATATGTGTGTGGTTCAGTAGCCAACATGAGGCAAGGCCTAACTATTGCTCCAACCTGAACAGGAGGTGTCGGAGAAAAGTAAAACTGCATGGAATTGCCAAACAGTACACTGACACCTATCTTATTGACTAGAAGGAACTAATGCTGGAATTGCAGAGGCGTAGTAACCATTTAGGAGGAGAATACTGGTGTAAATTGTTTCAGATGAAGCTAGCAGTTGGCCTATCGCTCTGAACTCAGTGTTTGTTATGTATTGTGTTCAGTGTGGAAATAGATTATAAATTAGTTATGAAGTAGGAGGTACACCCTTCTTGTTTCAGGGACTGTGGTCCTAGTTATTGAAGCAGCACCTGGTCTGAGTTTTGCTGAATCCAGAGGCTGACAGCATACTCCTTGGTCCAGATAGCGACCAGTGAGGTGTCTCCAGAACACAGTGAAACAATCGAGCAGAGGAGTCTTTTCCTGCCGCCATCACGAAAGATAAGCTTCTGTGGCCAGAGTAGCTCAACATTATGTGCCCCCTCAAAAATTGACATTTTCTTAGACACAGAGGGACAATTAATTGGTTCAAATGACAGGAACTGTGAACTTTTCCCAATACTATTTCCCCGATAATCAAACACTTGAAGTCATGATGACAAACAACAACCAAGCTTGAACAAAACCTGTATTACCTCATATTACTACTGCACAAATTACACACATAGAATAATAATAATAAAATATGTCAATACAAAGATTATATTTATAAACTGTGTACATATACTTGTAATTACATTTGATTGTGATTCCTGGTTCACTGTGTAGTTGAATCAGGATATCCATTATTGACAAGAATTAATACATATATTTTTAAACTTAAACACTTGACTCATTTAAGATAGTCTTATAGAGTGTTATATGTGTGTGAGTGTCACAGTGTTGCAAAGTGTTGTGGAATAAATTAAATTGTTTATCTGTCTGTTCTTGTTGTGACTTACACTTCATCATTTTCATAACCCTAGACATTTAACGTAGTCATCACAATATTCCAGAATAATTCTGACTGAGGTATAAATGTGGTAGCAAGTAAGGTCATCTGTAATACACCACATTTATTAGATACAGATACCTTCACAGCTGATCTCAGTCAGTACACTAAGTCCCCTATAAATATTTATAACATCCCACTTTACCACAGGCATTCAGAATGGAGTCTCAATTTGTGCAGATCACTTGAGGATGGAATTTAAATACAACCTTATAAGCGAAGTACCACCTGGAAGAGGCTAGTAATTTAGTAATAGAAATGTTACTTTAGAGGTAGGTGTAAAGACTTCCACGGAAAGTATATTATTACGGGAGAAATCTCGGGTGGAATGTATCGTGACATCAGGCAAGTAAAACATTTTGCTGTTTAGGCTACACATACAATAAAACAAGAGCAGGTAATATAAAGTCAATTAGTTGGATGGATAAAGATTAATTCAGGGCATATTTTAAGCCTTAGTTGAGGAAAATCGCTCCAGAAATAAAGAAGATAATTGAAGTCTTAGTTTTCAATATTTGTACATCAGGACAAATTAGGCATACATTTTGAGATACGCAAACACCCCTTTAGCCTCTGCTCCCTCTGGCGCCGGATGTGACGTATAAATAGACCTTGCCCTCTGCTAATCGAGGCCAGTCAGATTTGAAAATCACAACGAGCAGAAAAAGAATAAAAGTGTTAATGAAGAGTGCCTTTGCCTTTTGTACCTGAGAGCAGATCATTCTAACTACTAACAACTCGACTGTATGTGCATGAGGGTAAGAATGAATGAATATATATATATATATATATATATATATATATATATATATATATATATATATATATATATATATATATATATATATATATATATATATATTGTCGTGGTTGAGTTAGAGTGTAGAGTATTTGTCGAGTTGGACAACTGTAGTGAAATCGACAAGGGATAGTGGACTGACAGAGTTATAGATTACACTTTAGATAAGGTGTAAATAAAAGATGGACTTGAGACAACCTGGAAGAAGATTTATTCAAAGGATCTCTCTCTCCAGGCCTCAACTCACTTTACTGTCTAAGCATCTCCGGCTCTCACTCTTTTCTCTTATCATACATAGAGATTATAGTAAAGAGCTAAAAATACAAATATGGATGGAAAGGTCGTGAACAGCGCATTAATAAATGTGTAAAATTTATTAAAGAAGAAAAGCATGAAAATAATGCATATCATCACAACAACATAAAATTACATCAATAATCAAATATTCATCAATAATCCTATACACCAACAACCACACACACACAGATCACCATTCATAAAACCTGTAGAACACAAAGAGATAAATAATCGAGTGACAGTCCTTCGGTTTTCGGGGACCAGCTGAAGTAACTCCAGTAAGTGGTGTTTTCGTATATATCCTCCATCGGTGATGGAATTAACCTGAATAACATCACTGTATAGGCGCTATCGTTGGTGACCCCCCCTACTGGCGCGAGTTGGGCTGGAACTCTGTCCATAGATGGCTGCTCATACGTGCGAGGTTTTAAGTATCCAGGAAATACACCAGAAGAAGTCACCTGAGGACAAAGAGACCCAGGCGCGCTTATCCGGCGCAAGGCTCCGCTTGGCTGTAAATCCTGTTTAAACTGGTTTGGCTGTGGTTTGCTGAGTGCCCCGTTTAGGCACAACAAAGGCGGGTGATATGGAATTCTGCTATAGGCATGCTGAGCGGGTTTGATATTCTGGAAGCCGCAATGCTCTGGCTGGTAATCCAATAGGCGAGTAGAGAACTACTACTGCGTTTGGCGATTCCAGATTTAGCGTTGGCTCCGTTGCACTGCGTGAGCTTAACTTGGCGTTGACAAAAAGGGGTTTTGATTCAGGAACGGGGTTGACGATTCGTTGCTAGATGTATACAGAAACCCTCTAAATCGAAGAGTATATGACTTTCTTCGCCTGACTGAAGTCTGCTCTAGCGATTCGGTCTTCCTGAAACCCGAAAAATGACTAGAACATAGGCAAACACATTCTAGTACTGTGTTAACGTTTGCCTTGTCTCATGATGGTCATCTACGGGCCAGGAAAATTTACGAATGTCTTTGTCTATTAAAACCAGTCTACTCTTATAGATCACAAGGGACGCTCCCCCCGAACACCTGGCGTGCGTATTTCTACAGAAGTTCGGCGAAAGACGTAATCTAGAGTAAGACAAAAGAAATCGTGCGAAAGTTCCCCAGGTAGAGAAATGCATAACATTATGCTCTATCTTGTCTAAGGGGCGAAAACCCAAAGACTGACCGCGGGTTGTTATCTTCCCCTGAAACAGATCACACTCGTTACCCAGGCCTCAAAGGGTACCAGCCGCTCGTCATCAAACGTTTTAAAGCGACCAGAGAAATTCCCCTGTTGGGACCACAGAGGGTACCCGCCGCTAACGAACCGTTTCTTTCACAGAAACCGTCTTAGGCTCGTTCTAACACTTAAAGCGGACCCGAGAAATGTTTCTCTGGTCGAACAGGTGCGATTAGATAACATTACGTCTAGCGTTAGCTGACCGCAGCTGGCCAGCGTAAACAACCTCGGGTGGGGTTGAGAAGGTGAAAAAATGTAGGTAGAATATGAAAGAAACGAAAATACAAAATGTCTCGGAAAACAGAACATATAAAGGAGTAATCAAATTATGGACAAGATGGTAAAATAAATTATCTTTCACGTGACATATATATATATATATATATATATATATATATATATATATATATATATATATATATATATATATATATATATATATATATATATATATATATATATATATTGTTTAAATAATTGATCAAATTGTGCGTTAGGAAGTGTGTAAAATGTGTTAGAATACCACGGTGTGTTTCTGGTGGATATTTAAATAAATGGCGAATGGAAGCAAGAGTGAGTTCATAGTTTTAGAAAAGATTTTAAAGAATTATTTCTTGATGGAATGGACCACACACCAGGAACACAGGGAAGGATGAAAGGAATTGTTTTACTGTATTGTTTGAGATATCATTTAGTATTTTACACACGACCAAATAAATGTATGGAGGCGAATCATGGACAGATAGTTATAACCAAGGAATGAGAGTAACATATATTCACGGTGAAATAGATTATGTTATTACTGCTATTGTGCCCTGTGCATCTGCTTGCACATTGTCTGAAAACTGTCTCACATCCCCTACATCTATAAAAAAGGGATAGTGATAGAGAATATAGTGGTTAATCCAATATGTTTCAGGTTATTTCCTGTAAACCCAACCACACATAAAAAAAAGTCAGCCACTACCGAAGGGACTCCTGGTGCAAGCGCCTTTTGAGTTCAGAGGGCGAGTCATCAAGTACCTACCGCCTGGAGGAATCCCAGTTGATCTTTCCTTCCAGGACAAGAGTGGAACCGGCTTCAAGTTATAAGATAAGTGGCCAAACAAGGCTACTGTGTAGAGTATTCCAGTCACATCAAGATTACAGACAGTAATATTAATGATGACCCATGTTGGTGCATGGTTATAGCCAGTGATAGCCTAACATCAGGGGACAGTGAAATAACAGTGTTATAAAGATATAGCCTTGATATTCTACAAGAGTGATTTCATCCAAGAGAGAACCTTCCACAAATTTCAGAGACTGATATTTTTTTGAACAATTTTCAAATGTTTATTTATTTAAATTTCTAATTGAATTTTGAGTTTCCTTGAAAGCTTTTCAAACAGAAAAGAAAATCTGTAAAAATAAATTGTAAATATTTACCAGCATATATATATATATCTTTCAACTCAGATAACAATCTTATTAAATGTTTGCTTTAAAGTGGCTTATTTTATAGAATTTCTTATAGCGAAACTCATGAGCTGGTATAGAACAAGTAAGTATAAAACAAGTAAGTATAAAACAAGTAAGTATAAAACAAGTAAGTATAAAACAAGTAAGTATAAAACAAGTAAGTATAAAACAAGTAAGTACAAAACAAGTAAGTACAAAACAAGTAAGTATAAAACAAGTAAGTATAAAACAAGTAAGTACAAAACAAGTAAGTATAAAACAAGTAAGTATAAAACAAGTAAGTACAAAACAAGTAAGTATAAAACAAGTAAGTATAAAACAAGTAAGTACAAAACAAGTAAGTATAAAACAAGTAAGTATAAAACAAGTAAGTACAAAACAAGTAAGTATAAAACAAGTAAGTACAAAACAAGTAAGTATAAAACAAGTAAGTATAAAACAAGTAAGTATAAAACAAGTAAGTATAAAACAAGTAAGTATAAAACAAGTAAGTCACCCGGCAAGGCATGTAGGGAAATAGTTATGTTGTGCTTATTCTACTGCATGTCCTGACGACGGCATTAGTGTCTCTTGTGGTTGTTTCATTCATTTCCATTTTCCTTCTTAAGTAAATCAATGAGACATGGTCCGCAACCAGACGATATGTCAAGGCCTAAAATCCCAACTCCTGCAGACCCTAATAGAACAGTTCCAACTAAGATGGTTTGGCCATGCCTGCAGAATGGGAGAAGATCGGCTGCCACGGCAGGTATGGGAGGCTAAGAGCCAGGGATCCAGACCTCCAGGACAACCCAGAGTCCGCTGGGAGGACAACATTAGATATCTCTGAAGGACCGAGGACTAGAATGGAACCAGGCCAGGAGGAAGACAGCCGATAGGATAGTATGGCGCTCTCTCTTCCAAACCTCTACAACTCACGATAGAAGAAGAACGACTAAGTAAGTAAGTAAATCAATAACGTGCAAAGTTTATTATGAGCAGTGATTCTTCTCTGGCTAAATATATACATATATAAGATGTAAGCACTTATTAACATCTACCCACATGAACTCTGCTTAATTTGAAATGGGGAAAATTCCAGACACTTTGTTTTAATAACAGGAATGCAAATTTCTTAAACATATCCCATAGTCAGATGGGAAGAATGCGAGTTATTTCAATCAACGTGCAATTTAATTTCCACACCGCAATTTACGCTTCTTGTCCGTAAAAGAATGCACGTTTGATGAGAATAGTTGTGTTGATAGGTCGTTAATGCTAAGGCATATTAGTATAAAAGGGGATAATGCAAATACTTGTCCTTCGTATTTCCATTTACGCGTTTTAGCTTCTTCATTAATGATGTTAAACATATTGACAAGCTGAAAGCAGTAAATTTGGTTTACTCGGTTCGTTGTTGTGATGCAGAACTAAAATGTTGTTCCTACTTGTTGTTATTTTACAGCCGGTGTTCGCTAAACATTGAGGAGGTAGCGTTGGTGTAGCTGTCAGTCCTTTTCAGGGCACAATCACTCTAGCAGATCAATACTATAAGCCATTTTTTCAGGACATAGTTTCCAACGCTGCACTCCAGTTAACAGAGAATACCTTTTTTTTAAATTGCAAATTGCGCTATGATATAACCAACGGACTTAAGTCTAAGTTGAAAGGGCGTGACTCGTTTTTGTATTTTTGTTGTTTGTTTCTTCGAAAGGAGAGGTCACACACAAGAACATTCGCATAAATTTGGTTTTGATTTGCTCTATTTGGACTGAGTGGGGGGGAAAAGGGGGGGGGGGGGGGGGGGGTGGAGGGAAGGTACTATATTTATATATTGGAAATCTGACTTTTTTTTCTTGAATTAGTACACCATATTTGCTAATTATAACCCATCAAGGGTTGAACAGGATACTTTATACAAAATAATTTTTTTTTTTTTAAATTGAGACTCGTCACAAGAAGGGGACCCCCGCAAGGGGAAAATAATGTAGACAAGAAGAACATTAATAATGAGGCATTATTAATACACACTAGACGACATATAACTGGATTAATGTTTTGGCTGAAGAGATCTGATCAAGAACAAAGTAAATACCAGACAACAGTTGCCGACCAGACACGTTAGCAGGAGACCACTCACGGCAATGTCGGCAAGAACCGAACTCACATCGATCAAAATGAATTGTGGGAAAGCGAAACAATTGACTGGGGAACGCCAGGCTTTCTGTTCGATGTAGTCAAGATCAGATGTTCCATTGGGAATGAACATTTTAAGAAATCGGTGAAGTAAATCTTTTCATGAGTAAACATATAAAATTGTATTTTTTATACTGGGTGATATTAAAGTAACTCCTTATTTTTAAATTGTTACATCCTCACTTGTAAGTGTTGGATATACACGAAACAAAATTTTAAAAACACAGAGCATTAATTGCCATTGGACATGTGACAAATAAGATTTTATTTCTAGAGCTGAAACACAGTAAAATAGAATCTAGTTTGGTTTGGTTTTAAGGAATTGCACAAGACAACTCCATCAATGCTCCGATCTCCTTAGATCACACAAGGAGCATCTCAGCACAGTGCACAAACTCCGTAGCACCGGCGAGAATCTCAGTGTGTGTGTATATATGGTAATCACAGATTCTATAAACATTTTTGTGTTTGGTAGGTTTCTGATTTTTAAATTTTGCAAGGGCAGCGGCCTGATACGATTACGATTTCCAACCGCCGTGGGATTTTTAACGTGCGCAACTTGCACACGGAACCTCCTTTTCTTTGGCCCTTACCCGAGAGGGCTAGGTATTCGATCTCACTACCCAGTAGACCAGGGGGGGAGTATGACATCATTAGGACAGCTGGTTCTGAAGAAGAAAAAAAAACAATTCCATAAATTATATTCCCTCAACTGGGAATCGAACCCAGTACTCTAGAATTTGAGGCGGACGCCTTACCTTTAAGCCACTCTGACCCCCAGAAACAGAAAACAGAATCTAACAAGCCACTAAATTGACCTTTACAGGAAAAAAAGTTAATTTCTGCCCGCTATGAAATCATGTGTTGAACATACAGATCTAGCGCTAAACCGTCAAGTTTTGTGTTACACAGAATTTTATTTATTAAAATAGCAGTAATTTTTTTTTTTTAAATTTTTTTTTTAATTTTTTTTTTTTTTTGGGGGGGGGGGGGGGGGGGGGAGGGGGGGGGGGGCGTTTGTTTTATTGAAATCAGTGTAATAAGAGTGAGGAAATAAATATTTAAAAACAGGGATAAACGTTTTTAATCGCCATGTTAGTTACAGCCTGCGATTGTGCCATTGCTGGGCCGTAACCAAGATTACAGATAATGGGAATCGGTAATAACTTGAAATGCTTGATGTTTTCAAGCCGTGAGTGGCACATACGACATGTAAATGGCAGAAATAGATAGGGAACAGTTTCACATAATCTCGGCGAAGCGTACGTTACAATTAAGATGTCTTCGTCAGGGAACATGACTTAAGACAACGATATAAACGTCTAAAAGATCACATCCAGCACAGTGTAATACAATGTTTTAAAAAATAAAGGTAGTCCCTTAGAAGATACGGCCGTTGGGGAGTGAAGTGTTAGAGACTCCACAATACTAGGCCCAGTTTCTAGAGGTAGAGTGACTAGTTCCCTTCCTAGCTGCCTTTGCTCTTCCGTAACTCAAGAGCCGAGTCGGGTACCCTTTTTCAGCTGGGTAGACTGGAGCGTGACGCTCTCGTGTTTCAAACCCGGTCTCATCGCCAGGAGAGGACAGTGCTCTAAACACTCTGCCATTCGGGCGCTCTGAAATACGATTGTATAATAAGATTGTAAAATGCTCATCTGTTGATATTCAAAAATCACCAAAAAATGACCCGTCATCGAAGCATCATTTTTTGGTGGTGCCTAGATGGCAGGGGGGATAGTGTGATTCGTTTGCATAGCTTGGTGGGGGTTGTCGCACGGAAGGTCATGGGTTCGAGTCCTGGGTAAGCCACTCACGTCTGTTGTTTTTCTGTTGTCTAGTGTTCTACTTCTGTATTTCTTACGAGTGACTGAAAACATACCTTTATGTTTGTTTCATATTTATCATCTGTTGATAGCATTACAAATTAGTTCTTGTTCTGGAATAGGCAGGGCAAGAAAAGCTGATTTATACAGAAAGAGAAAGAGAGCTGGAGACGGAAATGAAAAGAGACCTGGGGGTGATGGTACGGGACAGGAATATTTGGCATAAGTTTGTAGAATGCGTCCACTCTTTGGGGAGATGTTTATTCCTCTGTCCAGAGCAGATTTTAACAGCGACATTTTGAAGTACCCTCGTTTAGTTTCCTGAGACCCAGTACGATGCGACTAATATGAGACAGCACTTGCATCTGGCAACCTTATCGTGTAAAATGAATTGCTACAGACATTATCACTGCAGAAACACCATGAGTGATTTCGTCAGCGTTTCCTATAAGGGTTACCAACTGTGGTGGAGTCTCCATGATCATTGAGAAGCGAAACGGAAATGAATTCTGAAGTGGCACATGGGCCGTCGACAAAAGATTAAGGTATTCTCGGCACTGTTGAATTGACTTTGAAACAGAGAGTGTGGAAAATTATTACAATGGCAATCCAACTTGGCTGAGAATACAAACGAGTCTACTATATTGTGTATTCATTCATTAATTTTCCTTCATGCTGTTTAACAGAGAGTAGAGTGGTCACTGCACCTGGGCCCCCTTGCAGGAAGCCTGCACCAAGCACACCATAAGGTCTTGCAGCAGTGGTTTATGTGGTAGTTGGTTTTACATGATGAGGTTGCCAGCCTCACGACAACCTCATTTTAGGCGTCTTGTACGATAAACCTCAGGGGGCAGTTGTTGTGTTTTTTTTGGATTTTTTTTTTTTTTTGGTCTTTCCAGAGACACCCCATGAACATATTGTTGCAAACTGTTATTGTGACTTGTAAGCTGTCGTGGTAGGAAGTGATGATCAAGAGTGGCCGACATGGTGTGTGAGGGGTATAGATAAGTTCATAGACGCGAATGGGTATAGGTCCTTGATCAACTATTCATAGTACACACACACCCTCATACCACATGTAGAAGTCAGGAAGGTTGAAAACGACTTGTACGGTTCCAACTATTTATTACGATACAACACGTATACGTTGACATCAAAAATATATACTGTCATTAGGACAAGTTTCAAGCACATCAACATCATGTAGATAATTTTAGTTCACTGCATCCAATACAACAGAGACTCTGAACAGACTGCAGGTATCGCAGTGCTAGCAGTATGTCAGTAATTCCTCTCTACCTTCTCTGGCGAAATAAGCCATGTAAAACTCTGGCCAAATAAGCCGCATAAGTGCCGGGCTCAAAATATCTAATGTTCTCTGTATATCCTCTGACAAAACAGGTCAGGAAAAATCTCTGGCAAAATAAGCCGCATAAGTGCCGGGCTCAAAATATCTAATGTTCTCTGTATATCCTCTGACAAAACAGGTCAGGAAAAATCTCTGGCAAAATAAGCCGCATAAGTGCCGGGCTCAAAATATCTAATGTTCTCTGTATATCCCCTGACAAAACAAGTCATGAAGATCTTTGCTACAAAATAGCGTAAAAAGTACTTTTACCTTTACTGCCATCCAGGAATAAGTCACTTAAACATACGCCATATCCTTGGCTCTCAGAAATATATCAGAAATATATCAGGGGAAAATCTCAGACATTTCTATCACACAATAACTCTGTTCCCCGATCACACTGACAGAGAAAAAATGGCTGAACACCCTCTCAGCTCAAAACGCCCAGGCCGACTGTCACGAGATACAGTCACCCGGTCCCGCCAAACCATCACGCATGCGCGAATCCTCGCGTGGCGTGAGTTTAGCTCACACGAGAACAATCTCGAACGTTCTCGTAAACTGTTCTAGAAAAATCTACGAACAGAAAATCTTAAATGACCAAATGGCAAGTCAAGGGAGATAACAACTAAATCAGACCTGTACCAAAAAGTATTACAACCTGTAAACTCCCTTAGACCATAGTATAAAAAAGTTTACATTCCCAGCTTAAAACAAACTGCCTTTAACAGTCTACCGCACCCGCAGGAAAAAAAATGATAACTTTTTTTTTTGGTTGAAAACATACATCGAATAGAAAAACAAATGAGGGCGGTAGCATACAAATATCTACAATTAAGTATACCCTATATAAAGTCATAAACACAAGGGGAATAAGACAAACCAAAAGGGATGCAGATAGAACGCCGTGATATCATAAGAAAAAGTAGAAAAGTGACGAGTGAACAAAGACAAGATGGGATACGAAAGGAAAGAGTAAAGATGTAGGGAAGCAATACCCTAAGAATGACGAAGACAAAAATATGACATGGTAATCAAAACCAATGCATAGAATAAATGAATACCATAGAAATATAGCAGTGTACATGACAATCCAAATTCACTTACACACCCCAAAAAAAAAATAAAGAGCATGATAACCCAGACAACGGGCTCATAACATATAATGATGCGCCTATAAAGGGCAACAAAATATACAACGCCACATAACAGGCTATTACTAACGCACAAAGGAGCGTCGGGAGATAAAAGTATCTCACAAACTAAGAGAAAATATTTACTCATAGTACTAATATTATATAAAAGAGGAGCTGCCGCAATCACACAATAAAGTGCTGGCAACATACAATGCTAGAAAAAAATCACATACATATGACTTTATATATCCCAACAAAAAAAATACAATATCGACATGTCTCGCAATGATAAATTACAAAAATAGAGGTGTCATTACCATATTATACCACATCATAATACAATATCTTTTATCATAATATCGTATACAAATGTACAATAATGTTAACTATCTCTAGCAAGTACAAATAAGAGATGACTTCCGAAGTCCCAGAACATTCTGTATTCAAGAGGGCACCACAGACATCTAAAGTAGCGTCAAATGCCAAATGGTAAATAGGGACGACAAACTGTTGAGACTCTCCATATAACAGCACTGACTCGCTGGGAAAGCTTACGCTGTGAAACAATACAAATGAGAATCTCTGTTTGATAACTGTAGGATTTTATAATATACAATAGTTAATTTAAATCTCTACTTACCAAATGTGGCCGAGTAAACTTCCGGCCCTTATATGGTGATAATCAAACCTTCTTCCGTTACACTAGAAAAGGTAGCAGGGAAAGTAGTACAGACTAATCTGAAATCCTGAATTAAACAGGGTCATACAAGTATCTGAGAAAAATAGTAGCATGTAATTTATGTAGAGAAAAGTCGTGAGTATACACAAGATACCCCCGTCAGAAGGCAAATCTAGAAGATGGTAATGATGACTAAGAGCGTCATGACGGCTGACAATCTGAGATTTTGCGCAAGACAAAGGACCTGCAGTAGACAAAGGCGTATATCTCACAGGCTCAAATGAAGTCATAGCCTGTGTACTGGACAAAGAAGAAAGCATGAAATATACCATAAAAGTGTAAAAGCAGAAAGAAGTAAACTTGGACATACGTCGAAGTTTAAAAGAAAATCAGTGAGTGCGACAAAAAGTCGTAAAGGACGAAGATACTGAGCTTACCGGCCCAGTAAGAAAAGTAAAGAAACTCATCAGGTATAGGTATGTACTAACAATTAAGTTTGTAAATGTGGCAAAGAAAACGCTAGTAATTGCAGTAAAGAAGTTGCAATCAACATGACTGGATGTAGATTCAGTCTAGAGAAGAAGTTAGTGTCTGTATCAGACAAAATCGAAGGATCTTCTTCTACAATAGTAGTTAAAGAAGAGTGAAAGTTAGAGCGACGACGTACTGAAGTATGTCGAACTGGGCTAAAAGAAGCACCAAAATTAGTATGATGAGCAATCGTATCAACAATACTGCAAGATTGCACCATATTAGTAGAATGTATAACGTGAGAAGATTTTGGCATAGATCCTAAGGTAGAAGCAGTAAGGTGATGTTGTCGTTCCCAAGCAGCAATTTGTACCGGCGTACAAACCTTTACACCATGTATCTGTCCGACAGTAAGGTCGGCGATAGGTGCTCTGAGCAAACATGCATGTATATAACCAGTGAAAAATGGTGTGGCAATGTGGACTATGGCAGTCGGAAAAGTCTCAACTGTCCCACCGAATGTCACACATTTCACCATATTACCTGTTGCACAAGATGGATGGACTAGAGACTGTCTAATTCCAACAGTTGCGCATCCAGAATCAAAGAGAACTGAGACTGGATTATTATTCACAAACCCCTTATGTAGAGTAAGAGACCCTCTTCCGTCATGCGCCGCTGCGGCAGGAAGAGGGGGTAGAGGATGACCGCAACTCAAGGTAGTTATAGCTGTAGGTTGGAACAAAGTTGTGCACTCCGGGCACTGAGATGCTCTCTCAAAATCGAAAGCAGAGCAACCAATAGCATTAGAGACACTATTATTATTGTTACCTTGATTATTAACAACTTGGGGCTCTTGTTGAGCGGAGTTAGCATGGTGATGCGATCTATTATTTGATCTACCGTCATATCGCGATCTGTCGCGGCTATTATCTCTATTGGAAGCATTATTGTTTTCTCTATTGAAACTATTGTTCTGATTTGACCCCCAGTTAGCACAGTTGCGATTGTCATTTCCCCTTTGATCAAAATATCTATTTGATGGGTTTTGCTGTCTCTGTGAAAAATTATTATAAGGTTGATAACCTCTATTGTAGTTACCTCCTCCAAAATTTCCATAATTGTTGGAACTAAAATGTTGAGGACCGTTAAATTGTCTCCAGTTCCTTGAAGAAGAAGAATCATTACGTGATAGACCCCCTTGGTTCTGTCCAAAATTACGATTATCTCTCCTACCAAAGTTTCGATCAGCACTTTGAGATCTACGGCGCCAATTAGGATCATATGGCATTGCTGAAGCTACGGGCAAACCTTCTTCGACTTTAAAGTTGCCAACAGTCACATTAGGATGAGCTGTGACGTATTGGCGACAGTATTGTTCCATTTCTTTCAAATTAAGAGGCTTTCGCTCATGTAGAAAGGAAAGAAAGGATTTACTCACTGACGACATAACTTTGTCTCGGAGTAATAAGTCCTTAAGGGCTTCATATGTGTGTTCAGTTTTTGATAGTTCAACCCAACGTGCAAACGTAAGGCTAATATCAGATATAAAATCTGAAAAATCTTTTCATGTCTCCGGCAATAGAGACTTAAAGCGTAGGCGATAACATTCTTCGTCCAGTTGGTATTTTTTTAATAAGGCAGCTCTGAACACATCATAGTTATTTGCGTCAGGGCCTTCTAACATACTTATAGTATTCAAGGCTTCACCCTTAAATAACTTCCTAAGTTGTTCACAATATTGCGATTTCTCTACCTTATGAGATTCGCATGAAAGTTCAAATCTATTTAAATAGAACGAGATATCGTCGCTGACAGGGTTGAAAGCCGGTAACTTAATATCATATGGTTTAGCATTTGACTTATTAGAAGTAGTTTGATTGTTTGTCTCATTTTGAGCATTACCCATGTTCACTACCTTTATTTTCTCCAGCTCCATAGCTAAGACTCTCTCGTCGTGTTCCATTTTTTGTTTTTCAGCTTCCATTTGCATTTGTTTATTTTCAGTTTCCATTTGCATTTTGTTATTTTCAGTCTCCATTTGCATTTGTATTTTTTTATCTTCAGCCTCTCTTTCTAATTTTTTATTTTCAGCTTCTAATTTCTTTTGTTCCATCTCCATTTGGAATTTTCTCTCATCTGCTTGCATTTGCATTTGCAATCTGCTATCTTCAGCTTCCATTTTCTGTTTTTCAACTTCCATTTTCTGTCTCTTTTCTTCAGCCTTCTCTGCCTTGGCATATTCAGCAAGAGCAAATTCTTCTAATTTCTCCTCAGTCTTGCCAAGGGATTTCCCTTGTGCAATGAAATAATCCAAAGTAGACATTATGCTGGATTATATAAGGTAAATACCTTGTGCAATAATTATTATTTGAGAAACTCACTTTATCCCAACTCAGTGAGTGACAAGTCTTTGCCCAAGAACTTATATCAATACCTTACTTATCAATAATATAATTAATCACTTATATACTTATTGTGCATAACAATATTGACAGTGTATAACAACAATGAATAATATCAATTAGAAAGGCAAAGACAAACTATCAAGAACAAACGACCACGTTTGCAGGAATCAACTAAGAAAAAGTAGAAATAAAGTAAAAAGTATTGAAAAACTTGCAACGACAGCTGCGAATAGAGCGATGAGACAATAACAGCACAGTGTATAAACGAAAAGTTGTAAAGAAATAAACGATAGGAAGGGGAGGCAGACAAATACAAACAAATTACTCAAAACTGAAGAACAGAGAAAATATAACAAAAACGACAATGAGACATCTCGGCACAACTAAACAAATATATCACAAATAACCAAACACAGTGGACTATAATACGCAGCAAAAATGTTTGCTGGAGATTTCCACTGCGGGAAATTCGCAATAGAGTCCCTAAAGAACGCTTACAGTAGGCCCTCGGTTAAGTGGGATGTATCCTACTGCAAGTCTCCACCCAACCTGCCCGCTGAAATGAAACATATATGACATAAAACAAAGAATATAAACAGCCTATATATATTGAGGAAGGTTTAATTAAACCACAATATAGACGCACAGTTTACAAACAAACAAATAGCCACTTATCTTTTAAGATGACAACAAAAATCCCAGCTTCCACAATAGCAGCAATGATGAAACAGCAAAACACAGCTAATGAGCTCCGCTGGTGGTCAATCCTGGAACTTTCAAGCAGAAGTGACTGTCAACACAACTCCAAGTACTGACATCCGAAGTTTGCTGGAACACTGCATTCTTCACTCGAAACCAACTCGTGTAGAAAACTTCTGGGCAAAGCCGGGTACTTCCAGATGATAATGAACACAGTTGACTTATATTGATGATAGCCCCATCAAGCTGGCTAACCACTGTAGCAAACTGTTATTGTGACTTGTAAGCTGTCGTGGTATGAAGTGATGATCAGGAGTGGCCGACATGGTGTGTGAGGGGTATAGATAAGTCCATAGACGCGAATGGGTATAGGTCCTTGATCAACTATTCATAGTACACACACACTCTCATACCACATGTAGAAGTAAGGAAGGTTGAAAACGACTTGTACGGTTCCAACTATTTATTACGATACAACACGCATACGTTGACATCAAAAATATATACTGTCATTAAGACAAGGTTCAAGCACATCAACATCATGTAGATAATATTAGTTCACTGCATCCAATACAACAGAGACTCTGAACAGACTGCAGGTATCGCAGTGCTAGCAGTACGTCAGTAATTCCTCTTTACCTTCTATGACGAAATAAGCCATGTAAAACTCTGGCCAAATAAGCCGCATAAGTGCCGGGCTCAAAATATCTAATGTTCTCTGTATATCCTCTGACAAAACAGGTCAGGAAAAATCTCGGTCCCGCCAAACCATCACGCATGCGCGAATCCTCGCGTGGCGTGAGTTTAGCTCACACGAGAACAATCTGGAACGTTCTCGTAAACTGTTCTAGAAAAATCTTCGAACAGAAAATCTTAAATGACCAAATGACAAGTCAAGGGAGATAACAACTAAATCATACCTGTACCAAAAAGTATTACAACCTGTAAACTCCCTTAGACCATAGTATAAAAAAGTTTACATCCCCAGCTTAAAACAAACTGCCTTTAACACATATGTATACAACTAACTTATTTTGACTCATCCTTGAGGTCTTAACGTGATTTTACGCGTCCTTGAGGTCTTAACGTGATTTGGCGCGTCCTTGAAGTCTTTATTACTTGGTTCATTGTGTAATATATTATATGAGCGTTTGGATTTTGTTTGGTTTTTAAACTCTTAATTAGCTTTTATTTATTTTGTTTTTTATGTTTTCATTACTGTGTATTTTTATTTTTTTAAACCTCCTTAATTTTGATTATGATTGGATACTATAAATTTATGCTCTTACATTACCTTTATAATGTCGCATGCCTTTAAATTAATGCTTAAAGTACATGTGGGAATGAAAGGATACTGTGTACAAGGTGATAAAGAGAGAGAGAGAGAGAGAGAGAGAGAGAGAGAGAGAGAGAGACAGAGAGACAGAGAGACAGAGACAGAGAGAGAGAGAGGATGGGTGGAATGTTAGACGAGCCTGCGCGCCCAATTTTTAACCCAATGAAAATAAAGTTCGTCCGTTCGTTCTTTCGACCGTAAGCTCGTTTATCCGTTTGTTCGTTCGTCCCTTCTTTCGATCATCCCTTCTTTCGATCTTTCGTTCGTCCCTTCCTTCGTTCGTCCCTTCTTTCGATCTTTCGTTCGTCCCTTCGTTCGTTTGTTCGTCCCTTCGTTTGTTCTTTCGTCCCTTTATTCGTTCGATCCTTCGTTGTTTCGATCCTTCGTTCTTTCGATCCTTCGTTCTTCCGTTCGTTCCTTCGTTAGTTCTTCCTGATGCTAATATTAGTAATTTGATGTTAGAGATTGACCATGGATCCCGTGTAGTTCCAGGGGTTCTCCGAGGAAACCCCGCAAGAATACGATCACTGCTCCCTCAGGCATGGCGTGTGAGGCTGGCAACGTTATCGTGTAAAACAGACTGCTACAAAAAGACACCACTGCAAGAACCCATGAATATTTTGTTGCAGACTCCTTGCTAACTGTCCAGCAATGGGAGCAAAAAAAGGTTGGTGGTTGTTCTTGGTGGTTTTTAAATGTGAACTAAGTATACTTCGCTTGCGAGGGTGTCATAAAGTCGTGTGTTGTTGTTTTTGTTTTGAAGAGGTGATGGGTAGAGAGGGGACACTTAACAGCTGTCCGTTATTGCCTCTTCTCGTTCCATCTTGGTCTACCCTGTTCAACCTGAAAATTGGTTATAATTGGGGTATTTAGTGTCATTTTATTTACTAATTTTGTATTCAGTTTAAAGAACTATTGTCTTTAGCAGTTGCTGTTTTTAATTTATATTAGTATTTGTCCATTTTATTTTCTCTTTTGTATTGTTTATAGATAACTATTGTCCTTTACACTTGGTTTTAATTTGTATTAGTATTTGCTCTTTTTGAGTGTTTTTTTTTTTAAACCTCCTTGTCCTATGAGTAGTTAGTAAGTTTTTTTTTGTTTTTTTTTTTATAAAATGATTTATTAGTTCTTATTGCTTAATTTCTATTTGGTTGAATGTCTTTTTCTGAAGTACTAACCTTGTATGTTTTCCTTTGTTTTATGTATATATCTTTTAAGTATTGATTGGGCATCTCCTGGGGCATCTATACTTAAAACCTTATAACCTGTCATGTCTATATTGTGATTTCTATAGTAAGTTTATAATTCAAGCCTTTGTTGTTCGTACTTTTTACAGTGGATCAGGTAGTGGTCTATATCATTCTCTTCCTGACATTCTTGGCAGTGTGGTTCCTCTATCATAAAGTATGCTGCACCGAGACGGAGACGCCACGGTTTTTTGTTCGATGGTATCTTTAATTCTTCTCTGACCTGGCACGTCCTTGTTGGTTCTTTCAGCAGTTTAAACGCGTATCTGCCTTTTCTACTGTTCTTCCATGTTGTCTTCCATTCTTCGTTTATAGTTAGCTTCACTTGGCTCTTGATCTCAGACCTTCCCAGTCCTGCTCTTATATTGTTTTTACTTATTCTTCCATTCTTGGCGTTCTGGTCTGCCAACTCGTTACCAGCTATACCTATGTGTGCTGGAACCCACACTAGCCTTACACTACATCCTCTGTTCCCTAGTGATATATAAATTGCTAGAATTTCTTCCTTTATGTCTGGGCGGCTACATTTACCTGGGTGTTCTAGTGCTGCAGTGATGATAGTGAGTCTGTAAATATCGTTACAGCTTCTGGGGGATTATCTTTGATTATTTCTAAACTCTTTAGAATTGCTACCATCTCTGCGGTAAAAATCGAAACCCCTTCAGTTAAACTGTAGCTCTTTTTAATTCCCCACTGTGGTATTACTACTTCTGCACCTAGTTGCCCACTATCACCCTTGGATCCATCAGTGTAGACTGCCAGACTTTGTTTTGTTAGTTAATCAATGAACTTTCCACTTATCATTTTGGCTTCCTTATCTTCTATGTTTTGTTTGATCTTTTCAGTAAGTGAGTGTCTATGATTGGTGTTTTTAGTTCCCAGGGTGGTATTTTGCTTCTATATTTATTACTATTTTTAATTGTGCTTGACAGTTCTTTGAACTGCGTTAGATCTTCTATAGTTCTTCACCCTGTTGGATGTCTTTATTTAAGGGGACGTCCCGTACACTTCTTTGGTTTAAGTCGTGTGTAAACCCGCTGCTTTGTTAAATACACTATGTCGATGTACAAATATGCACAGCCAATCCGCATTCAAGGAGTCACGCAAGATGGCTGGCAGACTCTGAGACAGAATAAATTACACGAAGTCACGGTCACGCAAGGTGGCGGCAGACATAATAAATTAGGCATAAAACACTATTGGTTCGGAACTCTGAAAAACGAAAAGTACGAAAACGCAACTAACCAATCAGCGTGTCCCTGCAATCGAAAAAGACGGAAACGCTGTGAACCAATCAAAAGGGTTCCTTACGAAGTCGCATCTACCTGCGTCTGCCTATATATATGTGTGCGTTTTATTCAAATATACACAGAAACACGAAGACCAGCCAGAACGATAGACTAGAGAAGAGAAAGCTGTCAAGACTGATTCCTGCTTATCTGCATGCCGGGCAGGCTTGCTTCACTAAGTCGAGTCAAAATCTGGTTTGTATTAATCTTACTATAAACTTACTATAAATAATTGTGAAACTAATATCACTTTTAGGAGTTTTACTATGACTGTATCATGTATAATGATTATATTTTATGGAATCAAGTATAATGATTGTATTTCCTGGTATGAGGGCTGATGAAGAAAACGCATCTGATTATAACCTAACAGCCCTTGTTATGACTCATATAACTCCAATCTGAATAAAACCTAACAGTCTTTGTTAGGACTTATATAACTCCAATCTGAATATAACCTAACAGTCCTTGTTAGGACGCATCTAACTCCAACCTGAATATAACTTATGACTGCATCATGTATAATGATTATATTTTATAGAATCTGGTATAATGATTGTATTTCCTGGTATGATTGCTGAAGAAGAAAACTAACCTGAATATGACATAACAGTCCTTGTTAGGACTCATATAACTATAACAGTATAGTTAGGATATATTTTACCAGCCAGTATAGCACTTATCAGAGATGGCCTGGTAAATTGAAGGTAGAAGGAAACGGTTGCATCATACCTAGGTGTGCAAATTATTGGATGTATTCATGTATTGATGTATTAGAAAGAATGTTTTGCAAGTAGACACCTGTCTTGTCTCGCTATTGCTAAATCATACTGAGCCATGTTGTCATTCATCCTACATGCAGACACCTGAGACAAGCTCATCTCATATACACTAGGAATAGGTGGGCTTGATGACAGATATTAGTCCCTATTTATCCTTGTTACAGGTTTATTCGTGTCATCAAACCTGAGGTCGTATGTTCAGGTCAATCCTGCTACCTGGAACTTCGCAGGAGCATAGTGGTTGTATCGGAGCTACATTCTTAGTTCCCCTCAGTCTTGGGTGGACTAAAGGAACGATCATCAGCGAAGAAGTGTTGTGTGCATCAATTAAGAACGACAGAACTGTTTTAAGAGATGAGTACACATTAGTACCATTTCCGTCGGCAAGTGTGAGCAATTAACTGTCTGTGAAGAAAAAGTGATTTATCGTAGCCAGAGACAAGATTAACAGCACAGCTGATATATAATTTTTTTTATAATTGATTATTAGTTCAGCTGATATAAATTTTTTATAATTGATTAACAGCACAGCTGTTATAATTGCATTTCATCTTCCAACATCCACCCTTCAGAACAAGAGTAGATAGTATATATACTGAATAAAAAAGGAAATTGTATTTGAACGACTTGTCAAGTGTATAATTGTTAAGTGTAATCTGTTTCCTTGTTTTAATATCACAGTTAGTTACCCAGCTGGGTGGCATTTTATGGAGCGAAGAAAATGATGGTTGTGTCCGTTGAAGATAATTAAAATGAGAATAAAAGGAAACCAGTACCAAAGAGATAGGTATTCTTCTGGCTTTTAAGTGTATGTGTTTATGTAGTGAATATGTGTGTCATCGACACACCAATTAAGGATTTGGTGTTGTGCCGATGTAAAATGTTCTCAATAATTAAGGAGCTATTCTCCAATCTTTTTAGAGAAGAGTAAGGAAAAGAGTATCTTCAACTGAGTTCACTCAAGTTAGCATGAGCTACTGGTTATAATTACCAGAGGTGACAATTTTGCTTGAGTATCCACTTATCCATGTTCTTTTCAACTGAGTTGGATTATACGCACGTGATAGTATAATAGCAGGACTTCCTTTCTTATATATATAGCAAGTCTTTCAGTAATTCAAAAAAACATCTAGTAAAGATTCAGATGAAACTTTTTCTGTATTTTTTTACAAATCAGTTTATCCGCCATTTTATGCTAACTTTAACCTCGTAGGCAAATGCTTATCCTTCAAATCATAGGTTTTTGTTATCCGAAACCTTCTCTCAAAGTAGTTCAATGGCGAATTAATTACTTAAACTGTCCTTCAATTTAAACTGTCCATTCTAAACACTGATCGAAACCTTTTTAACTAAACGAGAGGGTACAAACCTTAGGATATAACAATATCCCCAAACCGTATCTCAGAACAATGGTTCTAAAGATCACGTTCACAAAAATTATCAAGTCGAAGTCTGTTCATGTAAACCTAACTAAAGAGAATGATATCAGAACATCCAATTCTCTTCTACACAGCCAGATTAATCACAGAATGCCCCACAGAATGCCTTTGGTCCATGTTTTTTCTGTCTTTTATCCTAGCGACTCTTAGTCGATTAGAGGAAGTCGCTATGATTCGTTATCAATCCGGATATATTGTCTCATTGGCTTAGGCTTGCTCTAAACTGTTAATACCCTAGATATGTCTACGTCTTCCGTAACTACGCTGGTTACCGTTTCGTCATTATGTTGTCGCTTCCTATAACTGTCGTGCACTATTATACAAACAAGTTAGTTTTAGAGATTACTTGATTTTTACGTCATCAGTCTAGTATAAACTATCGTTAATATTTCTTTTGTAGAGTTGGAGAGTATGCTGGTTCTATGATATCGTCATCAGTCTGGTCACATGATGAAGCTATTACTTAGTTATGAAGCCATTGTTTGATTATGATGCATATGCTTTTTTTCCGCCTCTGACATTTCCTTGTTGTGTTTTGTGCGCTGGTTTTCCGGCTCCACTTTAACACAGAAGTTGGGTTGATATCTTAGCACAGTAAGGGCGAGCGATTTTTTTCTATTTGACAGTAATATATATATATATGGGTTTTATTTACCAGTGCGTTTCCAAAATGATTTTTGTTACCTGTTTCATTTGTGTATTTTTGTTAACATGTAGAGTGCTCCGTAGGGAACAAAACGGGTAACGATGATAATAATGCGGTTAATGTATCATTCCTTGTCGCCATAGTGTTACTCCACAGGGCGCTCTGTTATTCAGAAAAATTCATTAAATGATTCCGTGCCCGCTAAATCTCTTTCGCAGCATTTATCAACCGGTAGTCAGCAGAATCCCGGATTTTTCCCCTCAAGATGTCCCCCGAGGATTCGAACATTGCCATCAGTTTTATCTGACCCCTTGCGGTTCTTGTGGGTCTGTGATGAGGTAGGGAAAGAAAATATTCAACGCTCCGACCAGGCGTGTTGTACGAGACAAACAAACGAACGAACGACCTAACTAACTGTCGTGAATTATTCTAATCAGGAGGTAGAAGAAATTGCATATTTTGAACGCAGCATATTAGCTCTATTAAATATATATATTTGGGTTCCTTAGGGTTTGCTGACAAAGAATATGTAAAACGTTACGCAAATAGTCTAGGAATTACCAAGTTATGGCCAAAATAAAATAGTGGGGGTGCCTGACAGCATGAAATCATTTCTGCTCATAAAATTTTTTTATAACGTGTTTAAAAAAACATTACGTACGGAAATAGCCTACCATGTTAACTCCTATGTGATTGGAGCGCAACAAATGAAAGACTAAACACGATTGGTCGGACTATAAATACTATCTTGTGTTGTCAGGGGAAACGTGAGAAAGGGGTACTTTTTTGAAAAGATGTGTAGACATGGTTTCATTGGTTAAAGTTAGTTGCTTATCCTTTACAGGACGTGGCAATCAACCCCAGCTTTTATTGGCTGTTTGTGATTTTTCTAGGCAATTTTTTTCATTCAGTAGTTTGCCATTGCTTTCTGAACGGTACGGCGCTTATACCATTGTTAAAAATCCACACAAAGCGATCTGCTACCAAACCGCTTGCAGCAGGTTTCGAACCTGGTATATCTGGATTATGAAACTGCGTTCATATCCATTAGGCCACAGGTTTCATTGGTTAGAGCTGCGAATATACACCATTCAGAGCGTCTGTTCATTGCCACATCTTGTAATAAACCTACTAAGAAGCAGTGCGTTGAGCACCAGTGTATATTTTTTTATAAAATAAAGCCTGGAACATCGGCAGATCGGAGTTGTGCTATATTCAGTGCCATTCAACGTCACTGTGTAATATTTCCATGAATTGTGGGACCGTGGTCTTAAAGTTATTGAGCAGCACCTGGTCAGAACTTTGCTGAAGCCAGAAGTGGACAGCATACTCCTTGGTCAATATAGCAACCAGTGGGGTGGCTCCAGAACTCATTACAGTTAGCGAGCAGAGGAGTCTTTTACTGCAGTCATCACGCAAGATAAGAGAGTGTGGCCATGGAGCTCAACATTATGTACCCCCATCTTAAAATAACATTGTAACATAAAATTAAGAGGGGAAGTAAATTGTTTTAATACCAGGAACTGAGAACATCTCCAATACTAGTTCTAATAGAAACAAACTATTGAAGTCATGATGACAAATACCAACAGAGCTTGAACAAAACAAAACCAGTATTACCTCATATTACCATTACACAACTGACACACATAGGATACCATTGATAATATATGTCACTACATGAATCATATTAATAAATTCTGTACATATACCTTGTAATTAAAATTGATTGTGATTCCTGGTTCCCCTTGTATTTGAATCAGGACACATATACATTCATGACAGCAATGAATACATATTGTTATTTGAAAAGTTATCAGTGACTCCTTTAAGATATCCTCTTAGAGTGTTTTATGTATGTGAGTGTCACAGTGTTGTCAAGTGTGGTGGAATAAATTAAATTGTTTATCTGTCTGTTGTTGTTATGACTTACACTTCATCATACACATACCCTAGACATATAACGTAGTCATCACAATATTCCAGAATAATTCTGACTGAGGCATACATATGTGGCAGCAAGTAAGGTTATCTATAATACACTACTCTTATTAGATATAGATACCTTCACAGCTGATCTCAGTCAGTACACTAAGTCCCCTATAAATATTTATAACATCCCATTTTACCACATATATTGGGGTCTCGCCCTCGGGATTTTGAATCTTTCCCTATTACAAATATTGGGGGTAACTCACTTCAGGGAATAATAAGAATTAAAGGGTATCCTTGGGTGAAAATAAATAAGGTTGAGCTCACAGTGCCTGTGTTGTCCTAAGTTAATTAGTCATAGATACAATTGTTTAGTTGATTATTTTAGACATTTATCTGTTAGACAATGGCCGACCTGGCAAAATTTCGATCTGCTGCTGTACAGACTGCGAAAGAGTTAGGAATGGACGGGCAAATTATGATTTCCTATGTCACTGCTGAATGTGACAAATATATTGAACGGGAAGAAAGAAGATTAGAAAAAGAGGCCGAAAGAAAATTAGAGGCTGAGACTAAGAGGTTGCAGATTGAGGCTGAGGCTAAGAGGTTGCAGATTGAGGCGGACAAAGAGACTAAAGCATTGGAAGCCGAGGAAAGAAGACAGGCTGCAGAAAGGGAAGAGAAGAAATTAGCTGCAGAAAGAGAAGAAAAGAAATTAGCTGCAGAAAGAGAAGAAAAGAGATTAGCTGCAGAGAGGGAAGCAGAAAAGGAGGAGAAGAGATTACAAAGGGAACATGAGTTACGACTAAGGGAGTTTGAGTTTCAAGGCCATGCTCCTGAAAATGGTGCCAGTCCCTTTATCTCTGATGCTACTGCTAGCCAGGGAGCCTCAACCTCAGCTATGAATTTTCATTTAGATCATTTTGTTGAGAAAGACGATGATATAGAGAGCTATCTAAATAGGTATGAACTATTAGCTACCACATATGGGTTAGAGAGAGAAGGGTGGAGCTTAAAGTTATCTCAGGGACTTCGTGGGGCAGCTTATGAAGTTTTTGCAAAAATGAGCAGAGGTGATCAGGAAAATTATGACATGCTAAAGCAGGCTCTTTTGTTAAGATATGAAAAGAATGCAGAATTTTATAGGAAAAAATTTAGGAATGCTAAACTCCTGTCAGGTGAAACCTATCACCAGTTCTCTGCACGAATAGAGACATACTTGGAGAAATGGACTTCTCTGGGGAAAACCCAAGATCTTAAGGAAATGGTCCTTATAGAGCAATTAAGAGAGTCCATGGCTCCAGACCTGAGAAAGTTTCTCATGGAACAAGGTGCAGAGAGGCTGGGTGAGTTGCTAAATGTTGCTGAAAGGTATCAAGCAGCTCAAGCAGAGGTAACAGGTAATAAAAAGAAACAAGTGGATAACTTTAGGGCACCACAGAACTTTAATAAATTTGATCCTAGGGATCAAAACAAAGGTAAGCACCAGTTTGATAGGCCACGGTATGAAAATAAAAATAAAACCCCACAATTCGATGAAAGGAAATATGATGAAAGAAAATCCTTCAACCAAGGAAAAAGGTGGTGTAAAAATTGTCAGATGGACAATCATGACACTGACCGTTGCAGAAGGAAACCTGTATATATGGCAACCCTTCAGGTCAGGTCGACCTCAAGACAGGAGGAGGATATTATGTTGAATACCACTCCAGAAGAGATGAGGAAGGCACAGGCTGGGGACAAGACCCTCAAGCCTTGTTTCAGGAAATTGTCAACTTGTCATACAACTCCAGGCAAGGGAGATTTTTACATGAAAAACAAGTTGATGTATAGGAAGACTGGAGCTAGATCCAAAGGTCAGGGACAGCTGGTACTTCCTAAAAGATATAGGGCAGACTTAATAAGGAGCCTACATGTGAAACCAGATGGGGACCATGAGAAGATAGGTACCATCATTCAAAAGGTGGCTCACAATTATTATTGGCCCAAAGCAAGATGGGACATTGAGAATTTTGTAGAAAGGTGTAGCATAGCACATGAGGGAACACCCACAAGTGGGAACATTGATCAGGACCTGGACACGCCACGGGGCAAAATTAGGCCTGATAATAAAAAGAAAAATAGATTTGATAAAGTGGACCAAAGGGAATGGGAAGCCCCTTTTCACGGACAAGCTTCACTTAACTGTTTTACAATGGCCACTATGCGGAGAGTGCAAAAAGATGTCTTACCCCAGGATAAGCCGAAAATCCCTCAATCGGACTTAAACAAACTGGAGGAAGAAGATGTAGAGAGGAAATCTCTCATCAAGAATTTTAAGTGGGGAGAAAGCCCCAAAAGAAAAATTGGTAGCGGTCGTTTTATGCATGATAATTCTGGGAAGAAAAATCATCACTATAGAGCTTCGAGTGGAAGAGACCATACCGGTGCATGGACAAATAGGTCCACAAAATTAAAGGTCCATATGTAGCTTTGTTAAGAACGTGGACTGATGAAAAGGCAGAGGAAAACATTACATCTTCATACCAATATGTGAATGAGCTGACCACTCGTTTAAAAACTGGCTGGAAACTTGCCAATGAAAATTTGAAACAAGCCAGGAAGAAACATGCTGCCTATTATAACAGGAAGGCGAAAGACAGAGATTTAGCTGTGGGAGAGAAGGTACTGCTTCTTCTCCCCGGGAGTCAGAATAAGTTACAGATTGGATGGCAAGGTCCATATACAGTTCTAGAGAAGGTGTCTAGAACAAATTATAAGATAGATAAGAAGGGGAAAGAAAAAATCTATCATGTGAATCTCCTGAAGAAATATTTGGAAAGAGAACATCAGGAAGAGACACACTTGTTGACCTTGTCCATCGCCATGGAGATGAAAAGGGAACCACTTTCATCATTTGAATATCCATTACACCCCTGTGAGACAGCAGCACAGGTGAAAATCAGTACACATTTAACGAAAACTCAGAAAGAGAGAGTGCAACAGGTTCTAAATAATCATGCAGAGGTGTTAACAGACCGACCAGGACATACAAACCTATTGGAATATGATATGAAACTGATAGACCCCACACCTGTCTGTATGAAACCATATTCGATTCCGTTTGCTAAGGAAAAAGCTTTGAAGGAAGAGATAGACTATCTATTGAAGGAAGGAATTATTTCACACAGTGAATCCTCATATAGTTCCGGTGTTGTACTCTTAAGGAAGCCCTCTGGAGAACATAGACTCTGTATAGATTACAGGAGACTGAATGCTATTACAGAAGGACAGGTGGATCCATTGCCGGATACAAATCAGCTGTTTGCCAGACTAAATAAAGCTAAATATTTCTCAAAAGTGGATCTGAGTAAAGGATACTATCAGATTCCAGTAAAGCCTGAGGTTAGACCATACCTAGCCTTTAGTACCTCAGAAGGACACTATGAGTTTAATAGATTGCCATTTGGATTGAAGAATGCGCCTAGTGTCTTCTCTAGAATGATGAGAAAATTATTGGACCCTCTGAATAATCCATGTATAACAAATTTCATGGATGATATCCTTATAGCAACAGAAACATTTGAGGAACACATTGACTCTGAAGATGCTGTTTGATCGACTTAGGGAAGCAAATTTAACAGCCCGACCAACCAAATGTTGCGTTGGATGTAAAGAATTGGAATTTTTGGGACACACAGTTTATCAGGGAAACATGACCCCTGACCCAAAGAATTTAGAGAAACTAAAGAAAGCCCCGAGACCACAAACCAAGAAGGACGTGAGATCCTTTGTCTCATTATGTGGTTTCTACCAGAAGTATATCAAAAACTTTAATTCCATATGTGCACCGTTAACTGATTTGACACGTAAAGGACATCCAGATCGCATTACATGGACACCACAATGTGAAATGACTTACCAAGAATTGAAGGAAAAGCTCACAAGTAAACCCATTTTGAAATTACCTGACTTAAGTCAAGAATTCATAGTAAGGACGGATGCCAGTAATATTGGGCTAGGTGCAACTCTACTACAGAAATCAGATGCATTGGATGGGGAATTAAGCCCAGTGGCATATGCTAGCAGAAAATTGAATAAAGCTGAAATCAATTACTCAACTAGCGAAAAAGAATGTCTTGCAGTAATAATAATAAATTCTTTAAGCACCAAACACGGCGCATAAGGCAGAAACCAGTGCTCTCCAGGTTGTTTGTTGTGACGCCACTCCTCTTAGCTCTTGCACATTATTTAGGCCCAACGTTCTTCCTTCTCTTATTATTGTTCTTCTGAGTGTTTCTTTTGGTCTTCCTTTTTTCCTCTTACCCTCAGGAACCCAAGTGAGCGCCTGTAGTGGTATTCTGTTGTTTTGCATTCGTAGGACATGACCGATATATGACCATCGTCTTTCCCTTATATAGTCGGAGACATATTTCTGCCTAGAGTCTTCTCTTATTTGTCGATTAGTCTTGAATTCTTTCCAACTGATGTTCCTGAGTTTTCTAAGACATTTGTTCTCGAATGTATTCAGCTTGTTCTCCAATGATTTTGTTATTTTCCAACTCTCACAGCCGTATGTTAACACTGAGATAACATTTGAATTAAACAGACGAAGCTTGGTATGTATATTCAATGATCGTAATTCTTGCAGTAATATGGGCAATAAAGAAATTCAATATTTATCTGTATGGGAAGGCATTTAAGTTGCAAACGGATCACAAACCTTTATCGTTTCTAGCACAGGCTAGGCATGAGAACTCTAGGTTACTCCGATGGTCCTTACTTTTGGCTCCCTATAATTTTAGCATTGAGTATATATCTGGAAAAACAAATTTGGGAGCGGATTTTTTAAGCCGCCATCCGTGTGATGAGAATCACCGTAAACCCCAGAAATAATAATAAATTTCTCTATGTGTATATAGAATAAAGGACTGACATATAATGTCTGTTTTAAGAGGGGAGATGTCGTGAATTATTCTAATCCCCATATATAAATTAAAACGTAAATGCAAAGCCTAACAAATAAATTTAATAAAAGGAAAGAAGAATGGTAAAGAACAGTGCTGTCACAATGACTGTACTCGAAATCCCCCTTGTTTTCTACTTCGTCGGCAAATTGTAACGCTTTCACGTTGATAGTAAAAGCCTACTGTATTATTACCCGCTTTCTTCAATGAAACGTGTACTGTATCACGCAAGCTGATCAATGACCTAGATTTAATATTTCATTCATTCCATACACGGCGTAACTAAAGACAGATGGACTAAAGGATAGAGAGAAGGGAGAGGCAGGAAGCCGAACACGTGCAACACTAAACACGCGTCGCGCGATACACAATTGCTGCCATCACGCGTGTAAGGCCACATGCACTAACTTTATTTCAAATCGACAGTGATAAAATTCACTACCCTTCCCAGAGTTAGGTTTTAAAATCCTGAAAAACGCTTATTAGGAATTATGACATTATAGCGGTTTACGTTTGAAAACATTACAGTACCCAGACAGCACATCTTCGAAACAGGAGGTAGAAGAAATTGCATATTTTGAACGCAGCATATTAGCTCTATTAAATATATATATTTGGGTTCCTTAGGGTTTGCTGACAAAGAATATGTAAAACGTTACGCAAATAGTCTAGGAATTACCAAGTTATGGCCAAAATAAAATAGTGGGGGTGCCTGACAGCATGAAATCATTTCTGCTCATAAAATTTTTTTATAACGTGTTTAAAAAAACATTACGTACGGAAATAGCCTACCATGTTAACTCCTATGTGATTGGAGCGCAACAAATGAAAGACTAAACACGATTGGTCGGACTATAAATACTATCTTGTGTTGTCAGGGGAAACGTGAGAAAGGGGTACTTTTTTTGAAAAGATGTGTAGACATGGTTTCATTGGTTAGAGCTGCGAATATACACCATTCAGAGCGTCTGTTCATTGCCACATCTTGTAATAAACCTACTAAGAAGCAGTGCGTTGAGCACCAGTGTATATTTTTTTATAAAATAAAGCCTGGAACATCGGCAGATCGGAGTTGTGCTATATTCAGTGCCATTCAACGTCACTGTGTAATATTTCCATGAATTGTGGGACCGTGGTCTTAAAGTTATTGAGCAGCACCTGGTCAGAACTTTGCTGAAGCCAGAAGTGGACAGCATACTCCTTGGTCAATATAGCAACCAGTGGGGTGGCTCCAGAACTCATTACAGTTAGCGAGCAGAGGAGTCTTTTACTGCAGTCATCACGCAAGATAAGAGAGTGTGGCCATGGAGCTCAACATTATGTACCCCCATCTTAAAATAACATTGTAACATAAAATTAAGAGGGGAAGTAAATTGTTTTAATACCAGGAACTGAGAACATCTCCAATACTAGTTCTAATAGAAACAAACTATTGAAGTCATGATGACAAATACCAACAGAGCTTGAACAAAACAAAACCAGTATTACCTCATATTACCACTACACAACTGACTCACATAGGATACCATTGATAATATATGTCACTACATGAATCATATTAATAAATTCTGTACATATACCTTGTAATTAAAATTGATTGTGATTCCTGGTTCCCCTTGTATTTGAATCAGGACACATATACATTCATGACAGCAATGAATACATATTGTTATTTGAAAAGTTATCAGTGACTCCTTTAAGATATCCTCTTAGAGTGTTTTATGTATGTGAGTGTCACAGTGTTGTCAAGTGTGGTGGAATAAATTAAATTGTTTATCTGTCTGTTGTTGTTATGACTTACACTTCATCATACACATACCCTAGAATATAACGTAGTCATCACAATATTCCAGAATAATTCTGACTGAGGCATACATATGTGGCAGCAAGTAAGGTTATCTATAATACACTACTCTTATTAGATATAGATACCTTCACAGCTGATCTCAGTCAGTACACTAAGTCCCCTATAAATATTTATAACATCCCATTTTACCACACTACTTTTATTTTCAAAGGGTTAATAATTCAGTTTAACATTCTGCCCTATCTCTCTCTCTATGTCCCTCCCTCCCTCTCTCTCTCTCTCTCTCGCTCTCTCGATCTCGCTCTCTCCCATCGTGCATACTGTGTCCTTTCATTTCCACATGTTACTTTAAGGATTATTTAACGTCATGCAACACTATAACGGCAGACATGTATAATATCCATTCATACTCACCAAGAAATTAAGTAATGAAAAAAGCAACAACAAAAAAAGCAACAAAATAAACAAACAAATAAAATCCAAACGTTACATACAGTAACGATTTGAAATATAATCAGATTGGGGTGGCATATAATCAGAACTACTGAAATATTCGAACAGTCTGCTTTGTGCCAGAGATGGCCAGCTTTGTGCCAGAGATGGCCAGCTTTGAGTCCCGTAGCAGATACTGCCAAAGGCAGAGAATTATTAATGCCTTCACTATACTAGGCCCAACTTTGTGAAGAGAGAAAGAGGATGATTAAAAAACACACGGAGAAGAGAGCCAAGGAACGAATTTTATTTTAAAAGAGTTGAGAATTGTGTACAGCCACTTTGAGACTGTTCATGTAGATAGTAATTTCATTGAAAAATTGATACAAAATTCACCACTTATACGGAGAGGATCTGCAGCAAAATGATGTTTACATAAATACTTGCAGCATTTTAATTAAAGTTGTGCAGGCTTAACCGACAACAACAACAGTTAAGAAGCTGCATACTTTCATTAATAGATGCTTGCGCAAATGTAGCCGTGCACCCAGTGTTGTAGTCTTTCCTATTGAACTGGGCACGGTACATTTTCTTGATCACGTAGCAGGGTGGGGTTCCTTTTAGACACTTAATCAAACATAAATTTTGGGACGTGAAATTTTAGATTTTGTTATTACTGACTTAAAGACTGCCAGAGTTCTTGATTATCCCACTTGTTGATTGGGCAGGTTCGTATCAGGAGTCCCTCTTATATTGATGTTATATGAGTATTTTGAGAGCTTGAATACATGATGTAACAAGGTCCTATAATAGCCCCTTCAGTCATAACTGACTATGGGAATGCGCCCCTGAGGTGACAGCCCTCAGCTGCTTATTTTCCTGGTGCTCCTTTCGACGTTTTCTCCTCACCTCTGCTTCTTGTGTGAGCCTCTCTTCGCCCAATCTGAGGTGGCGCCGTAAATAGCATCGCCACTTAGTGCGATCGGCAGCTTCATCCTCCCATGTTGCTGGATCCATGTCCAGTGCCCTCATATCTCTCTTGCACACATCTTTGAACCTCAGCTGTGGTCGCCCAACTGTTCTCTTGCCATCTGCTAATTGCCCGTAGAAGATATCTTCAAGGTCCTATACATCCCTGCTATTCAGTTCAACAATTCCAATTCTTCAACAGCTGGTATAGTTTGCAAAACAATAGAAATTTTCCAATTTTATTGTTTTCATGTTACAAGTCCCTCATTTCCTCTTTACAATAGAAAAAAGTTTACAATTCAATTTCTATTTCCTCCGTTTTCCGTCTTCTATACAAAAAATGCTCTTATCCTATTCATATTATATAGAATCAGTATAGTACAGGATTCAAAAATGTTACAAGTCCTTGTCATTTCCATCATAACCTGAACTCAAAAAATATTTACAACTTTATAATCCAATATTCTATTTCCCTCCGTTTTACGCTCAATCCACCCTATCTATTCCATTTTCAAGGATAATGCTTCTTCGTATCCCTTTTATGCATGTGCTCAATAGACTTTGTCCATATACTTTCAGTTTTTTATTTTTGGTGTATGTATTTATGTTCGCTTGCTAAAATCTTATGTTTCCCATTGCATAAAATTGCACACACATGAGACTGATTAAAACCAATTTAGTTTTTTGATAAGTTAAAAGGCACTATGGCTAAACAAATAGTTAAAAAATATATCCTGCAAAAATCTACATGGCGAAAGATACTCACAGAGTCCATATGAAATTCGAAGCACATTAATATTTTAGTGAATTTCCATCTTTACATTTCACTATACTGAACCTTGAGTTGAAATCCTCAACAAAATATGAGCTGACAATATATGCGAATCACTTCATCGCTCTACTGGTTTTAGGCTGCTCCTAAGAAAAACACAACTGCTTCTCTTCAACACCTTTTTCTGACTGATCTTGTTGGGAATTACTCGCCGGGAGATAGCGTGCGTGGTTTAGCTCAATCCACCCTATTCATTGGCTAAGAAACTCACGTGTCCCCAGCTAAAAAATTGTCCATAATTATGCTGCTATTTTGTACTAAAAAAAAAAAACAACCGCCTATTTCCCATTGTAAAATCGTTGTGACTGAAAATTAAAACAATTTTACCATTTTTATTTTTAATAAGTTTTTAAAATTCTGTCTTTTATTTTAGTTAAGATTTATAAAAATGCCTGTGTTTCAAAGATTAGAAATGATTATATAAGTTTTTTTTTATTTTTTTTAAAATATTTTTAAAAAAATTTATAAAAGAAAATTACCAAAATTGCAGATGTGTTTTTTTTTTTTTTTTAAAGATATAGATGTGTACTTGATCTTTATTACACATCTATCATCTGTTTCAGTCTAAATGGTGATTTACAAATAAGTTATTTTTTGTCTTGGCATGAATAAATGCCAGAAGTGACGAACGTACGGTCACACAGAATAAGAGGATTAAAATTATTATAACACGATGAATAATGTGGAACTGATGACACACGTGCCTGTGGAACAAGAGATGAGAAGAAGGCGCTGGCGGGCGATGAATAGGGCACACACTGAGGAAACCTGTTAATAATATCACAAGGTAGTCCTTGTTCTGGAATCTTCTGGGTAAGAAAGTTAGAGGGAGGCAGATTAACACATTGAAAAGAGAATTGGAGACACGTGACAGGAATGAGACAAACATGGAGAGACCAGGAGCTGATGGCACAGGAAGACTCGGCTTGAGTTTATTGATGGTTTATGCTCCTTTGGCAACTGACGGATGATGATAATAATGATCATGATGATTTATCTACTACAGTATTTGTGTTGTGTTTCAGGAACTCTCTATGTTTTTCATTACTTAATTTCTTGGTGAGTATGAATGGATATTATACATGTCTGCCGTTATAGTGTTGCATGACGTTAAATAATCCTTAAAGTAACATGTGGAAATGAAAGGACACAGTATGCAAGATGGGAGAGAGCGAGATCGAGAGAGCGAGAGAGAAAGAGAGGGAGGGACATAGAGAGAGGTATGTTTCGGGAACTCGTGAGAAATAAAGAAGTAAAAAAATAGACAACAGAAGTGTTAGAGACTTCACTATTCTAGGTCCAGCATTGAGAGGTGGGGGTGACAGTTCCCTTCCTCGCTACCTTGTCCTTCCCGATAATGCGCTTCAGATAATCTGATTAAGTGGAGCAACGGTAATCGCATGCTAATAAATATCATTAAAACGAAATGCATGTTAATATCAACTTGACAAAAATTACAAAATTCAGAGAAAACAACACTTCAGATCTACATTGGTTCCTCACTAATTGAAAATGTTAATGAACATAAAATTCTAGGTATAATCGTTGACCAGCATCTAAACTGGAACTCACAAGTACATGCACTGACCAAGCAAACGGCACAGAAAGTTTACCAGTTAGCTAAAATCAAACATTTCCTAGATGAAGATGCACGAAAATTGTTCTATATATCTCACATACAAGCAAACCTTGACTATTGCTCCACAATCTGGGATGGTTGCTCAATGTCCAACACAAAGAGACTCCGTTCACTACAAAAGCGTGCAGTGCGTCTAGTCTCTGACAACTGCCTAACTCAGTGTGTAGATTTCTATAAAAACCTCCGAATACTGCCCTTAAGAAAGCGCCTTCTGTTTAACAAAGCTACATTTGTTCACAAAATCCTGTCACACAATGCTCCAGCATATTTGTGGCCAATGTTCAATTACAATGAAAGACGCAGTCTACGCTTTAACAGATTGCAAGTGCCCCTAGGCTTGACTTATTCAAGAAAAGCTTAGCGTAATCTGCTGCTCATCTTTGGAATTGTCTTCCACATAACCTAAGAAACAACCTCAGTCCCTATTCATACAATCATATACTTTTTGAATACTTTCTGAATTCTGATTACATGCCCCTCTAATCGGATTATCTTTTCTTATAACATCAACTGTAGGTTCTAATGACGATGTTTGTACTTTTCAACATATGTTATGTCATGCTTATAAGTAATTAATGTTAATATGAGTGTGCTATATTATTATTTTACTTTACGTTGAATTTCCTGAAATTGATATGTAACATGCATATGAGAATAAATAATTCAGTATGAAAGGTGAGCGAAAGGAAGGGCAGAATGTTAGACGGGCCTTCGTGCCCAATTCTCAACTCTTTGAAAATAAAGTTTGTTCGTTCGTTCGTTCGTTCCCTAACTCAAGTGCAACGTCCGGTACCCATCTACAGCTGGGTAGCCTGAAGCGTGTAGATACCGTGAATCGAACCCGGCACGTTTGCCGCGATAGACGAGCGCTCTAGCAATTCTGTCAATCGGACGCTCGAATTTGGTTGTACCTTACTATTTTGCGAAGGTTTTTCATGTTTTTGAGCTATGAACATCAAATTTGGTGGTACCATACTATGTTGCGAAGGTTTTTCATGTTTTTGAGCTATGAACATCAAATTTGAATAGGAAGTTCATCATTCCATTTCTAAACTTGTATCACATCTGATCAGATGTGTGGCAACTTTTGTAGGTCAAGAAATAGAGGAATCTGCTTTACGTGTTTAAAATTAGTAACACAGTTTGCCCAATGTTACAGAAAAATTTGCAGTGAATCGAAATTGTGATAAAGATATCTACATTCTGATTTGACAGACGTCAATAATGCAATGGAAAGTTAATATAAAAGACCTTGTGGTCTGGTTATAAGTACTATTCACTGATGAATAACTTTTGGCTAACAACTATTTTCTTTGAACATTTTTGGTGTGATGATGTCTTGATCTTCCATTAGAGCAAGGCTTCTTAACCTGCGGTCCACGGACCCTTTGGGGGGTCCATGAACCCTTTGGGGATCCATATACATAACCTAACATTTAAATTGTCAAATCTTTAGTTTTTTTTTAATGTAAATTTTTTCCTAGAAGGAATCCACAGACTTCATCAGACACTCAAAGGGGCTTATAGCACCAAAAAATGTTAAGTAACCCTATGTCACGAAATCTCTTTATTTGGGTCTTCACTCCTCTCCAGCAGTATTATCTACCACCCCTTTAACGTGGCATCTCAGCCAGTATTCATTGTTTACGCTTTCAGGTTCAAAGTGTTCTTATTATACAGTTGACATTCAAAAATCCGGCCATCGATAATCCGGTTCCTTCAGATTTCCGGCATGGATTTCGGAGCGCATTTTTAAATTTACCGCGTTGGCGCGCCACTGTTTAATGGAGCCGTTTATGTTTTAATGCAGCTGTTGGGTCTTGCTTGCACGTGTTAACAGACATTCCTGCTCATTCCTTCTCATTTTATCATTTATTTGCTGCTGTATAGCCCCATTATGGATTCAGCATATAAAAGAAGTGGTGTAAAACGTAAACATCGTGCGTTGTCGATCGCAGATAAAATGGAAGGACTGTACAGGTAGTCATTTTCTGTTAAATATATACAGCATATATAACCATAAAAAAATCCGGCATTTTCAAAAATCCGGCACTCCTCAGGTCCGGAGGTTGCCGGATTTTTGAATGTCAACTGTATATTGTCCGACTTCGTCACTCCCTTACGATTACGTTTACTTGATCGCTTGACCTATTTTGAAACAACATTGACTTCTGTTTGTATAGAGCGAAGTTGTTTGTTTACGTTATGTAACATATTCCGACCCGATAGTAAGGTGTCTGAAGTGGCGAGACGGGTTAAGTTTGCCATATCGCAAGCCAGGCTGGCGGTAGACAAGAATGGCAAAAGATAAACTGGGATTACTGTGGTGGATTTGATGTTATGAATTTGTTGTTAGGTATTAATAGGTTAATAAATGAGATTAGCTATGAAGGTCCCTGAATTTACCCAATAGTATTGTGAACTTTTCAGGGTACCTTTCAGCTACCACCTTTTTTATCTCATTTAAAATGTATTTATATTATTATTATTAATTGACTTCGTGCTGTGTCTAGGGTTATGAATGTAGAGTGTAATGTACAAAAATCAACAAACATACAAACGAATAGTTTATTATTCACAACAGCACACAGTACTACCACAATAACATACAAACGACACTCTAAAAGGCTATCTTATTTAAGACTGTGGTTGAATGTTGTGTGAATATGATTTTTACAATTTTATTATCCTGATTCTAATTTATTTGGAATCAGGATTGACAATTTAAAAGTGAAATCAAAATAATCAATTACATCAGTCAAATAGCACAATAGATCCTCTGTCCATACATAAAAATATTATTCTCATATATGTCTGTAGTGTTCTCCTACTTTAAGGAAATACTGGTAGTACCACTAGGTTGTTGTTTGAAATCCTACCCTTTTAGTAATGTTTGTTTCTATTTTGTCACTTGTGGAACTATTAAATCTTTGTCCCAGTTTATTCACGGTCACTTTTTATATTTCTTTTAAAGTTCTGTAGTTGAGCTTTCAGGTGCCGAACGAGAACTTATCTTGGCAGTAGAATATAGGTTGAACCTTTCCTCTGCTCGCTTGACAATCTGTTCCCTGTTTGATAGGCAATGGCCACTAGCATGGGCTCGCAGTAAACAGGCAGAGTCCTGAATCAATCTGTTTTCAAGCGTTTGGTACCACATTAACGTCAGTACCCAGGACCTCTGAAATGTGAAGGTATGCATCCTTCGTAATATCTAGCATACACCAATAGTCCACAGTTAAGGACATGTACATTACAAACAAACAAAAAGGGTCATATTCTTATACAAACCTATGCCACCATTTTCTTTTGATGTGACAATGTACACCAGTATTCCTCTCCCCTAATAGTTACAACGCCACTGCAATTCTAGCTGTAATCTCTTCCATATAATAGGATAGGTGTTATGCTCCTTTATGACAATCATACATATTCTTGTAGTTTTTACACCTCTCTGACAGTCTATCACATGGTGGATCAATCTTTAGGCTTTGCCTCATGTTCGCTATAGACCCACTCATGTCCAGACATATATTATTATTTCACATTCAATTTTTATATAAAATACAGATTAATAAATGTCAATCTTACCACAATTTTGTTCAATGAAATACACAGAGACGATGACTGACACAGTTTCGATCTGTTTTGTTGTCCAGGCTGCCCAGAAATGTATTTAAAAGCACAGCCTGATCTCATCTATCACTGTTGAAACTTTTCTAGTAATGGCGTCCCCCCTAACGCTTATTCTGACAATATCGATTCAGTTGGCCAATCACTTTTAATTTTACAAGGGTAAACAGTCTTTCAAAAAAATATCATTCAAACCTTTCTACGTTACTAGGCTATTTATGTTTATTCAAAGGTCAGCCAATAATATTTCGTCTCACTTCAAATGTCACCCAATCAGATTCACTGTACCATCCTAGCCTATCTGTCATCTACTTTTTTCCCAAAAAATATGCGATCCAATCTAAGCAGATATGACTTGACCTGACAGTATCTCTGATCTCTATGTATGGTTTTATCAATAGTTGATTAGTTAAGGGACTATTTATATAACTAATAACATATTCTTGGTCAGCAGGTCTTCAAGTACACGAATCTACGATTTTTAAGGGGCTATGTGGTTTGGTTCAAAATTCTATCTTTTTTTCTATGTTAGTCGTTTATTTTTAAACTACCTCTCGTTCACTCTTTTTCCATGTAATATCAAGCTAAATACGAGAGCTGAGGTCATTCATAATAAGAGCTTAACAAGTTTCCATGACCGTAGTGTCCACAATTCAAACTTGTTCATCGTATTGGGGAAACCCCTAAGGCAAGGCTTGCCCCTGTGCTACAGTTGGCTTTTAGTTTGAAATCAATGCGAAACGAATTAGCATTTCATCTATCCTTGCCCCTCCTCGTTCCACAATGCATTTTAGGCAAATATTTTCTTAGAACTAGGAAAAGTGGGTGTTTATGTCAAGGACGAATTTGAAAAATTGGGTACCGTTTTGTTCGGCTATTCGTTAGCAAATAATAATCTGAAGGCGTAGGCGACACCAACCGTTCTAGCAGAAAATTCTTTTGTACTTTCTTATCTTTGCCTTTATGCCCTATACTGTTATATATTAATTTAGATATTGTATTTAGAAATCACTACAATTACCTTTGTGCAAGATAGGATAGGTTGAAAACCCAAATATTTTGGGGCGAAGGTACTGAACAAACGTTTGATATGAGAATATGGGTTGCAGATAACTGCCACTCACCATTGTTGTGATAAACAGTTACAAAAAAATAACATCTTGTATGAGATTATAATGTTAGATCTGTGAAGTAATGAGTTTTTAAACATGACAAATACCCACGGATGTAGCAAGACCTTATATGGTTATGGAGTTTGAAAATCACATCTTATGTTGTCATGAAGTAATTTTCTACAGGAGGGTAGTGGGGGAATAAACCCTTACCAAAATCAGACACTTATTTGCAATTGTTTTGACATGTGAGATGCTAAGATAGACTTCTCTTGCTTGGACTCCTTCTCTAAGTAGCAACCTGGGTAAATAGGCGAAAAATTTCGATTATATGCTACAGCGTTGTAAAACTACTTCACATACTTCCAATTGCTGCGAGAAGAAATCATAGACAGCCAGAAACACGGAATATTAGGACCCAAATATAAGACAGGCCATAGGACTATACGTTAATTCTTAGATTAGAAAAGAGTAACCTCATAGACATCACTTTGCACCTTAATTTCTATGATCCAACTGCAAGTGCTCTGTTAGACTCCTAACTCGCTTGAAAGAGATGGCATGTTAAATCAGTTACCCGACAATTTTTGGACTATCCTGTGCAAAAAGTCTGTTCGCCCGAAAAACTTGAGGTAAGTTGTAATATGTACGTTTTACCATTTTATATTTGCATTTTGACATGTATAATTTGCTTTCGGATGTACAGTTGCATATGAGGCTGGAAACATTATCATTGCAAATGGCTTGACACATAAACCACCATTGTAAGAGCTGGTGACTGCTTCGTGCGGGTTCTCTCACAAGGAACCAACGGCAGAAGTGGCCCCATACTCCGGAGAGAGCAATGAGTGGATGATGTAATAATGGTGTACATATGTATTATACAAGCACGTTAGTAAATTTCATGTGTATTTGTATCTATATTTATATATTTAAATTGTCACCTTCTGCTGTCCACGAGAATTTTCATCCGACTCAGTGCGGTTAAAAATAACGCTCAGGTAGGGTAAAAAGTCTGAGAAAGATGAAGTGGTGGATGGAAGCAGAGGTCTCCTGCTGCTCGTATCAGGAGACTCAATACTCAAAAGAGGCATTTGTTTCCCTCTTAGCTTGTAGTACACGTTTGTGGTAGAAGTTGCCAGCTGTCGACATTAGACGGATCTTGAAGTCGCTTGATAACCCTTGTAGTTGTCAGACACCAGACTTAACTATTGTAGAGAAGGACAGTTCAAAGCACATGTGGGAACCAACAGCGACTGATGCAGACGTCAATCAACCCCACACTGGAAGCTAATTATCATAACAGCGCAATCAACGAACATTTCATAACTTTCCAAATTTTAACCAGTTTAAATAATTCGATGACAATAACTATCATCGCTTCTTTTTTATAAACAACTTTATTTATTTTAAATTGATAAACTATAAGTGATTATTAAAGCTGTTATCTGTAAATGTAACTCTATAGTTGGTTTAATCATTATTGATTGAAGTGTATGTCTGCACCCGTTTGACTCATATTGTCCTAAATGTATAACCAGATAGATCTATTAGATTAGGATTTTGCTGAATCACCTTCAGCTGGGGGCTCAGAAATACGAGCGAAAATATATTACCTCACAGAAGGAGCGGAAGAATAATAAGTTCATGACAGCGTCGATGATCTCAGTGTGTATGCTTACTTTTCTTTAAAATCCTGTGAGCCCCTTAAATTGACGCATCATTCTACTTTTATTTCTGCCAAGAGTAATCTTGAGAGAAGGTTGATACCTTTGAAGACTCTCATCATTATACTCTAAGTTTGGTCATTGTTGGACCTCTACTGTAGATCAGGGGAGACCATACCGTGACAACCCTGCATTAGAGGATGATCAATCGGCTGACATAGTGGTATTCATATAATAATGGCTACAGCTGATCCGATTAAATTTTTATTACTCCAGTTTATTCTCCCAGAACCTGGGTTGTTTGGGACACACTAAGCTTCAATATAGAACTTCCGAAGACCACGGTTTCCTATGTTTGCACAGCTATTTCCCGTTACAAACTTATCGTCATGTCTCTTTGGGCCATCCTCCATTCGATTTGCGTTACGGTGTCCATCTTGTTGCTCTTTGCGGACGAGAGTCTCGTAGCATTCATCCATTACGCTTTAGAAATCCAAGGATCACATGTTTTCCACAAACTCATGCCAATTCATAAGGTCCTGTGCTATCAGCTCAAGATCTTTCCGTCTATGCATCATCCTATTCATTTCTTTCTCCATTCCCCTTCTCTGTGTTTTTCAGTATCCTTCTCCTTCGCTTCCATGGGGATTCCATGAAAAAGCGTTCTCTTGATCTCCCTCTTCTTTGCTTACCCTGGGGATTCCATGAAAAAGCATTCTCTTGATCTCCCTCTTCTTCGTTTACCCTGGTGATTCCATGAAATATCATTCTCTTGATCTCCCTCTTCTTTGCTTACCCTGGTGATTCCATGAAAAAGCATTCTCTTGATCTCCCTCTTCTTCGTTTACCCTGGTGATTCCAGGACAAAAAACAAACTCTCGGCAAATTTTCTCGGTGTGTGTCCTCTTCATTGCTAGCGTCTTCTTCTCATCTCTTGTACCACTGGGACATGTCTTGTTCTTGTCATCAATACCACATTAGTTCTCTTGTCTTACCATTTCAATCTTTCCATTCTGCAGAAGCTGCCATTTGTGAAAGTCTGAAACTTTTTAGGTTGATCATTTAAATCTCCTGGCACACATACAATTGTCTCTAACCAACTCTGTCTTCCTCCATCCACCACTTCAGTCATGCGCTTCGCACTAAATAATTACGGTTGTTGCGGGAAAGACAGTTTCGAATCGCAGCCCTGTACAGTGTGACCGTAAGTTGCTCCTAGTTTCTATGTTTTGTTAAACTGAATCATGCCCTGTCAACCGTGGTAAACTAGAATCTAGTCCTCAGCGAATGTACTGAGTTAATTCCAGGTAATATTTACATGCACTTTGCGACTCTCGCATGTCAGTTAATTATTTGCGTGCACATGGAAAATCAGATATTCTTTGTTTCTTTTTCCGAGAAGCCAAGACACGGACTCACACTGTGTGGTAATGTTAGAACCGCCGTTGATGTTCTCCAGTAACCTTTGAGGGGCTGCCGTCTTCATTCCGTCGCATCTGGTATTTGCAGTCTCGTCGCTTATAAACTGTTCATTCTGTGAATATTAGTTGTTTAGAGATGTCAAGGACGGATCTTGAGCTGACTACTGCCTTTATTAGAGTCATTAATGTGGAAATCTGAGGGCAAACGAGAAAGAAGAAGGTGATGCTTACTTATAAGGTAAAAAGGTGAAGGATCCCGTTACACGCCCATTGAAGCATATTGGGAATATGGTAGGCCCATATTTTTTTTTTTTTTACCATCGGCACACGAGGGATGATGTGGTCAGCATCACGCCGGCCGCCTTAACCTTCCCAAAGTTACTCTGGTACCCAATTCATCAGGCTGGGTCGACCCCGGAGCCGTTAGCGGTCTAAAAAATCCCACCTTAACAGGGGACCGAACCATGGACCACCGAGCTAGGAAGCCATTGGATGCTTACTTATGCCTTCATCTTAATAATTATCTCAGATTTCGCTTCTTATCACGTCTGGAGCCACCACTGCAGATGGATGTCTTGAGGAAGCCAACGCCAAAACATAAACTTAAACTTTTGCAGCGTTGTCTTCTGTAGTATTGTGTTTTACAAGATGAGGCTGCCAGTCTCACGCATAACGTCATATCAGTCGCTTTTTACGACATACTAAGCGAGCAATAGTCCCACTCTTTCCTTGACGTCTCAGAGACCCACGGAAACTACACGAGGCCCACTCGTCATCATTCTCCTGTTGCTTGTTATGAGGCCGGGAGCCACCATTGCAGCTGGTCCCTTTGCACATAAGCTTTCACATGCTGTTACAGCAGTGGCTTCTTGTCGCGAGTGGTTTTTATTGAGTATGCCTGAGACCAGACAAAGAGCCTGAGTGACGTCTGAGACAAGACAAAAGTCTGAGTGAAGACTGAGAAGATAGATAAGTAATGGTGTTGAATGTGGATAGAGTGACTTATAGTTATCAGGAGTAGAGAACAGATACTGACTCTTCCCTCCTGCCACTCGAGAACTATGTTTTAACAACTGTCACACTGCTTCTCTCTCTTCTTGGAGATAAGGTTTAGTACACATCAGTGACTCCACAAACAATCAAAGTTAAGTACAGATATGAAGTAGCGTCCAGTCCGCTGATGAATTGTCTAGTTTATTAACAACAACAAACGATGGTAAAGTCAGTAAATATCAATCATCAAAAGTCAAACATAAAGATGCATGTATCAATTTGAGAGACAAATAAAGCTAGTAGAAAATAGGCATACAAATTAAATCAACTTAGAGTCACCACCCTCTATTATTGAGCAGATGTTCTAATTATCCGGTTGCAGGAAACCCTGAAATAAAGATAAATTGCTACAACACCACGTATGGCCCGCTGACTTTTCCTTGCCAGCAACACAGCTATTAAATTCACTAAATGTCCCTGCCCACAGTTAATTCATACTCTTTCCCTCTCAACTACTTTTTCTGAGTGCACTCTCCCAATTAGTCCTACTCCGTTGGCACGCGTCCGCTTATACTCCACTGGGATTACAGCTGACTGGCCGATAGCCGTCGGAGAAATGGTAACCTTCTCTTCTCCGGGTTTTTCTCTGACAAATCCGTGAGAATTATAACTAGAAATTCTTATGACCGATGCAAGGTCCTCCCAATGCACATGTAGGCTGTGACTCCAGGATCTAAATGTGTGTTGATGAATTCGCTCAGATTGTGTTATGCGTAGGAGATATTAAGTCTACGATGTGCTCTGGCCCGCGGCTCCTGCGGCGCCGCAAAATAATATGGATGCAGTAGCTATGCAATTGGCGCCAGTGGAGCATAGGCACTCCATTTTCTCTGCGAGGTGGCTTTCACAAGTATTCCCAGCAGGGGAAATTACCCGATAGAACCCGTCGTAGGGAGTCGAACTGAAAACAACTGCAGTTCGTTGGGGACACCCTGAAGTAAAGGGGTAGCTCGTTTATCCGGCAATTACAGGCCGATGGCTTCAAAGTTTACTCCGTCGGCGTTTACCGGTTGTTGCAAGAATCGTGAAAAATTTCCCACTTTAAACAGTAGCAGGCAAACTGCATAGAAGATCTCTAGCACTTACGACAGGAGTTATCGGGACTGAATGGCATTTAAAAGGAGAAGAGAATCAATTATATAGTAGGAGTAGGGTTGCAGGTGTTCGAACACCAAGGTTAACATCAGCGTAGAGAATGCAGAAAACAACTCGTAAGTATTACCCAGCGAATCTATTGGCCATGCATTCAAAGAAAGAAGAATATGCCCAACAGAGTGACGATCTTACTTTTGAGAAAGTCCCAGACTTTCCATGGCTTCAAAACACAGGGAAGTTTTCGACCGTCATCCAGCCGCGCAGATGTCTCGGACGAGTCACTCTTTCGCCCGCGCTGCCACGTAACATGACGGAACTCCAGGAAGAGCTTCCCATGGTTCGTGCAACAAAGAAAGAAACCGCCAATTTATGGCGTAATAGGTTCTACCCGTGGATACAAGAACGGCAAGAGCTTTCCCTAGTGTCAAAGGCCAGGACAATTTTGCCGCTCGCCGAGTGCCGGATTTCTTATTCGTGGTCAAAGGATAAGAAATATGCCGCCTGCTGTGACAGAGCGTCTTGGGTGAGTCAAACATTTCTCTTATCGACATTGCAGACTAAGGGAAGGGAACCTGTTCGATTAAAACTGACAGCCCAGTTACCCCACTTTACCATTATAGAAGACTGAAAAGACATGAAAAGGGCGGGAACAAAAATCAAAAAGAAATAGGAGTTGGCTTACGCTCTACCAAGTGCCCAAAATGTATTACCCATTTCGTCACACTTCTGTAAATATTTGTTTTACATAATGAAGTTGCCAGCCTTGCGCAAAAAAACCTGATATTAGTGACGACGTGCTTGAGGGAGTAGTAGTCATAATCATTCTATGTCTCATCTGAGACCCCCGGGGACTACACGGGACATTTGATGACATGATATAAACTACGTGTACTCTTGTACCATCATTCTAGTTGTTCGCACGCGACATTTGATGACATGATATAAACTAAGTGTACTCTTGTACCATCATTCTAGTTGTTTGCACGGGACATTTGGTGACATGATATAAACTAAGTGTACTCTTGTACCATCATTCTAGTTGTTTGCACGGGACAGTCTAGATATCCTTTTGCAGCAAATGTGCTTCGCTTTGTACTAAAAGAAAAAAAATAATTATGCACGTTATATATATGCAGGTGTACAGTAACAGACACATTTAACGTTAGGGTAGTATACCTGGGTCAGCTTAAAAATACGAGAAAATAATCAGACAATATCTGCAGAAAATACAGCAATTACTGCTCATACAATTAACAAAAACCGAATGTCACTCCACGGAAAGTGATGCTAGGCTTAGAATCAATATACACCAATCTCTCGGTCTTATGATTAGCGCTTTTTCACTTTAACGCTGTTGTGTTCTCTGCCATATTTCTGTTACACGCTGAATAGATTCGATCTTACGCTGAGCGCTAACCTCAATGGGAGTCAGAAATATAACTTTCACAAGCTCGTCGTGTTCATTCAAGGTGGTGGGATGGCCAAGACGCACTGTCATTTTTGTGGTAATGAAGCATTACCCTAAATGGAATGCAGTTCTGCGTTAATCCGTAACATATAACAAAACCGTAATTGCTAAAAGGTGTTTCTTGAAGAGACAAAGAAGATGGCAAAGCAAGCTCGATTCTGTTTTTTAAAGTCTCTTGAATACCTTTTGCTCCCACTGACCATACAGCCATGCCTTCTACAACTGTAGCAAGACAAACGTTTTCAACACCTATCGTATCTTCTGCTAACCAGTCGTCTAATGTAGCTTTGCTTTGACAACTGTAGTCTCAAGCGACGGAAGTAGCAGCAATTAAATTCCTATAATATTTTATTTTTTCAAGTACAGTACATACATTGTATTTCGTTTATGTTCAATATGATAATAATATATAGTCAATAAATGTTGTTAACTAGTTTTAAATCACTTTTTACTTAATTTGGATACAGCTTTCTTGACCTCGGGAACGAATTAAATAAATTTATGTTAATTATAAAGGGAAATTAAATTTTCGTTCAGCGATTTTTCGGTTAGCGATCGAGTTTTCAAGAACGAATTAAACACCGCTAAGCAGGGGATTGCTGTACACGCAGTTTTGTTGGCAGCAAATCTGATAACATTTCGAGATAACACATTTATGTAATAGACACTGGTCATTAAAACAGTAACAAACTATAAGCGACACTGTAAGAATTGTAATCAACTTTAATCAATCTAACAACACATGCGCTTGTGTGTCTGTGTGTACGTTACTAGGAATATATGGGGTCGGAGTGGCTAAGAGGTATGGCGCCCGCCTCGAAATCTAGAGGGGCCGGGTTCGATTCCCATTTGAGGGAATATAATTTATGGAAATTTTATGTTTTCAGAACAGTGGTATTAATGAGGAGGGAGGGAGGTCTTAATGATGTCATACTTCCCTCTGGTCTCCTGGGTAGCGAGATTGGATGCCTAGCATTCTCGGATAAGGGCGAAAAAAATAGGTCCCGTGTGCAAGCTGCGCACGTTAAAAATCCCACGGCAGTTGGAAATCGTAAAGAGTAGGCCATAAGGCCGCTGCCCTGGCAAAATTTAAAAATTAGAAACTTACCTACCACAAAAATATTTATAGAATGTGTGATTCATATATACACATTAAGATTCTCACCGGTGCTACGGAATTTGAGAACTGTGCTGAGATCCTCCTTGTGTGATCTAATGGAGGAGATCGGAGCACTGATGGAGTTGTCCGTGTGCAATGAAGATAGTCCTTAAAACGAAACGAAACCAAACCAAACCAAACCAAACCAAACTAATAGGAATATCCAATCAGTTCTGCTTTTAATGTAAAGCTACGCATGCGCATACTGAGATTATTTAATCATAGCTGTATCGTTCCTAGTGGGGCATACGCCACCATTATTAATTTTTATTTATCGGTAAAAGCTATAATCTACTTGTGACAGTAATATTTATTGAAGCGGCAGGCAACCTATGAGCTGTGGGGATCTACTTTTGAAACACTGAGCTCTGTTAAAAAAAAAAAAAAAAAGATCTGACGCGATGAGTTCATGTCTTTTTTCATCTTTCAGAATATTTGGAAATAATGCAGCATGTGTGTGTGTGTATATATATATATATAAACTTCAATCTCTGCCAGTCAGTCTACTGCCTGCAGTTACATCAATTAAGCGGTGGGAAATTCACACTTATATTTTATAGAATGTTAACTTAAAAAAAAAAAAAAACATACCGTTTCTATCTCATGCAGTTCACAGTTAAAGCGAATTAGTGTAAGATAGCTCGTAAGTTAACACTGAGAACGCGAAAAAAAAGTACCTTGCATTCTGTAGCTACCGCTGTGAAGTCCAAAGTTTCTCTTGCAGCTTTGAACTTCTTTCTCTCAATCGTAATCCGTCATTGGAAGATTTACCAAATCATCCCCATCGCCGGTGCTACGGAGTTCGTGCACTGTGCTGAGATTCTGCTTGTGTGAACTAAGGGAGGAGATCGGTACACTGATAGTGTTGCCCGTGTGCAATGAAGATAGTCCTTTTAAAAAAAACCAAAACCATCCCCTTCGATCAATCGATAGATCGAGACGTTCCTTATGCCAACTCCTGCTTTTAGATCTTTTAATTTCTTGGCTGTGACTTTCTTGCAGTCGATACAATCGATGTCGTCTGTTCTTGTGACCAAACATTAGATGTCGTCTGTTCTTGTGACCAAACATTAGATGTCGTCTGTTCTTGTGACCAAACATTAGATGTCGTCTGTTCTTGTGACCAAACATTAGATGTCGTCTGTTCTTGTGACCAAACATTATATGTCGTCTGTTCTTGTGACCAAACATTAGATGTCGTCTGTTCTTGTGACCAAACATTAGATGTCGTCTGTTCTTGTGACCAAACATTAGATGTCGTCTGTTCTTGTGACTAAACATTAGATGGTCGCTTTTTGTTTGGTTTTCGTGTGTGTTTGCAATAATTAAGTTATGTCAGCCAGCGGGAATAAAAAAGAATTGCTTCGAGGGATAACTGTGTGGGTATGCAGTCAGTTATGTGTCAGATAAGAAAGACAACAAATAAAGCCCAAGCCCTTCTGTTTTGTCCCATTCGCCCAAAGTCATTTCTTGTCGTCTTTTTTCTTTCGTTTTGGTGGTGGTTTACTCGCTTTGTAATTACTGAATATCTTAACAAAATGGACGAACAAGAACCACCCAAAGCCGACCAAAGAAATCTGCTAACACAATTTTTTCCCATCGCCGGAAGTGCACTAAAACCACTTCATTTAACCGTCCACATTTTAATTTTCACTAGGTTCCCTCTTAACACGTCGCTCCACAGTTAGCCCTCACTTCATATTCGGAAGGTTTCCTAAAATACTGCATCTGCTGTGGGAGGTATGGCTGAGTCCTTAATTGATCTCATTTTTTCAAGTGCTTGACCAATTTCCCACAGCACACATGCTTCAGATGAGCGGATGGAAGGCAGGAAATGGTTGTCTGTGTGAGGATGAACGTGAGTGTGTACATGAATATGGGACTGAAAATATCGAGTGATATTATAACAGTGAGAGAGAGAGAGAATGAGAGAGAGAAAGAGAGAGAAAGAGAGAGATTATGACTGGATACTATAAATGTATAGGAGCCGCGAAAGCATAGTGGTTAGTGCACTGGCTTCCTAACGCAGTGGTCTATGGTTCGATCCCCAGATGAGGTGGGATTTTTTTAGGCCACAAACGGCTCCTGGGTCGACCCAGCCCCAAATGGGTACCAGAGCAACTCTGGGAAGGTTAAGGCGGCCGGCGTGATGCTGACCACATCACCCCTAGTGTGCCGACGGTCAAGATAATATGGGCCTAACACCATATTCCCAATATGCCTCAATGGGCGTGTAACGGGTTCCTTGTTTTTTACTGTAAATGTATGCTGTAATTTTACCTTTATAATGTCGCATGACTTAATTAATGCTTAAAGTACATGTGGAAATAAAAGGATAAAGTATGGAAGATGTGTGTTTGTGTGTGTGTGTGTGTGTGTGTGTGAGAGAGAGAGAGAGAGAGAGAGAGAGAGAGAGAGAGAGAGAGAAAGAGAGAAAGAGAGAAAGAGAGAAAGAGAGACAGAGACCAGAAAGAGAAAATAAAAACAGTACTAGGAAGAGAGCTCGGGGGGTAGTTGATATGTGTATAGCTTCAGATGATAGATAACCTCAGATCATGACAAATCCCAGACATTAGTAGTTTCAACACTGTTAATTTTACTATTTCACCTACACTACAGTAGCGTGGGGAAGAGGGAAGTAACACGCCTTACTAGGACAAAAGACAAGACAAACTCTACGCCGCGGCCACAGGGCCTTCGCTAGGGACAGGCGCACTAAAACAGAACGGAAACAAAGTGAGCACTAAATAGAAAACATAAAAATAACAGCGAAAACTCGCCGATTAAGATCACATGGCTGGACCAAAATGGCTGCCGTTGCTTCCGGAAGTAGAGATGTTCTTACTTTCTTTTCTTTCTTTTTTTATCCGTATGTTCCCTGGCGAAGACCTTGTGGCCACCAACGTAGGTTTTTTCTTGTCTTTTGCCCTAGTAAGATGTTTTACTTTTTTTCTATTCATTCCCCTCCACTCTGCCGTTTACCACTGTCTTATAGCAGATAGGTGGATAAATAGATCGATGGATGGATGGATATATGGATAGGTGGACGGATAGAAAATTGATGGATGTATATATTGATGGAAATATGAATAGATGGATGGATGGATGGATAGAACATATGGTGGATATATAGATAGCTGGATGGATAGCTAGATGGATGTATAGATGGATGGACAGAGATAGATAGATAGAGAGATAGACAGACAGACAGACAGACAGACAGATATAGATAGATAGATATAGATAGATAGATAGATAGATAGATAGATAGATAGATAGATAGATAGATAGATAGATAGATAGATAGATAGATAGATAGATAGATAGATAGATAGATAGATAGATAGATAGATAGATAGATAGATAGATGGATCAATCCATGCATGCATGCATCCATCCATCCATGCATACATGTTTGGATAGTTAGTTGGATGGATGAATCGATGGATAGGTAGGTGGATGGATGAATCGATGGATAGTTAGATGGATGGATGGATGAATCGATGGATAGTTAGATGAATGGACGGATGAATTGATGGATAGTTAGATGGATGGACGGATAAATCGATGGATAGTTAGAGGGATGGATAGATGAATCGATAGATAGAGGTATGGATGGATGAATCGATGGATATTTAGATGGATGGATGGATAGTTAGATGGATGGACGAATAAATCAATGGATAGTTAGATGGATGGATGAATCGATGGATAACTGGATGTATGGGTGAATCGATGGATAGTTAGATGGATGGATGAATCGATGGATTGTTAGATGGATGGATGGATGAATCGATGGATTGTTAGATGGAGGGAGGGAGGGAGGGAAATGTAAATGCATGGAGGAAAGGATAAATGGATGGAAGGAGGGAAGGATAGACGATGGACTGAGTGAGGAAGGGATAGTTGGAGGAGAAGAGGGAGGGTGCACTGAGGGAGGGATGGATAGATTGAGGGACGGAGGGATGGATAGTTTGAGGGAGGGATAGACGAATGGATAGATTGAGAGATGGTAGAGGGATGGATAGAGGAATGGATAGGTAGAGGGATGGGAAGAGAGAGAGTGATAGGTAGAGGGATATAGCGGTAGATGGATGACCCTCTCTGTAATACTTTATGAATATATTAGATCAACGACATATTTCTGTCTATCTGGTTATGTATCCATTTATCTATCTATGTTTGTCTGAATCTTCTTCTTCTTCTTCTTCGTTCGTCCTGAAAATGACGGTGGTTGCGTTGTGTCTGTTTGCGCCTAAGCTGTGATATCTGCACCTTTCGGTCGACACATCCGACTTCTGCACGGCATTTGTTAAGGACCGGGTTTGCCTTCCCATTTTGATCCATGCTCGCTCAGCCAGCCTGCACTGCTGCAGACTGTTTCCAGGACCACCACGTGGAGGTGGAGCACGGTCTTGACCAGCTCTGGTTCGCTGGTCCTGACGCAGGCAGTCAAGCTATGAGTCGCTGACTGCATTCACTATTGCTGCATCTTGGGGTCCCGTTTGTCTGAATGACAGTTGGCCATTAGTTCCCGGAATAGTCGACTCATGTTTGAATGAGTTATTATGTCATGGAGAGTATTGTTTTATAAGTTGGTAGTGACCTTGAGGAAACGACAGGGCTGATGTAACCTTCACATGTACTCTCGAACAGAAGTTATAGAAGTTTTTTTGTGTGGTGTGCACGTAGCATCGTCGGAGTTGAAAATGTCCTTGATTGAACAACGTACAAATGTCAAATTTTGTGTTTTGCTTGAGAAATCACCCTCAGAGACAGTAACCTTGCTTAATAAAGCATATGGTGATACCGCAATGAAGAAATCGCAAGTTTTTGAGTGGCACAAGCGTTTCCGTGAAGGTCGTGTTAGTGTCGATGATGATCCACGTAGCGGACGACCACCTACCTCGATAAACAATGAAAACATTGAGCGTGTTCGGAACGTTTTTCGTGTTGACAGAAGACTTAGTGTAGAGAAAACAACCTCAGAAGTTGGAATATCAGTTAGAAGTTGCCACAGTATTCTCCACAACGAACTGCACATGCACCGTATTTGTCAACACATGGTTTCCAAAATGTTATCTCCTGAACAGAAAGAAACGAGATTGACACTGGCAGGAGACCTAATCACTGTGGCTGATCAAGATAGCAATTTTCTCAACAACATAATCACAGGAGACGAGACGTTGTGTTTTTTGTACGATCCTCAGACAAAACGTCAGTCCTCTGAATGGAAATCACCCCCATCTCCCCGGACACAGAAATTTCGTTTGGACAAGAGCAAAGGAAAAGTTATGTCGGACTTTTTTTTTTTTATTCCCAGGGTATTGTCTACCATGAATTCATTCATGAAGGTCGAACGGTTAACATGGAAATGTACGTTGATATCCTCTGTCGTCTAAGAGATGCAATCAGAAGGAAACGCCCATAAAAATGGAGAACAAACAGTTGGGTTCTGCTGCATGACAATGCGCCAGCACATCGATCCCTATTTTGAAGGAAATGTAGTGTAAATAATTGTATTGTTACTTAATTTCTATATAATACACAAATTCCGGGAACTTTTTGAGCCTACTATCATATATCTATCTATCATTATGTGCATCAAAGACGACATATTACGCATAATTTAGCTGTGGAATACGTCCCATAAATACTTTGTTCCTTTTTCAACTGTCAGGTAGGATTGTTATGTTTTCGGCCAGCGGAAACGGACCTTCTCCATATTTTACCTCCAATTCCTGACCTGACCATACGATTTTATAATATAGAGCAGGCGTCAGCAACCGATCAATCGTGTAGTACCGGTAGGTACCCAGGGAAAGATTTGGTAGATCCGCATGTGATGGAGGGAGGAAACAAGAAAGACTTTTTAAACCAGGGACATTTCGGACTGGTTTCTAATAGCGGCTTCTGTGAGATTGATGCCCCTAGATTACAGGTACGTTTTTTCCGCTTCTCCCACGAAAATCCATGAGATCGCATACTAAAAAGTCAATTTAGTAAGGAGCTGCATCAGATAGAACGTGATCTTTCCTTTGAAGTGAAGTGAATTGTATGTAAACTGTCATTTAGTTTGAATCTTCAGCAGCTCTGTGCACGGATTTGCCGGAAAATGTTCGTCTGGCAGAGATAGACGCTACATATTCTTCTTCTTTGGTTCTTGTTTACTGACTGACAAAGCAATCAGTGACCATCACGCCTGGTGGCGTCTTGTAGAGCAGCAACAAACTGTATTCACTTTGCTCGGTTGGCAGCCATCCCTCGTGTGGTGCCCTAACTCTGGTTCATGCTTTGTATCTCTGCCTCCACAGTTCTCCGCCAGGTAATTTTTGGTCGGCCTCGCTTTCGCTTCCCTATTTTATTTATTGATTTATTATTATTATTGATTTATTTTTTTTATTTTTTTTTTGTCGTTTGTTTGGTTTTATTTATTTAAACTATCTTGTTTGTTTAAAAACAAAAAACATACTCATGTTTTATTATGATTGCATACTGTAAATGAATGCTGTTATGTTAACTTTATAATGTTGCATACCTTTAAATTAATGCTTAAAGTAACATGTGGGAATGAAAGGATATAGTATGCAAGAAAGATGAGAGTGGAAGGGGAGAATGTTAGACGGGCCTGCGCGTCCAATTCTTAACCCTTCGAAAATAAAGTTCGTTCGTTCGTTCGTTTCCTTCTAGGGTCCATAGCATGGCAGTTCTGGTGATGGTATCAAGGTATGTTCTGAGAATATGGCCAACCCTATTTCAGTATCTACCCGCTATGATGTTAAATATAAGCTGCACACATCACAGATTCCAAATACACTGAAAACGGACATTACTTCATATAGGTAGATCTTTAGACAGCTCAGAGTTTCTGAGGTAGAACTCCAAAGCTAATGGGCTGTTTACCGCTGAGATAGTGTGTACGTAGCTGGATCATTTCCCCCTGTTAAGTAAGATTATTAATGTATTTTTGCAGATTGACCACACTTAGGCTATTGGCAGTTAATCTACGCGGTAATATGTCCGTCTGTGGTTAATCATGTAGTTGCACGGGTTTTTACTAATATTGAACACGATATATTTAATACGTCTTTCGTATATTGTAGTCGTCAATGAAGGACGTACTTGTTCTAGCTCCTGAGATTTCGGAGGAATTATATATTTTCTGTGGCTTAAAGTACTTCGAGGGCCGCCACAATGTATTACTGAAGATTCAGAAGTAAGAGAGAAGATTCGTAACTATTTTTAAGAAGGAATTACAATGATATTCCTATGTCTACATAATCTGTCCAGCTTCAAAACTTCACGTTAAAGAATTCTGTTGCATCGAGTCTTCTTCCGTGACTTTTTTTAACCACCTTTTTTAACCACCTTTTTTAAACCACCTTTTTTTAATCACATTTTCCAACGTCCTTTTTCTTCTTTGCGTCAACATCTATCGTTTGCTGCTTTGGTCCATCTGCTGCCTTTGCCCACAAACAGTATTTTTTTTTCTCGTTTGTGTCTCTGCTTCACCAATCAGGTTTCGGCTTTTCCGTAGACAGTCCTTAAAGTCATAGAGTAATAAACAGAACTTTTACCCTTTCAAAGGCAGTCCTGATTTACCATGATGTAATATTGGGACGCTTTTATAGGCAATCCTGATTCATCATGCTTTTATTTTTTTGTTATGGTTCTGTTTTTGCCTTCTTCTGGCGAGGCGCGTTCCTTTCAACCTATTTGGTTATATCAGAGCGCATTTACCATCCCAAAAAAAGTCAACTCTGTTGACTGCTAACCCGATCAGCGTTGATAAGATACTAAATCCTGAAAAGGACTAACATTATCTATCTGCTAGTATAAAGCCCTAAAAAGGACTCGCCAGCTACGTCAACGCCCGAGTTTGAGTTATTCATCATGCTGTAATATTGACTCAGGACTGCCTATAAAAGCGTCCCAATATCTATCATGCTATAATATTGGGACGCTTTTATATCCATCATGCTGTAATATTGGGACGCTTTTATATCCATCATGCTGTAATATTGGGACGCTTTTATATCCATCATGCTGTAATATTTGGACGCTTTTATAAGCAGTCCTGATTCACCACGCTGTAATATTGGGACTCTTTTACAGGCAGTCCTGATTCACCATGCTGTAATATTCGGACGCGTTTATAAGCAGTCCTGATTCAACATATTGTAATATTGGGACGCTTTTATAAGCAGTCCTGATTCACCATGCTGTAATATTGGGACGCTTTTAAAAGCAGTCCTGATTCACCATGCTGTAATATTGGGACGCTTTTAAAGGCAGTCCTGATTCACCATGCTGTAATATTCGGATGCGTTTATAAGCAGTCCTGATTCACCATGCTGTAATATTTGGACGCTATTATAAGCAGTCCTGAACCATGATGTAATACTCGGACTCTTTTGTCGGCAGTCCCGTCATCACTCCTTATCTATCATGACGAACGATCATAATTATTTTAAATATTTGATAAATATGAAGGGCCATCAACAGACGTGGCAGAAGTCAAGGACGCCGTAATACGCACGAATGAACAGCAACGCTACGTTAACCATATAATGTTACGATAGAGAAAATGTAGGTTGTGCGAGAAGTTATAATACAAGCGATACCAAACTGTTGAATGACAACTGCAACATGCGTGATTACAGGGGCGCACTGACAGTAATGAGGGTCGGTGTGCAATAACGGTCATTGGCCCCTAACATTCAGAGACGGTGGCAGCGGTGCGGCAAAATGTATTTAAAAATAGTTAAAAACATTAAAATTCTAAATAGAACAAGAAAGATGAATGTTGACAGTAAACAATTATTTACTGATATAGCCGTCTTTATTCTGGAATCCCAAGGGAAAGAGAGGCAGAGGTAGGCCAAAAAATAAACACACGGAGAATAGAACTGGAGACAGAAGTAAGAATGATGAGGGAACTTGAGCTGATGGCGCGTGACAGGAGGACTTGGGATGTGTTTGTTGAAGGCCTATACTCCTTGGGGAACTAAAGGGTATTGATGAAAGTACGCGCCGTCATGAGACCTCGTACGACCCTGAAAAATCAGTTTAACGTCACTGTATTGACAAATGTCAACAACAGAATTGATAAATAACACAAGGGACAGAGGTTTGGGAGAGTCATTATCATCTGTGCCAGCCGGCAAAGTACAAGAAGAAGAATGCTGCCGTGGATCACGCTGTCTTAATATTATGACGTTTCCAACTTTGATTCAGCGCGTGTGTGATTCCGAGCGCAGATTTCTGAGTTGAGTTTTTTCTAGGATGTATCACATATTTGATGTTTGTCTCTAGAGAATACTTGATCTTCGAGTGGGACAGTGCTTAGACCGTTTGCTTGTCGAGGTAAAGTTTCCCGGTTTGAAACCTGGTAACGTCACGCTCCTCTCTAGCCAGCTGTAAACCGGTCGCTGACACTGCTCTTGAGTTAAAGCTGGCAAACTCAGCTAGGAAGGGAACCGATCACTCCAGAAAGCAGATTCCTAGTATAGTGAAGTCTCTAACACTTTAATCCCCTGTGGAAGTATCTACTGCGAGACTATCTTTACACTTTAATCAATCTTAACCCTTTGTCGTGAATTATTCTAATCCCCATATATAAATTAAAACGTAAATGCAAAGCCTAACAAATAAATTTAATAAAAGGAAAGAAGAATGGTAAAGAACAGTGCTGTCACAATGACTGTACTCGAAATCCCCCTTGTTTTCTACTTCGTCTGCAAATTGTAACGCTTTCACGTTGATAGTAAAAGCCTACTGTATTATTACCCGCTTTCTTCAATGAAACGTGTACTGTATTTCTTGGAAAAACCTTGAGATACGCAAGCTGATCAATGACCTAAATTTAATATTTCATTCATTCCATTTTATACACGGCGTAACTAAAAGACAGATGGACTAAAGGATAGAGAGAAGGGAGAGGCAGAAAGCAGGGACACCTGCAACACTAAACACGCGTCGCGCGATACACAATTGCTGCCATCACGCGTGTAAGGCCACATGCACTAACTTTATTTCAAATCGACAGTGATAAAATTCATTACCCATACCAGAGTTAGGTTTTAAAATCCTGAAAAAACGCTTATTGGGAATTATGACATTATACCGGTTTACGTTTGAAAACATGACAGTACCCAGACACCCTCAAGTTTGGAAGTGAGAAGGTAGTAACAGCACGACTATCCTAGAAGAAAATGCATATTGGCTCCATTAAATTCGTATATTTGGGTTCCTTAGGGTTTGCTGACAAAGAATATGTAAAACGTTACGCAAATAGTCTAGGAATTACCAAGTTATGGCCAAAATAAAATAGTGGGGGTGCCTGACAGCATGAAATCATTTCTGCTCATAAAATTTTTTTATAACGTGTTTGAAGAAACATTACGTTACGGAAATAGCCTACCATGTTAACTCCTATTTGATTGGAGCGCAACAAATGAAAGACTAAACACGATTGGTCGGACTATAAATACTATCTTGTGTTGTCAGGGGAAACGTGAGAAAGGGGTACTTTTTTTGAAAAGATGTGTAGACGTGGTGTGATTGGGTAGAGCTGCGAATATACTCAATTCAGAGCGTCTGTTCATTGCCACATCTTGTAATAAACCTACTAAGAAGCAGTGCGTTGAGCACCAGTGTATATTTTTTATAAAATAAAGCCTGGGACATCGGCAGATCGGAGTTGTGCTATATTCATTGCCAGTCAACGAAACTGTTTATTATTATTTCCATGAATTGTGGTAAGCTTGAAATATTCAATATTTTTAAATGAAAATTGAATGTAAATTGATAAATTATGTCTGTATATATGTGTGGTTCAGTAGCGAACATGATGTAAAGCCTATAGTGCTCCAGCCTGAACAGAAGGTGTCGGAGGAAAGTAAAACTGCATGGAATGGCCAAACAGTACACTGACACCTAGATTATTAACTAGAAAGAAATAATGCTGGAATTGCAGAGGCGTAGTAACCATAGGGAGGGAAATACTGGTATAAAGTATTTCAGATGAAGCTGACAGTTGGCCTAACGCTCTGAACTCAATGTTTGTGATGTATTGTGCTCAGTGTAAAAATAGAGTATAAATTAGTTCTGACGTAGAAGGTACAACCTTCTTGTTTCAGGGACCGTGGTCTTAAAGTTATTGAGCAGCACCTGGTCAGAGCTTTGCTGAAGCCAGAGGTGGACAGCATACTCCTTGGTCCATATAGCAACCAGTGGGGTGGCTCCAGAACTCATTAAAGTAATCGAGCAGATGAGTCTTTTACTGCAGTCATCACGCAAGATAAGAGAGTGTGGCCATGGAGCTCAACATTATGTACCCCCATCTTAAAATGACATTATAAACTAAAATTAAGAGGGGAATTTAATTGTTTTAATACCAGGAACTGAGAACATCTCCAATACTAGTTCCAATAGAAACAAACTATTGAAGTCATGATGACAAATACCAACAGAGCTGGAACAAAACAAAACCAGTATTACCTCATATTAATACTACACAACTGACACACATAGGATACTATTAATAATATATGTCACTACATGAATCATATTAATAAATTCTGTACATATAACTTGTAATTAAAATTGATTGTGATTCCTGGTTCCCTTTGTATTTGAATCAGGACACATATACATTCATGACAGCAATGAATACATATTGTTATTTGAAAAGTTATCAGTGACTCCTTTAAGATATCCTCTTAGAGTGTTATATGTATGTGAGTGTCACAGTGTTGTCAAGTGTGGTGGAATAAATTAAATTGTTTATCTGTCTGTTGTTGTTATGACTTACACTTCATCATACACATACCCTAGACATATAACGTAGTCATCACACTATTCCAGAATAATTCTGACTGAGGTATACATATGTGGCAGTAAGTAAGGTTATCTATAATACACTACTCTTATTAGATATAGATACCTTCACAGCTGATCTCAGTCAGTACACTAAGTCCCCTATAAATATTTATAACATCCCACTTCACCACACCCTTTAAGGGTTAAATTTAAAAATTAGAAACCCACCCACCACAAACATATTTATAGAATGTGTGATTACTAAATGCACACATTGGGATTCTTGCCGGTCCTACGAAGTTCGTGCACTGTGCTGAGATCCTCCTTGTGTGATCTAAGGGATGAGATCGGAGCACTGATGGAGTAGTCCGACTGCAATGAAGATAGTCCTTAAAGCCAAACCAACCAAACCCGTTAATGCCCAGCGGCCCATATACTACTATCATATATATCTCAGTGCTTATGTTATTATAAAACTCCTGTTATTGCTCACTAGGTCAAATATGGATTGGCCACGACCTTGAGAATAGAACCGCCAGAGTACAGCTACAAGGACAGACCAGTAGGAAGTTTATGTTTGAGCAGGGTGTGCCCCAAGGGGGAGTCCTGTCTCCTACACTGTTCTTTATATACATAAATGACATAACTGACAATAATTCAAGAACACAATGCCTCATTCGCAGATGACTTAGCCATATGGATCTCTGGAGAGTGTATCAATGCGGTAAGCGTTCGGATGCAGCAAGACCTGACATCACTAGGCTAGAGCATGGCTAACGAAGATATATGAAGGGAAAACAACACACACAGTGTTTACCTCTCAAATAAACCACAGAGCTCCAAATTAGTGCTAAATGTGAAGAACTTATGCCAGAATGAAAATCCGAACTACCTAGGCACTACCTTTGATAGTCGTTTGACTTGGAAAAACCATATTGAAAGAAACCGGATACGGGCAAGGCAAAGAATGGCAGTCATAAAAAAACTTGTTGGAACAGCTTGGGGAGCAGATGACAGAGTGCTAAAGAAGCTATACACAGGGCGAGTGAGACCAAGTCCTAGAATATGACATTGCAGAATGGGCAACAGTATCTAAGTCGGACTTCGATAAAATTTATAGACTCCAAAACCAGGTCAGGAGAATTATAAAAGGAGGCATGAAGACAACACCTATTAAAGAACTCGAAAAGATTACATAACTTCAAACAATGGAGGATACAAGAGATAGCAGAGCCCATAAACAAGCCGAGAAATTCAAGAGACTACCAGACCACCCAATTGTTACGTGCAGTCTTTGATATCTTACAATATTATACATAGGTAATTTTTTAGTGCTTAAGGGAAAGTCATTATTGAGTTACTTCCCTTGAACTCCGCGGATAAATACATTTTTACTGCGATTTATTCGTTGTTTGGGTAATAATAGATTGTTCTTGCTTCAGAATATCTATGGCCTGAATTTATGTGTATCGTTTGTCTGAGTAGGACAAGTCTGTCTTATATCTGTATATCTTTACATATCTAGGTCGAACTATATGTTCTGTTGTCTCTAGAGAGGTCAAAGGCTATTCGGCGGATGTGTCGCTTGAGTGGGGTGATTTGGCTTCGTCCTGATAGGGAATGTGTGTGTTTTGCTATGTCGGCTTGATGCCTTGAAAAGTGATCTCAGTGGTTTTGGGGAAAGTGATAGTCGTCTAGACCTATCGTGTATGCTTTACCCCAGTGTTTATTCATCTTGCCAAGGAATGGCAGTTTCATATTCCCTCTACCAAGGTAATCAAAGATACTCTTATGAACTCTCGATCGAAGCCACCATTGTCGATAATTACGATTTGAATGTTTAAGAGAATATATTTGACTCGATGAAAAACGACTTCGATTCCTAGCAGCACTATATTCTGTAGAATGCAGTCTATTGTTCATGACCAAATCTACAGAGCAACGAAATGTTGTATGAATGACTAACTTTAGAACAGATTCATTATCTGTATTCAAACGTGAGTGACAGTTCACGAGTGGAGCCATCTTGGAACCAAAACATGTAGGACTTTCAAGAAGAGAAAAGGGATGCCCGTATTATCGCTTGATCAGTCCAGAGATCACTGCTACACATGAGAACCCATTGTTAGTGGTTCAATATTATTATATGGAAAAATATGTGCTGAACATTATGTTGAAGAATCGTTGCTAAACGAGATTAGGTTTAGAAGTCATCTGAAATATTGTTTACAAGCTGACGTGCTCAGTCAGTGACGTCAGATGATATATGTATGGGCGATACTGAGTGCTTGGCTATTGACAGTCCATTATACCATTATTCTACATGAGTGCCCATGTAACATTGCAAGACCATTTGTCCACTGTACTATGATGTATTATGGCAACCTGTGATTTGTCACTATCTGTGCTGTCGAGTGTGTACGTCCAATTAAACTTTAGAAAAGGTACACAGTCGTTGGTGTCGATGACTTCCGGTCATACATGAGTGTGAGAAGAGAACATTTGTCAACAACACGAACCCTTATCATCATTCGCACATTATACACTCCATCCATGTCTACACAACACTGCGTAGGTCAAGTTGACATTCCATACACTACAGTGGGGCAGGCAACACCATAGGGATCTTGTCAACTGATGATGATAGACGCCTGTCTTCCCGCCTAGGAGTGTTCTGGTGTACTTTATCAACATATATTATATCCAACTAAATATCAACTTTATCAACTGGTGGACCAGCTTTCTGGGTTTGACCTCGCAGAAATTCAGAAGTCAACAGATTACCGATACCAGACCGTTTCCTGTGGCTGATACGACACACTTGCAGTATTGGTTTGCTCTTTGTCAACGCTTCGTCACGTGACCTGTCAAGTGAATGCAGTATGTAGGTCAGCGTTGTTGACATTTTTTACATTAGACATTATAGAGTTTCACAGAACAGTTGGATCAATTCTTGTCAGTGTTAACAGAAAGACAGTATTTGTGAACTAAGAAGTCCTGGTTTCATCGATGGATCTTCTTGTTTGCCATATATGAACTTTAATATTTAAGGCCAGAATGTTTAATTGAATAAAGTGGCAGTTTGTTTGTTTTCATGAAAAATAACTTTGCCATTACTGTAAGACTGAGCCTATTTTGCAACACATACTATCATACACATAATTTATATATATTTATGTTTACATGTTATTTGTTTGTATAGTATGTTAGTTTCTATGTCAGCGGGTTGTGTTTAAGGTTGGGCGGCGTCCTCACAACAGAGTATCCCACGTCATAGAGGGTCCGTTGTGGGCGTTTTCTATAGGTGCAATTTTCTTGATTGAAAATTTGCTGCGACAACTGTTGCTTTTGTGTTAGCTGTGAAGTCTGTAATTATTGTTATTTTTGTAATATTTCTTTGTTCTTTAGTTTTGTTTTGATTTGTTTGTAATTTGTTGGTCTAACCTTTTCTATCTTTCAGTTCTATTCATAATTTATATTCATATATTGTGACGTCATTTGTGTTGTTATTCTTTGCAGATTCAGTGATTATCTTCATTGATTTCCCTATTTGATTTATTTTGATTTCTGCAAACGTTCTTGTATTGTCAGTCCTATTTGTACTTTATGTATTCTGTTGGTTGACATATGTTTTATATATGGGTATATTTCATAAGACACAATTGCCTGTGCACTGCACTTGGATTATGGTATAGACCAGTACCTGATTATTATTACTATTATACAAGACCTTATTAAAGGCTTGTGACCCACAGATATTGGGATAGTATACTGATTAATCAGGTCATTGAGAACTTGGGGTATTATTATTGATTCAGGTGATTAGTATTATTGTTAGGCATCATGTCTACTCTAGATTATTTCATTACTCAAGGGAAAGCTCTTGATAAGACTGGTCAACAATTAGAACAATGGGCAGTTGCTCAATATGACAAAGCATTAGCTGCAGAAGAGAAAAGATTAGCTGCAGAAGAGAAAAGATTAGCTGCAGAAGAAAGAAAAGCTATGGCGGAAGAGAAAAGATTAGAAAAAGAAGCTGAGGCTGCTGCTGAACAAAAGAAATTGCAGATGCAGGTAGAGGAAAGGAGATTTGAAGCTGAACAAAAAAAATTGGAAAGAGAAGCTGCGGCTGAACAAAAAAGATTAGACAGTGAAGCTGAACAAAAAAGATTAGACAGTGAAGCTGAACAAAAAAGATTAGACAGGGAAGCTGAACAAAAAAAATTGGAAAGAGAAGCTGCGGCTGAACAAAAAAAGATTAGACAGTGAAGCTGAACAAAAAAAATTGGAAAGAGAAGCTGCGGCTGAACAAAAAAGATTAGACAGGGAGGCTGAACAAAAAAGATTAGATGCTGAAGAGAAAAAAGCAATAAGAGAACATGAATTTGAGTTGGAGAAATTGAGATTGACAAGTATGAGTAATGTTAATCAGGCATCTAGTGGTAATGGTAAACCTTCTACTTACAAGGTTAAGGTTCCACCGTTCAATCAGTCCAGTGACGATATTACATTCTGGCTGGATAGATTTGAACGTTCTTGTCGTACACATAATGTGGATAAATCACAATACGCTAATCAATTATCAGAAAACTTGAAAGGTGAATCTTTGACTAGATTATGCCTTGTAGGAGAAGCAGATAAGGATAATTATGATGTCATTAGGGCGGCTTTGATAAAAAAATATCAGCTAAGTGAGGAAGGCTATCGCCTTTTATTTAAGACGATGGTACCTGAGACGGGGGTAGAATTCTCAGAATTCACTGCAAAGGCACGTCTCACAGTTGATCGTTGGATTGAGCTTTCCAAAACAGAAAAAACGTATGAAGGACTTATGGATTTGTTGCTCAGAGATAAGATTATGTCATGTGTGAACAAACCTTTCCTTGAATTTATACATGAGCGTAAACCTAAATCTCTAAAAGAAATGGAAGAATATTGTTCCCAATATGTCACTGCACACCCCGACGTGACTTTTGGCAACACTAAGATTAAGGAGAGTATGCCAGTTGCTTCAGCAACACCATACAATCCCAATTATTCACACAGATTTCAGGGACCTCAAAACAGATTTGATAAAAAAGGTAACCATAATAGTTATCAAAACCAAGGTAACCAATCATTTCAGGGTTCTTCTTCAAAGAACTGGAGACGACCTGATAGCTCTCGACACAGGGGTGGTCATAATTATAGGAATTTCCGTAGAGGAAGTAATTATAGAAACTATCAGGGTTATCCGTCTTGGAGTCAACAAGATCATAATTACAGAGATACTCATTATAATGAATATGATAATGGTAACCAAGGGTACTATGACTCAAACCCAAATAGGGGTTACAATAGAGGTAACAATAACTACAGAGGTGATAATAACCGAGGTAGATCTCAATACAAAAGACATAAACCACATTTTCAGGCAAACTCTGCACAACAAGAGTCCCATGAAGCCTATAAACAGAGTAAAGATAATAATGATGCTAGTAATATGGCATGTGCCGCTTTTGATTTTGGGAGAGCATCTCAGTGCCCCCAATGCAAAACGTTATTTGAGCCAACCACAGTGACTACTTTAAGCTGTGGCCATCCTCTTCCTGCTCTTCCAGCATCAGTCGCGCATGATGGAAGAGGGTCTCTTGTCTTACATAAGGGTTTAGTGAATAACAATCCAGTCTCTGTGCTATTTGATTCTGGATGCACCACAATTGGTGTTAGGCAGTCACTCGTAGATCCTTCCCGTGCCACTGGACAAGTAGTCAAATGTGTAACATTTGGCGGCACATTAGAGAAATACTCTACCGCTATCATTAGGATTGCTACTCCTTTCTTTACAGGAGATGTACACGCATGTCTTCTTCCGAATCCGATCGCTGACCTCATCATCGGTCGCATTCATGGAGTCAAGGAATGCACTCCGCAACAAATTTCCACTTGGGAAAGGCAAAACATGCAGATTGCTAACGCTGTAGTCACTAGAGCTCAGGCTCTTAATGTGCCTCAAACTTCATCTACTGAAGATAATGAAGTGCATAACCAAGATAATCCCTTGGTAATTTCTCGTGACTCGTTTATAAAACAGCAAGAAGATGATCCCACTCTGAAGAAATTCTTCATTCTTGCAACTAAAGGTGATCCGAATAAGGACACAAGTCGTAAATCGTGGATTACAAAGAAGAATGGCGTACTTGTACGTATGGTTCAAGACTCCATTACGTCAAGTCATTCTCAAATCCTGGTTCCCAAGAATTTGAGAGTTAAAATTTTGCAGCACGCTCACGACTCTCAGTGTGCTGGACACATGGGTTTTTCCCGTACTAAGTCAAGAGTCCTTGCGGCTTTCTTTTGGCCATTGGTAAACAAGGACATACGGATTTATTGTCGATCTTGTAAAGTATGTCAGGAAGTTAAATCCAAAGGTCCACGGCATGCTGCACCCATTCAGGCGGCGGACATTCCTATTGGCCGTTTCAAAAAATGGCCATAGACATTATTGGTCCATTTAAGATCAAGTCTGCCAGAGGACATCAGTTTATCTTGACGTGTGTTGATATGTGCACACGTTGGCCAGAGGCTATTCCTCTGAAGAGCATTACTACTGCTGATATTGCAGATGCTCTTTGGCTTATATTTTCTCGTCTGGGGTTCCCCGGAGAGATATTGTCAGACCATGGCACCCAACTAATATCAGATACCATGTCTCAAGTAATGTCTACCCTGCAGATAGATAGATCTTTAAGTAGTATCTACCATCCAATGTCTAATGGTATGGTCGAACGCCTTAATAGAACACTTAAAAACTTACTGGGGAAGATAACTGAGGATCATCCTCAAGACTGGGACAGAGTTTTACCTGCGGCCCTCTTCGCTTACAGAGAGGTACCCAATGAACATACGGGATTTTCTCCCTTTGAACTCGTCTTTGGCGCGCGTCCGCGTGGCCCTATGTCGTTGCTTCACGATCTCATAACATCTGACAATATTGACGATGACACAAAGTCATCCTACGAATATGTCATCGCGTTGAGACAAAAGATTATCGAAGCATGCAAATTAGCAACTTCTTCTTCTGAATTTGCGAAACAGAAGGCAAGGCAATTTGCCAATAAGAAGAGATGCTTACGACAACTTTGTCCTGGTGACAAAGCATTTGTATTACTACCTTGTAGGGAAAACAGATTGCTTATTTCTTGGAAAGGTCCGTACGATATAATATCGAAAATTTCCGATGTCGACTATATTGTCGATATTGATGGGAAGCATAAAACCTTCCACATCAATATGCTTACTGAATTCCATGAACGTCCGGATTATTTGCAACCCATTTTCCAAGCAACGGACAATTCTCCAGTACCACATGGTCATTACTCATCACTGTCCGTGATACAGGATGAGGAAACAAGTTTTTCAGATGTAAATCTTCCTCTTCCAATGATCCCACTTCATTCCAGTGAATCATGGAAGAACGTTACTGTCTCTCCTGATTTGTCTCTAGGAGAACAGCGACAAGTTTCAACTATGTTGCAAACATTTCAGGATGTACTCACTGACATCCCTGGACAAACTAATGTCATTCAACATGACATTGTGCTAACTGACCATACTCCTATTAGGGTTAGACCTTATCCTATACCTATACATTTCCAAGCACAGGTCGAGAAAGAGTTGGATGTGATGATAGATTTGAAAATAATCGAACCATCCACCTCTGCGTATTCTTCGCCGATGGTTATTGTGCGTAAAAAAGACAATAACATACGTCTTTGCGTTGACTATCGAAAATTGAATCAAGTAACGAAGTTCGATGCCGAACCTATGCCTTTACTGGAAGAGCTACTTACTCGACTCTCCAAATCTCATTTTTTCACTAAACTTGATTTGTCTAAGGGATATTGGCAAGTTCCTTTATCTGAACGCGCCAAACCTCTCACGGCTTTTTCAACACCTAGAGGTTTGTTCCAATGGAATTTTATGCCTTTCGGTCTTATGAACGCACCAGCTACGTTCGTACGCATGATGCGCCGAATCCTATCTTATCGGTCAGATGTCATTGCATATCTAGACGACATCTGTCTTTTCAGCGATACTTGGGAAGATCACTATTCAGGGTTAGATGAATTGCTGTCTACTTTGCGTGAGCACAACCTGACAGCGAAACCCTCTAAAGCCTATATTGGTTTTAGCGAAATTTCTTTCCTAGGCCACCGAGTTGGTCATGGTTTCCTAAAGACAGAGGACCATAATACTAGTAAGATACTTAACATCTCAATCCCTAAGACTAAAAAACAGGTGAGAAGTCTGTTAGGTCTTATTCAATTTTATGGCAGATTCATTCAGAATCTATCCTCTATCATGGCACCTCTCTCAACACTTCTAAAGAAAGGTTCGCCTAATGTGGTCCACTGGTCTCAGGAATGCCAATGCTCTCTGGATAAGATTAAAACACTGTTTTCAACACCACCTATTTTAGTGCTACCCACTAAAGATAAGACATTCGTTCTTCGTAGTGACGCTTCATCCACTGGGATTGGAGCGGCACTAATGCAAGAGTACTCTGGAACTCTGCATCCTGTAATGTATATTTCCAGAAAACTTAATGCGGCAGAAAGGAATTATTCGGTTTTAGACCGTGAGCTATTAGCTATGGTTTGGTCGATCCTCAAACTACAGAGATTCCTACTAGGCGCACATTTCATAGTAGAAACAGACCAAAAAGCTCTTACTGCTATACAGAGTAAGAATTTGAAGAGCTCGAGGTCTACTCGATATGCAATTGCTCTTCAACCTTTTCATTTCTCTGTGCGAGCTATTCGGGGATCAGATAATGTGATGGCAGACATTCTGTCAAGATGCCCACATGATTCCACATAACTATTAGGGCTTAGACTTCTTGATATGTCTAGTTCTATAGTAGTTCCTTTTCTATATCATGATAGATACACATTTGTAATTTAATAATATAATGATTGTATCACTACATAGCGGTTCATGTATGTTTATTCACCGCTGTGCTTTGATGATTTTTACTTCATAAATCATAAATTTAAGATATCTAATACGTAGTGATGATATGAATTTTTTAGGCATTGTGTAATTGCCAGAATTGTATTATACTTTGATGACACCTTCCTGGAAAAATATACTTGTAGAGAAATAATTTCTCTCAGTTTATGAGACACATTCTCACCAGTCGCTCCATAAGTCGACTTAGCCTCATATTAGGCGTTATAGGTATTCCTGATATTTTCATCTGCGCATTATTCATGCGTTGTGAGCCTATTGTACGTTGCTCCTAGATGTATTTCAAAAAAAAAAAAAATGTTCCATTTTTTTTTTTCCCGGGAGGTGTGGTAAGACTGTTACGTGCAGTCTTTGATATCTTACAATATTATACATAGGTAATTTTTTAGTGCTTAAGGGAAAGTCATTATTGAGTTACTTCCCTTGAACTCCGCGGATAAATACATTTTTACTGCGATTTATTCGTTGTTTGGGTAATAATAGATTGTTCTTGCTTCAGAATATCTATGGCCTGAATTTATGTGTATTGTTTGTCTGAGTAGGACAAGTCTGTCTTATATCTGTATATCTTTACATATCTAGGTCGAACTATATGTTCTGTTGTCTCTAGAGAGGTCAAAGGCTATTCGGCGGATGTGTCGCTTGAGTGGGGTGATTTGGCTTCGTCCTGATAGGGAATGTGTGTGTTTTGCTATGTCGGCTTGATGCCTTGAAAAGTGATCTCAGTGGTTTTGGGGAAAGTGATAGTCGTCTAGACCTATCGTGTATGCTTTACCCCAGTGTTTATTCATCTTGCCAAGGAATGGCAGTTTCATATTCCCTCTACCAAGGTAATCAAAGATACTCTTATGAACTCTCGATCGAAGCCACCATTGTCGATAATTACGATTTGAATGTTTAAGAGAATATATTTGACTCGATGAAAAACGACTTCGATTCCTAGCAGCACTATATTCTGTAGAATGCAGTCTATTGTTCATGACCAAATCTACAGAGCAACGAAATGTTGTATGAATGACTAACTTTAGAACAGATTCATTATCTGTATTCAAACGTGAGTGACAGTTCACGAGTGGAGCCATCTTGGAACCAAAACATGTAGGACTTTCAAGAAGAGAAAAGGGATGCCCGTATTATCGCTTGATCAGTCCAGAGATCACTGCTACACATGAGAACCCATTGTTAGTGGTTCAATATTATTATATGGAAAAATATGTGCTGAACATTATGTTGAAGAATCGTTGCTAAACGAGATTAGGTTTAGAAGTCATCTGAAATATTGTTTACAAGCTGACGTGCTCAGTCAGTGACGTCAGATGATATATGTATGGGCGATACTGAGTGCTTGGCTATTGACAGTCCATTATACCATTATTCTACATGAGTGCCCATGTAACATTGCAAGACCATTTGTCCACTGTACTATGATGTATTATGGCAACCTGTGATTTGTCACTATCTGTGCTGTCGAGTGTGTACGTCCAATTAAACTTTAGAAAAGGTACACAGTCGTTGGTGTCGATGACTTCCGGTCATACATGAGTGTGAGAAGAGAACATTTGTCAACAACACGAACCCTTATCATCATTCGCACATTATACACTCCATCCATGTCTACACAACACTGCGTAGGTCAAGTTGACATTCCATACACTACAGTGGGGCAGGCAACACCATAGGGATCTTGTCAACTGATGATGATAGACGCCTGTCTTCCCGCCTAGGAGTGTTCTGGTGTACTTTATCAACATATATTATATCCAACTAAATATCAACTTTATCACCAATGTACCATAGACACAAACTTTGTAGAACCAGCCAAAACAAAGATTAGAGAATATCCTATAAATGCGATATCAACAGCTAAACCCATCTATACTGCACACAAGCTCCCAGCTTGGAAACAACAGTGCTTCCCCGAAATTCTAAAAAACATTCCTGGTATTGAGAGAAAGAAGAGCCCGACTGCAACAGAGAGAAGAGCTTAACCACAGAATACATACAGAAACATTACCCAGGCTACACCTGGACCCATGCCTACCCAGATGGATCAGCAACAAATGCAACAGAAGATGGAGGTGGAGAAGTGTTGCTGAATGTAACCACTAGTACACAAAAAAATGCTGTCAGTGGCAACAGGAAAATTCTCAAGCTACTTCAGAGCAGAGGCAGAGGCCTTGAAAACTGCAGCAGACGTCCTAATGAGAGAGAAAAGCACAGAGAGACAAGTTGCTTTCTTTACAGATGCGCTGTCAGTAATTACAACATTGAAGAGCCAGAACTATGCAGACCAGGTTGACCTAAGAGTAGCACTCCACAAACTGAGCCACCAATTCAAACAACTTGTAGTACAGTGAATCCCATCTCATTGTAACATCTCCGGCGATAAAGAAGCTGACAGACTGGCAAAGGAAGGTGGAAAGCTACCACAACCTGATACAAGTAAAACTTTTAAAGAGGCAAAGAGTTTATCAGAAGAAGATACAGGAACAAATGGGAAGCAGAACATCCAGGCCACACATAAAATGATGCATATTACCAGCTCCCAGGCCAGGAGGAAGACAGCCGATAGGATAGTCTGGCGCTCTCTCTTCCAAACCTCTACACCTCACGGTAGAAGGGGAACGACTAAGTAAGTAAGTAATTACCAGCTCAACAGAAAAGAACACGTGATAATTTTCAGAGTCCGCACGGGCCACAACAGATTGGGATACCACCTATTGAACAAGCTAAAGATAGGAACTATCAATGAGTGTAACTGTGGCACCGATAAAATGACTGCTGAACATCTGCTTCAAAGATGCCCAACATATGAGGAACAGAGAAAGCACATGTGGTCATCACCAGTATCATTCATGGAAAAGCGCTATGGAGATATATAGCGATTGATAAACAGTACATGAACTGGAGACAGGAAGGTGCGGAAATGCAGATTAAATCAACAGACAATCAAGATACTCTTCTGTCCAATTTCATTCGGGAAACGGATTTTTCTCTTCATTTTCTTAATAATAACCTTAAAATGTAAGTTTTTTTAATTGTTGTTCTGATTCTTAAACTACATTAAAGTGTATATTTTCTAAGGCACCTATTTTAAGATTGCATAATCCTCATATTAGGCGACAACTTACACCTACGGAAACCAAGTATCCCTTCCTTGAGAATTGCTTGCAATCATCTGGAGCGTAACCAAACTTCGATGATATTTAATAGACGCCCATTTCACGATCAAGACTGATCAGCGGGCCCAGGCGTCGACTCTAAGAATAAAAGGAAGTTGAGGATTAGGCAAAATTCTAATCTAAAGTATTGCAGACTTATTATTATGGATCAAAATGATAAGATGGCTGCAATTAAAAACCTGTCAATTTTGACAGGTTATTGCTAGTCCAATACCATAATTCCCGCCGTAAGTACGTCGGTCGGTCGGTCACATCATGCACACCGTCATTTGCGCACTTTTCTATTTTCGAGAGAGTACATTAACTTTCAACCACAGCTAAGGGGGTGCAACTGTGGTTGAAAGTTAGACAATAATTGTATTGTTTCCCTTATAGTACTCTCCCGAAAGTAGAAAAGTGCGCAAATTAAATAAATCATGATTTTATTTTAATGCTATCACAGCTGCAGCCACGTTGCACTAAACAAGGTATTTCAGGTAGAAATGTGAACACTCTACAGCAAGTGTGAAGTATACGGAGACGATGACGAGGTATCATCAATGTAGATATTATTTTCACGGTGATAGACATTAAATATGGAAAGTCAAGATTTTAAAAGATGCACGAACAATTACGAGACATGTTGTCATAAAAGAAATGTTAGTTAAGTCAATTATCACTGCTCCACATGTCATTTAGGAAGGTTACTCCATGTCGTCATATTTAATACATCCATATAATTGTCACTACAAATATCTAATGACGGTCGCCTGCAATGAAATGACCACAGTAGTGATAGTACCGTCTGTAATACATGTAACAAAAACAACACACTATAATTAAAATCCTATCAATTTTGACGGGTTATTGCTAGTTCTAAAATACGTATTCAGTCTTAGAAATGTGAGTATAAACTTTAGTGTTCAGTTCTAGAAGCCATTGGGCTGTAAGAGGTTTAGATTATTTGACCCATTCCTTTATTCCTTTGTGTACTGATTTCTGGCATCCTCTCCCTGACGAAAAATTCCCTGTCGTAATGCCGGGTACTGTTTTTCTTGTTACCTAGTAAAACTTTCGTCTATACATATGATGCCTCACATCAGGTTTTTTTTTTTTTCTACTTGGCAAACGTCAGCCGAGAACATAATAAACATCATTAATCTTTGTCACCCATTGATGCGCATAAGGCAAAGTCGAAACTCTTTATCGATTATGTCTGATCTATCTATCTATCTATCTATCTATCTATCTATCTATCTATCTATCTATCTATCTATCTATCTATCTATCTATATATTTCTGTCCGACTGTCAGTCTGTCTGCCTGCCTGTTTGTCTGTCTGTCTCTGTCTGTCTGTCTGTCGGTCCATCCGTCCGTCTGCCCGACTCCCACCTGCCTGCCTGGCTGCCTGCCTGCCCATAAAATCTGTTTGTCTGTCTGTGTCGGTTTGTGTGTCTGTGTCTGTCTGTTTGTCTGTCAATGTCTGTTTGTCTGTGCCTGTTTGTCTGTCTGTTCTGTTGTTTGTCTATGTCTGTTCGTCTGTCTTTTCTCTCTGTCTGTATCTCTCTGTATGTCGGTCTGCTGTCTACCTAAGTGGTCCGTCCGTCAGAGTGTCCATCCATCTATCTATCGATTGCCTGTATTGTCTAACGTGATCGTTTTTCCTGCCCTGGGGTTTCTTTTGGGCCGACCTTCATTTTCGGCTTTCACCCTAATTTCAAATCTGTTGCCTCTTCCCTCCAGATCGCATGGGCCTTCATGGCTTAGAGCAATGGTTCCCAAACTTTTTTCTCTCGGCCACACTTTTGGAATGAAAATGTTCTCGCGCCACATATAATTTTGTATTGATAAGAAATACCTTCAAAAACAAAATAAATCAACTCCTAGCAGTGTTGTATTCATAACATAGAACACAACTACTTTATAATAAGATCATGAAACAATACACCTAAATCATAAAAAACATGATTCATTCACAAAATTTACAAATACAATGTGTGAGCTTGTATTTGTAGGGTAATCTCATTTATATAAGGTCTGATTTGAGATAAACAAACTCTAGTCTCTTCATCAGCACAGAGGCCTTTCTCTTGTCTGGTCTTTGATATTTGTCACAGCTGATAATACCTGTTCACAACAATATGTCGTGGAGAACTGTATCTATGTAATATAACATAAATTATATTACTGAATACAATTCTTAAAAAAATTCCATGGGATTCTATACATATTTTTCCCATTGCAGGTAACATAAACAAACATACAAAAAATTAGAAAATGACCTTCATATTTACTTTTGGCACATTAATTATTTGTACATCTCTTTAAATCCTTGACTGTCTTTGAATCTTTCTGCCACACCTGCCATCCTCTCGTTTGAGAACCACTGACTTGGAGTAATGTTATTATTTGGGGTTATCCATCTCTGTTCTGTAAAATACACATTATAGATAGATTTTCTGACTGGCTCACACCCAGGCGGCCTCATTCTCAATTTACAACATGATTGCCAGGAAAACTATGAGCTTACTACGAAGAAACCCGTCAAGAAATGATGGCAAAGATTTATGGTATGCGGACTCTGTCTCATGTCCTGCGAACAGAACCATTTCTCATACATTCAATTACAAACTGTCCTTGTCCATCCACCTTTCGCCTTCCACTAGGGACGTAAACCGTGGTCACACACAAATGATACATGGAAGCTAAAATTATCAAAAACGTAATTATAAAAACTCGAGACAGATGACAGATAACTGGATTGTTATTGTTATTGTTAATCAGAATCGACCTCATTGCACTCCGGACAAACCCATAGGTCAGCGATTTTCAACCTTTTTGAGTCCATTGCACCCCTGACCAACTACATTCTTTCTGCGCCTCCCCTGTGGGATAACTGGTTAAAAACTCTAGCGATGTTTCGACATTTAGCCTAACTTTTTTATTAGCAGGAGAGCTTTGGAAATGCTTTTAAGCAATGTAATTTTTTAATGTCATTTTTAAAAAAAATGCAATTGGACAATTTGTGAAAAAATTACACGTACAAGAAAAAAATATACACAAAGTGCACTTTGAAAACCCTTTCTATAAAAAAGAAAACAGCACAGATAAAGTAGTTTATTTCTAACATTTTTTTATAATTTTTGTCTGAAAATCATTCACTGATATACTGCACTCATGATTCAATCTCCATAACAAAAAACTTGTACAGTAAAACTAAAAAAATATGATATATATTAGGGCTGCAATAAGTCAGCCTATACACAACAGTAACTTAATAATACCCATACTGGTGCTGCACTCTGACCATATTTCAGTTCTACCTAATATGTTTACAAATGGCAAAAATGAACACTCCACAGATGAGAAGATACACACTAGACACCACGATAACTCACAGTCACGGCGAATACGATGACAGATAAAGTTTGAGCAGAGATATACTGATATATACAATGCGTGACTGACAACGAACGAAAACAAGGGATACCCGTTAACGTATTTACAAGATAACAAGAAGGAACGAGAGATAACACCACTTAAACACGACAATAGAATTATTGAATGTACACGACACCGTAAATACAAACCCCACCAGTACACATAACGAATACTGTGCTTGGTATGTTAAGTAGGGCAGTCGCAGGAATACCCTTCTGCCTGACTCCACCACTAAACACACGCAGCCACACCATAGAAGGGATCAGTCTAATCCAATCTTTTCCCACAGGTAAGAAAAGAAAGAATTAAACTCTCCACCCGACCACCCTTGAACTCACCAATATAATATTAAACACAGCAGACTAGAACAACAACTAAACGTAACAATGAAGTGCTGAGAGCTATCACCCTAACTAGCCACTAACTAAATCATACCAATCAAAATAAAACTAATTTAACATTCAAGCAATATATATATATATTAGGGCTGCACCGAATAGTGGTTTTTACTATTCGGCCGAATGCGAATAGAGGCCTTTAACTGTTCGGCCGAATACGAATACGAAAACTGAGTGAACGTTGGGCATAATAAGTTGTGTTCGTGAGGTCTACTGACATTTTTATTAATTATACATCGTTACAAAAAATACGGCAAATAACAATTAATCACTTTTTAAATTGCTGCATGAAACACGTTCAAAAAAAAGAGTTTCTCAACATTCTCTGCAAAATACGTGTTGCCGGCAGTGCTGAACAGACGTTCACTTGGGACGCTTGTTGGACGCGGTGAGATATCGGTGTGCTGGATATTAGCACTTACAGAGCTGTACATGTTAGGAATAATTATGTCAATAAAACATTTCCTGCTTGGCATTGTGTATCTCAGCTCCAACAAACGAAGCAGAAACATGAAACCGACATCTTGCACAATAGAATGTGGCTGAATGTCTAGTTCCATCATTTTGCCGATGGCCTGATGTACTTTCGTTGCCTCTGCACTGTCTATTGTTCACGACTTTGTTCCCTCTGCTTAGTCAGCTGATGCAACCCGCTACACGCTAAAGTATGCATCGCTAGGCATGGTGTGTTGAGTTAGTAACGGGACCTATTGAAACTTAAAGTCAGCCTACTTTCTGGGTGTAGAATCACGCAGCGGGTTGACCTAAATTTACTGTTCGTATTTGATGGCAGCGTACTATTCGGCCGAATACGAATAGTTCATTTAATGCACTATTCATCACCGAATCGAATACGAATCGAATATTCGGTGCAGCCCTAATAGAAATATTATATATATATATATATATATATATATATATATATAGATGTATATAGTTATATATATAGATATAGATATATATATATATATATATATATATATACTAAAGCACATTAAAAACGCACCACTATTATATATACTGGTGCCGAGAAGCTGGAAAAAAAGTGTGTGAATGGATTTTCCCCGTGTTTGCCATGAGGTAGAGAGCGAATGGCTGCTGGAATGGAAAGTGCATGATTCAACCCACGGGTTTGTGTACAGACTACATGAAAACAATGAAAGTTACACGTGCAACACGATTCCCAACAGCTATAACCCTGAAAATGTGTACGCGTTGTGGCAGTATACTCGGTATGAAAAGGCCGTTGAGACAAAACACCCAGTACATGTGCTTGAAATACCACGACTATCTGAAAACAACCGCCAAAGAGCCATTGGTATGTTGGAGACCGGAATGAGCTCGCGGGCCATTGCCAGAAGGATAAATTGCTACCACAGTACTATTGTACGTCTCAATGAACGTTACGGAACCACTGGCAGTGTCCGGGATAGACTTCGGAGTGGCCGACCACGAGTTACTACCCCTGCGCAAGATCGTCATATTGTGCTGAGTCACCTAAGGAATCGTTCTCTCCCGGCAAGTCAAACAGCAAGAGCAATAGTGGGTAGACGTGGGCAAGTCTCTCGAATGACAGTCATACGACAACTCAGAGATACAGGCCTTACTGCAAGACGACCTTATGTTGGGCCAAACTTGACTCACAGACATCGTCAGCAGCGCCTGCAATGGGCAGAGCAACATGTCAGATGGACTAGACTGCAGTGGAATGCTGTCCTATTCACAGACGAGAGCAGATTAAACATGTCCTTTGCTGATGGACGTATGCGGATTTGGCGACGGTGTGGAGAGCGCTATTCAGATAGCTGTGTTCGTCAGCACAACCGATTTGGAGGTGGCAGTATTCACATTTGGGGAGGATTCAGTTTTCACCATCGTTTGCCTCTTCACGTCTTCCGTGGAAATGTTAATGCTGTGACATATCGAGATGAGGTTCTGGATGCATTGGTTGCTCCTGCGTTCACAAATTATCCAGACTTGCAGCTTCTCCAGCAGGATAACGCACGTGCGCACACCGCATGCATTACACAGCAATATCTACAGCAGCAGAACATTGTGACGATTGATTGGCCTGCCCTATCACCAGACATGTCCCCTATAGAACATCTGTGGGACGAGTTTGGACGCAGAGTCTACAGGCAAGGTTCTCCAGCTAATCTGCAACAGCTCGAAGCTGCTCTTACACGTGAATGGGACTTGATTCCCCGGAATTTCCTTCAGAGACTTGTGCGTTCCATGTGAAGCTGCTGCCAAGCTTGTTTGCAAGCACACGGTGGACATACCAGATACTGAGGATAGTGTGAAGGAATTTTTTTTGGTTGCATTTTTTGTTTTCTCCCTTGCCTGCACAGATTGCAATGAATTTCATAACAATCAAATGTACAAATTAATGACCGGCATGGATTCATAGGAAAATGAATAAAGATTCCAAATATGTAAACTTGTAAACACTTATATTTACATTTCACACTCTGTTCCTGGATTATACAGGTGGTGCGTTTTTAATGTGCTTCAGTATATATATATATATATATATATATATATCTATATATATATATATATATATATATATATATATATATATATATATATATATATATATATATATATATATATATATACACACATATACACATATATATATATATATATATATAAGGAGCCGCGGTAGCATAGTGGTTAGTGCACTGGCTTCCTAGCGCAGTGGTCTATGGTTCGATCCCCAGATGAGGCGGAAAAAATTTTTAGGCCACAAACGGCTCCTGGGTCGACCCAGCCCCAAATGGGTACCAGAGCTACTCTGGGAAGGTTAAGGCGGCCGGCGTGATGCCGACCACATCACCCCTAGTGTGCCGACGGTCAAGATAATATGGGCCTAACACCATATTCCCAATATGCCTAAATGGGCGTGTAACGGGTTCCTTTACCTTTTTTTTTTATCTATATATATATATATATATATATATATATATATATATATATATATATATATATATATATATATATATATATATATATATATATATATATACACACACACATATACATATATATATATATATATATATATATATATATATATATATATATACACACACATACACAGTTGACATTCAAAAATCCGGCAACCTCTGGACCTGAGGAGTGCCGGATTGTTGAAAATGCCGGATTTTTTATGGTTATATATTCTGTATATATTTAACAGAAAATGACTACCTGTACAGTCCTTTAAAGAAAGATAATTAAAAACTAAATGCGATCGACAACGCACGATGTTTACGTTTTACACCACTTCTTTTATTTGCTGAATCCATTGTAGTGGTTTTTGATGTTATTGCGTTTTTGCCATGTTACCTAGTGTACTGGATGAGGTCAGCTGTGAAGGCTCCTGAAGATAACAGTTTATGTGAGTTACAGAATGCCTTTCTGCTACCACTTATGACCTCAAACAGACTTATTCTGCTATTATGTATGTTAGCTACGTTTAATGTCTAGGGTAATGAAATGTGATGTGTAGGTCATTAAATACACAGACACACACATGTAAACACTAAGTCTAATAATAATAAGCTCTATGATCAAATCAACTAACACTGGCTTTAGAATTTAAATTTTAAAATTTTTTAGAATTTATTTAGTCCTGAACCAAATTTTCTTCTGGTCAGGACGTATGAAACAATATGTATTTATCAATAAAAGTGCATATATATATATTGAATAATCAAAGGGAAAATTTTGTACATAGATATATCGTTACATTGGTTAATATTAACACTAACTACAGTGTCTTTGGAAAACTAGCACTGGATGTCTAGTCGTGGTGGTGTTATCACGCCCAATCTCTGTTTACAATAGTCATTGTCTTTGAAATATGGAACTGAGGTATAGTTTTTATACACCAGGATTTTGTTTATTTATTTTATTGTGGAAAAATTTTAATGAATCCACAGCAGGCCAGGTTTTCAACTTATCTGGCCTGTGACGATGCAGTAAAGAATTCAAGTGGCCCACTCCTCCCAGTTGCTGGAGTAAAATGGTAGGCTTCTTAGTCATCCACTCTTGGACCTCTTCAAAGCATCTGTCACTAGCGCAGTGCCAGACCAGAAACTCTGAAACCAAAATTTTTGCCATGTGTCAACACACTGCCTACTGCACCATTTTTACACACAACAAAGCAAAAAAATTACAAAGATCGGGTCAGATCTCTCTGACCGACTCAGCACCATCTCACCCAGGTGGTATCAAATAGCACTAGTTTCCCTTGACGGCATTGCATCCGAAATATGTTCATTAGTCTCCTTTTCCATCCAGTAAGGTGGGTGATATGTTCCCACTGATCTCAAATATAGATCTGTCTTCTATAGTCTTGGATATGTTTTCCTATATTATTTGTTTGCCTCTAGGCCCTGGACTGTCGCTGGGGACCTAGAATAAGCACTCACTTGTCGTAATCATTTTTCATGACATGGCAGTATCAATCACTCAGAAATATTAAAATAAAAAAAGTTAATACTTTTTCCCTTACCACAATTCAAATTTGAAAACACAGTTATGTTGTACTAGCAAAACTCAGCTGAGCTGCTGGCTAGACTATGGCGTCCCACTGGTAATATATAATATTTCCTGGAAGTCTCACTTCTAGCATTAACGAACTGTGTATATGGACAGTCTTTTAAAAAATGGCACTTGTCTCTACTTTTCTTTCTATAATATGAACGCTTCCGTCCAATCAGCGGACTTCCCCTCTACCGTTCAAATATTTAAACTACACTGTCCAATTAAAGTCCAGTTTCTGTCTAGTGTGTAATATTTTTATGTCGGTCTGTCCGTCCTAACTTGGTTTTTCCCAAAATTACACTTGGTTTTAGACGAAACTACAAAAAAACTACACAAATTTTTTCCCCACTTACTTATACGATTTCGAGGCAAAGTTATTTTTAGCTTCTACCCTCCCTTTTTTGCCCCTTGTCCACATGCAGTTTGTTTTACTGCGTTAGGCTCAAGGACGCGTCAAAAGTGATTTTTGTGAGAAGTATGCACAAATAACTGTCGGTCAGTCTGTATTGAACAATGCAGTCTTTCGTCAATATCTTCCGTGTTATCTGTCCGTCTGTGTAATTAAAAGTATATTATTTATCAGGTAAAGATGGGCTATCAAACTAGCTATTTTTTATTCTCCTAAACTTATTATTAAGAAAAAACCTACTTTTTTCAAGGTTAGTTTTGAAATTTGTTTTTGTACCTTCGTTCACGGCGTTTGCCGCTATATTCAAACTAAAACGACTATTTACCGTAGAACGTCCAAGATACGTCTGTTTCTGACAAGAGCTAAGGTCGTTTTTCGTCCAATTCCTTACATTGTGTCAACTAGTGGCGTAATTTTTTCTTTAAAAACTACAAATTGCGTCTTCTAGACTTTAGATTCAAACACGTGTTCAGACCGTCGCATTTTTTTCTTTTATCTCCGTTTCTACCCCGTCTACAAGGATAGGCCGTTAGTCTGCATGTTCTAACTAGTTAGTTTTCAATGGCGCTAGAAAACGCTGGCGTAGGCGAGAATGTATCAGCGTATCTTTCCAATATTTTTATCCCTACATGTTATTTTACCTGTTATCTTTATAAATGGAGGAATTTTAACGTTGCATCACTGTAATTTCACCACATCCATAATGGGGCTATACAGCAGCAAATAAATAAAAAAATGAGAATGAATGAGCAGGAATGCTTGTTAACACGTGCAAGCAAGACCCAACAGCTGCATCAAAACATAAACGGCTCCAGAAAACAGTGGCGCGTCTACGCGGTAAATTTAAAAAATGCGCTCCGAAATCCATGCCGGAAATCTGAAGAAACCGGATTATCGATGGCCGGATTTTTTAATGTCAACTGTATATATATATATACATATTTTTTTTTTTCAGTTCTGAATTAAATGACATATAGTTCAATGTCTGATTTTAACACACAAAAAATAAAAGAAGAAATATTCATATTGACCATTTATGACTTGAAGTTATATATATTGTATTGTACAGATCTGATTGGCTAATAATGTCTACATATTCTCTACTGTCATTCTTAAATCTAAGACTCAGATATTGATGCTTTCGAACGATGCATTTTGCGAATTTTGAGATGTGTGAAATCAGAATAAAAAGAAATTGTTGGTCTCTGCTTGGGTTACCTTGTCAATCCTTTTATTCTACGCAAGCATTAATTTATGAAAGTTTGTAGTTTCTTCGTTGTTGTTGTTGTTGTTTTTTTTTTTTTTTGTTCTTTATGTTTCAGAGCCGTACAATAGGACTGACTTGACGTTTGAGTTGAAGATTTTTATTTTGACAAGGTCACCAATGTGGAACTGATAAGAACCAGATACATGCCAGTGGAACAAGAGATGCGAAGAAGACGCTTGCGATGCATAGGACACTCACTCGGGAAACCAGTTGATAACGTTAAATGGCAGTCTTTACTGTGGAACCCCCATGATAAGAGAGGGAGATTTAGACGAGCAAACACATAGAGAAGAAAGCTGGTGACAGACATGAAATGATGAGGAATACGTTGAAACTAATTGAGCTGATCGCATGTGACAGGAGGAGTTGGCATGTGACAGGAGAAGTTGGCATGTGACAGGAGGAGTTGGCATGTGACAGGAGGAGTTGGCATGTGACAGGAGGAGTTGGCATGTGACAGGAGGAGTTGGAAAGAACTTGAGCGGATGGCACATGACAGGAAGACTTGGCAAGTGTTTGTTGAAGGCCTGTACTCCTTGGAGAGCTAAAGGGTATTGATTGATTTGCTTGGGATTCTTCTTCCTCTTCTTCCTCATTCGTCCTGAAAAGGACGTTGGTTGCGTTGTGTCTGTTTACACCGGAGCTGCGATATCTGCGCCTTTCGGCCGGCACATCCGACTTCAGCACGGCATTTTTTTGGGACCGGGTTTGCCTTCCCTCTTCGATCCCTACTCTCTCAACCAGACTGCAGTTTCCAGGACCACCACGTGGGGGTGGAGTAGGGTCTTGGTCAGCTCTGGTTCGCTGACCCTGAAGCAAGCAGTCAAGCTATGGGTCGCTGACTGCGTACATGCTTGGGATAAATCTAACGAGTGTTCAAGATAGCTTCCACTCAAAGGACATTGCAAGTCGCGCCGTTTCCTTGTTTTCCAGAAAGGTGGGGCGATTGTGTCTCGCGTGTCAGACGCCATTAATTTTCACAGCAGGCATATTATATTTTGTTAAGATTCTTTACCTCCTCGAAGAGGTTCTAAGGTCCATGAGAGAAGTAGGGTGACAGTATAATCTTCACTGAGACTACTGAGGGAAAAATCGTATAGCGATGAGAACAGACTGTGACAGTTGTATGAGAGAAATATATGTATTTGTAGGAGAATTGACAAAGAGTCTAATGAGAGAAAAAATGTGTTTAAATGAGAGCTGACACAGTCTAATGAAAGAAATAGATGTTTATTTCAGAGCGGATAAAAGAGACAAATAATAGATATATATGTGTCTATTTGAGAACGGACAAAGAATTTAATGTGAATAAAGATGTATTTATTTGAAAGTGGGTAAAATGTTTGTTTAATGTAAAAGTGAAATGAGAGAAATAGATATGTTTATTTCAGAGCGGACAAAGTGTCTAATTTGAGAAATATATGTTAATTCGAGAGTGGACAAAACGTCTAATGATATGTTTATATGAGAGCGCATAAAGAGTCCAATGAGAGAAATAAATATGTTTATATGAGAGCGGATAAAGAGTCCAATGAGAGAAATAGATATGTTTGTTTCAGAGCGGGAAAAAAGAATGCTGCCACGGAAACCATGAAGGAGATACATGTGTAGACTTATGTATTAGATACCAATTAAGTTGAATTAACGTGCACTATATACATCCACCAACTATGAGCTCTTAGCCAGCCGTCGCCAGTTTTGTCTAATAATTGTTGGTATGAGCGTCCGATTGACGGAGAGGTTAGAGCACTGGTCTCCCGCTGCAAAGGTGCCGAGTTCATTTCACAGTATCGATACGCTCCAGTCTACCGAGCTATAAAGGGGTATCTGACTTCGCTGTTGAGTAGGGAAGGAACACTTGTGATGGTATCAGGGTTCCTTCTGAGGACGTGGCCAACCCAACCAGAAATTCAACACCATTTCAACAATATATAAGGAAAGCAGCAAATCATGCTTGGGATTCCAGTCAAGCTGGAGAAGAGAAGTTAAAAGAAAGAAAACGCCAAATCCGAGCCAACAAAAGGAATTTCCTAGACGATCTTGCAAGACAGGCAGAAGAGGCAGCACTGAGAAATGAACAAAGCACAGTGTACACAATAACTAAATTCATCAGCGGAAAACGAGGTGCAAACAATATTAAATTAGTAAGAGATAAGCAAGGAAATCTCATCACGACAGCAGAGGGACAGGAAACAAGATGGGCAGAGCACTTCAGAGAAACTCTGAACAAGGAACCACCAGAGACACAATTGAATGTTCCTGAGGCTGAAAACGATCTAGATATAAAGTCAGACATTCCACGAAAAGAAGAAATCATCACAGCAATCAATGGGTTAAAGAACGGAAACGCTCCTGGCCATGATAACTTAAATGCAGAGCTATTTAAGACAGACCCTGAGCTAGCAGCAGAACTATTAGAACCACTATTTGCACAAGTCTGGAAAACGGGGACATCACCATCAGAGTGGAACAAAGGAATAATTGTCAAATTGCCCAAGAAGGGAGATCTTGCAGACTGCAATAATTGGAGAGGAATCACTCTTCTCTCAGTTCCCAGCAAAATACTAGGCAGGATAATTATACAGAGAATTTCAAAAGCAGTAGACCACAAACTGAGGAAAGAACAAGCAGGATTTAGAAAGAACAGAAGATGTATAGATCATGTGTTCACTCTCAGGAACATTATAGAGCAGTGCTCAGAATGGCAATATTAATTTCGTTGATTTTGAAAAGGCTTTTGACAGCATACATAGGGACAGTTTATGGAAAATACTGAGGGCTTATGGAATTCCAAGCTGCATAGTGTCAATCATAAAAAGCCTCTATGCCAACTTTACGTGTAGTGTTGGGCAGAGCAATCTAACCTTTGAGGTGAAGACATGAGTACGATAGGGATGCCCCTTATCAACCACTCTATTTTTAACAGTCATAGACTGGGTGATGCGCCAGACAACAGAGGGCAGTCCAAGAGGAATAAGATGGTCTACATTTTCTACATTGGAAGATCTGGAATATGCAGATGACATTGCACTACTAGCACATTCACATCAACACATCCAGGAAAAAACGGATAGACTTAATAAGTTTAGCCATCAGGTGGGCTTGAACATCAATTTAAAGAAGTCAGAGGTCATGACGCTCAATGTGAGCAACCCTGAGCCTATATCAGTAAGGAATCAGCAACTGGTACAGACAGACACCTTCACATTCCTAGGATGCATAGTAACACCAGACGGCGGGGCAGGCAAAGACATCAACATCAGAATGAATAAAGCAAGAACAGCCTTTTTTAGCCTAAACAACATCTGGAAGTCCTCTCAATACAGCACAAGCACAAAATTAAGATTATATCAGAGCTGTGTGCTTTCTGTGCTGCTCTATGGTGCGGAATGCTGGAGAGTTACAGAGAAGGAAATGTCGAAATTGTCCTCTTTTCACACAACATGCCTAAGAAAAATTCACTAAATCTTTTGGTCGAATACCATCACCAACCAAGATCTGCTTACTCGGAGCAAGCAAGAGGACATGCACACCATCATAGCTGGCAGACACTGAAGCTGGGTTGGCCATGTCCTCAGAAGAGACCCCGATGCCATCACAAGAACAGCTATGCTTTGGACCCCTGAAGGAAAACGAAAGAGAGGCCGACCAAAAACAACCTGGCGGAGGACTGTGGAGGCTGAGATGCAAAGAATGAACCAGAGTTGGGGCACTGTACGAAGGATGGCCACCGACCGAGCAAAGTGGAATCAATTTGTTGTTGCCCTACAAGACGCCACCAGGCGTGATGGCCACTGACTGCTTTGACGGTCGGCGGCTAAGGATCAAAGAAGAAGAAGAAGAAGAAGATGAGAACAGACTGTGACAGTTGTATGAGAGAAATATATGTATTTGTAGGAGAATTGACAAAGAGTCTAATGAGAGAAAAAAATTTGTTTAAATGAGAGCTGACACAGTCTAATGAAAGAAATAGATGTTTATTTCAGAGCGGATAAAAGAGACAAATAATAGATATATATGTGTCTATTTGAGAACGGACAAAGAATTTAATGTGAATAAAGATGTATTTATTTGAAAGTGGGTAAAATGTTTGTTTAATGTAAAAGTGAAATGAGAGAAATAGATATGTTTATTTCAGAGCGGACAAAGTGTCTAATTTGAGAAATATATGTTAATTCGAGAGTGGACAAAACGTCTAATGATATGTTTATAAGAGAGCGCATAAAGAGTCCAATGAGAGAAATAAATATGTTTATATGAGAGCGGATAAAGAGTCCAATGAGAGAAATAGATATGTTTGTTTCAGAGCGGGAAAAAAGAATGCTGCCACGGAAACCATGAAGGAGATACATGTGTAGACTTATGTATTAGATACCAATTAAGTTGAATTAACGTGCACCATATACATCCACCAACTATGAGCTCTTGGCCAGCCGTCGCCAATTTTGTCTAATAATTGTTGGTATGAGCGTCCGATTGACGGAGAGGTTAGAGTGCTGGTCTCCCGCTGCAAAGGTGCTGGGTTCATTTCACAGTATTGATACGCCCCAGTCTACCGAGCTGTAAAGGGGTATCTGACTTTGCTGTTGAGTAAGGAAGGAAAAGGCAGCGGGGAAGGGAACTAGTCACCCCATCCTTCGATGCTGGACCTAGTATAGTGAAGTCTCTAACACTTCATTCCTCCACGGCAGTATCTGCTATGGGACTACCTTTGGCTTTTCAATTGTTGGTATATTAGTCTATTGTTTTCTGATGTCAGTCTATTTATTTGTCTGTCTACCCTGCCACTTTGTACCTGGTAGTGTCTTCTTCTTTGATCCATAGACCACCAACCGTCAAAGCAGTCAGTGGCCATCACATTTGATGGCGTCTTGTAAGGCAGCAACAAATTGATTCCACTTTGCTCGGTCGGCGGCCATCCTTCGTACAGTGCCCCAACTCTGGTTCATTCTTTGCATCTCAGCGTCCACAGTTCTCCGCCAAGTTATTTTTGGTCGGCCTCTCTTTCGCTTTCCCTCGGGGGTCCATAGCATAGCTGTTCTTGTGATGGTATCAGCGTCCCTTCCGAGGACGTGGCCAACCCAACTCCAGCGACTGCCAGCTATGATGGTGTGCATGTCCTCCTGGTTACTCCGTATAAGTAGTTCTTGGTTGCTGATGGTATTCGGCCAAAAGATTCAGAGAATTTTCCTTAGGCAGATTGTATGGAAGGAGGACAGTTTCGACATTTCCTTCTCTGTAACTCTCCAGCTTTCCGCACCATAGAGAAGCACAGAAAGTACACAGCTCTCATACAGTTTTAATTTGATGTTTGTGCTGTACTGGGAAGACTTCCAAATGTTGTTGAGACCTGGTAATGTGCCTTGATGCAAAATATTTGATAATCCTATGGCCTAGAGATGTGGCCATATAATTTCTTATTTAGTTTCATTTTATTGTGAGATGGCCTTCTTGCGGCCCTGTGGCACAAGCCCGGGCACACTTTGGCAATCCAAGGTCTACTTTTGCTTTTTTCAGTGAAGCAGAGGTCTACTTAATAACTTTTATCATAGTAGATACTTTTACAGTTTTTCAACAGTAAATAATAAAATAACACCACATGCATGTGAAAAGCAGAAAGCATTTACAGAAAACGAAACCATGTACACCAATCCCCCGGTCTTACGCTGTTCGATTAGCGATGTTTCGATGTAACGCAGTTTTTATTTTATGACATATGCCCGTTATAAGCTTAAAAACTTCGATCTTACGTTTTGCCTAAAAATCCGTGAGAGGCAGGGATATAACTTGCAAGTTTATTCGGGGTATTGGGATGGCCAAGAAGCATTATCATTGCCAGCATAATGAAGCATAACACCAAAATGGAATGCAGTTCTCGGGTAATCCGTAACATTGAACAAGATCTTAATAGCTGCAAGGAGTTTCTTGACGAGAAAAAGATGGCAAAACAAAGGTAACTCGATTTTTAAAATTTAAGTTTCCTGCAATATCTTCTGCCCCCATTGATCAAGTAGCTGTGCCTTCTACATCTGGAGACAGAAAAACTTTTTCATCCCCTACAAAACTTTCTGCTAACCAGTCGTCTGAAGTTCAAGACAGCGGCGCTGTGACAACTGTAGCCACAAGCGACCGAAGTAGTAGCGATTAAAGTCCTGTAATATTTTTTTTTAATACGTTTTGTTAGAACAGTCCATACATAATATTTTGTTTGTGTTCATTATGTTTGATAAGTATATGCAGTTAATAAATGTTTTTCTTTTGCATCACTTTTAATTAATTTTTATACAGTTTTCTGGAAATTGGGTAAGAATTAATTTGCTTTCTATTAAGTCATATGGGAAATAGATTTTAATTTAGCGCTTTTTCTATTAGTGCTCGATATTTCAGGAAGGAATTAATAACGCTAAGATGGGGATTGCTGTATTAACTGAAGACAAAACATGTGTTCAGGTGCAAGGGATAAAAGCGTCTAAGTCCTCAGAATTTGGTGCTAAAATTATATCTTTAAAAAACAAAAGTTTTAATTAATGTATTACTAGGAAAGACTGACATATATCCGGCTGTCTACCTAAAATCTCACAGCTGTCCATTGGTGGACTGCGAACGACGTCTTGCCCACCACCAGGGTTGTGGACGGTCAAAAGATTTTCAGACTCCAACTACTTTTTTTTACTAGTCATATTGTATAACTGCTCTTTGAGTTAGGGAAGGAAAAGGTAGCAACGAAGGGAACTGATCACCCCGGCTCTCGATGTTGGACCTAGTATGGTGAAGTCTGTAACACTTCACTCCTCTACGGCAGTATGTGCTACGGGACAAACTTTTTTATAGTATAAAATTCGGAGTCCGAGTCAGGACATTTCTTACTGACTCCACGACTCCACTACTCCGACTCCGACCAAAGTCCTGCCCACCACTGCAATAGCACTACTGTGAGTTTTATCTGTTCATTCGGTATACGATCAATGTTAGATATTCCGAGAACCTTTATGTAACATCTCGTTACTAATACCCGTATTCTAGTCTCTAAATCTAATCTTGCGTGCATATGTGAACTTCAATGGCAGAGTTGGTTAGAGCACTTGCGTCATGCGGTAATGTTACAGGTTCGAAACTTCGTTGCGTTACTTCAAGCTATCCATCTATAAATGGGTACCTGATTGTACTCATGGGTTAAAGAAAGCAAAAACAGCGAGGAAGGGAACAAGACAACCTATAAAGCTGCAAGCTAGCTTAGTGAAGTCTGTAACATTTCATTCATCTATGGCAGTAGCTAATATAGGACAACCCTTATCTTTTTGTTTTCATGAAACCTGAAAATTACAAGACTTCTTCTTAAGTTTACCAATTAATTCACGCTTGGCGTTTATGTTGGCCATGAGTTATTCCCAGATATTGTTTACCAGGCAGTCTCACGCGCAAAGTAATCACTAAGTGACGTTTACAAACACTCATTACAACGCAAGTAAAGCATCTCTTCATTTTCCCACCTTCTAACACGACTAACCCGACACCATTTTTTGCAGAAAAGTATCTGGCGCCATTCTGAAGGCTGTAGCACAAAAATGCGTTGAAAACAAACATGATGTGTTTGAAGCTGTTCTCTGGAAACTTAATTACCATAATATGCTTAGAAATTCGCGTTGCACGTAGGCGTGTAAGGAACAAGACGAAAAACAAGGGCTCTCCAAACAATAAAGTGCAGAAATGGCCCATTAATAAATTGCCAGCGTCTGGAAAGCTGCAGCCAATCGATCATGGCTAGTGAAGCCACGTTCCTGTTTGCTTATCAGATGATTGGATATTAACATTTATGTGGTTTTAATAGAAGCTGTTTGTTGTCGTGTTTCCAGGAGAAGGAAATCATAAATTAAATATGTCCCTACTCTGTTTTCACGTGACAGACGATGGACAAATGAATATGCCAAGAGGTTGTTATGGACGCTACGTCTGCACTTGCGATCAGTGGGCATATATTCATGGGATGGTCATGTTGCTACCTGTTTGATTTTTGATTGTTGAAAAAAGGTATGGGTTGTTCTTGGTTGTTTCTATTTGTGCATGTATGCGTGTGTGATTTTTTGTTTGTTTGCTATTTATCAAGAAAGATGAACGTGCCAACGAAAATTTTGTACAGACATCAATGTATGTGTGTTTGTGTATACGAGCACTCCTGAACTCACGAAATAAGTTAAGGACCACTTGTATGTCATAATAATAATCATCACCACCATTATCATGATCATTATATCATAATCACCGCCATCATCACCACCAGCATCATTATCATCACTTAATCTTTCAAATCACATCATTATCATCATCATCACTATCATCATTATATCATATTCATCATTTTCATAAACATAATCTTCCAAATCATACCATTATCATCATCATCGTCACCATCATCAGCATCACCATATCATAATGGTTGTCAGTTGTGTTATATTCTCCAATATTGGTCCCTATATAATTGTAACATCGCCGGAAATGAAGAGGCTGGCAGATTGGCAAAGGAAGGTGGAAATCTACCTCAGCCTGATGCAAGTGTAACTTTCGAGGTGGCAAAGAGTTTTATCAGAATCACATACAGAAACAAATGGGATGTAGAGCATCCAGGTTACACACAAAATGATGCATGCTACCGGCTCAACAGAAGAGAACATGTGGTAATCTTCAGACTCCGCACTGGCCACAACAGATTGAGATACCATCTATTCAACAAGCTAAAGATAGGAACAACCGATCAGTTTAACTGTGGCACTGATAAAATGACTGCTGAACATCTGCTTCAAAGTTGCCCAACATATGCGGAACATAGAAAGCGCATATGGCCGACACCAGTACCATTCGTGGAAAAGCTCTACGGAGATTCAAATAGCCTCAAACTGACTACTGCTTTCTTTGAAAACATTCAAGCAGACGTCTGAAAGTGTATGAAGAAGAAGATGATGTTCTCCATGTCTCAAAACCTGACAGTAAGACTGACCAAAACCTGACAGTAAGACTGACGTGACGTTTGAGTTAAACATTCTTTATTATTTTCATTTGCGCTTCCTACGGAGCAGGGAACCATCACTGCAGCTAGTCCCCTTGCCTGTAATTCTGAAGATACTGGGTTCGGTTCCCAGTACAGCACATTTATTTGATGGCATTTTTGTCAGAACCAGTGGGTCCAAATGATGTCATAATCCCCCCTTCCCCCCCCCCCCCCTTTCCTCATCGTCCGAGTAGTGAGATCGGATATCTAGCCTTTTCGGATAAAGGCGAAAAAAAAAGGAGGTCCCGTGTGCAAGTTGTGCACGTTACAAATCTCTTGGCTGTTGGAAATCGTAAAGAGTAGGCCATTTTGCCGCAGCCCTGGCAAAATTTACAAAATTAGGAAAACCTACCCAGAACAGAAATACTTATAGAAAGTGTGATTACTGTGTACACATATTGGGATCCTCGCCGGTTCTTCTGATTTCGTGCACTGTGCTGAGATCCTTCTTGTGGATTATAAAGGTGGAGATCGGAGCACTGATGGAGTTGTCCGTGTGCAATGAAGATGGTCCTTAAAACCATAACCAATATAATCGATTTGTTTATACGAGTATTGACCAAATATAACCTCTTTATCCACGTGCCCAACCTCGTGCCACCGAAACCTGTTTCAGGGGTACGCTCCTATAGTCAGAAATGACTGAAAGGGTCCCCCCTAGAACATCAACAAACAAGTGGGTTTTTTTTTTTTAATTCAGCAAATCCTCATTTATTCCCCTTTCTTCGCTTTTGTGTCGTCCTGAATTTTTCTTTTTTTTACCGTGTTGATTCAAGAAATAAGACTCTTTTTGGATACCGTTAGATAACTGTCAGAGAATAGATGGTCTTGGAATGGAAAGATTCATGGGCAGGAACTCTGTGTAATCAACAACAAAATATAGAAGATGAGAGCAGATCCTTTAAATGCCTTATCTACATCCAATCACCTAGAGCTGGCGCTCAGTGATTGTGGATCAAAGATAAGACTCTGTCTACACATAAACTCATCTACACTCCACACAAGCTACCTGTCTGGAGACAACAATGCTTCTCTGACATAATATACAATATTCCTTGTAATAAGAGAAAGAATAGCCAGACTGAAACAGAAAGAAGAGTCCTAACCATAAAATACGCAGAGAAACTTTACACAAGCGACACCTAAGCTCATGCAATGCTCAGATGAATTAGCAACGAATGCAACAGAAAATGGAGGTGGCGAATCTTTCTGAGTACAGGTACACTGAAAATGTCGGTGGCAGCAGAAACATTCGCACGTAATTTCAAAGCAGAGGCCGTGAAAAAATTGCAGCAGAAGTCCTAATGAAAGAGAAAAGCACAGAGAGACAAGTAGTATTAATCGCAGATGCCCTTGCAGTAAGGGAGGAGAATTAATGAAAAACTATTGACCTATGCGTAGTCTTCTTTCTTCTTTGATCCTTAGCCGCCGATTGTCAAAGCTGTCAGTGGCCATCACATTTGATAGCGTCTTGTAGGGCAGCAACAAACTGTTTCCACTTTGCACGGTCAGCGGCCATCCTTCGTGCAGTGCCCCAGTTCTGGTTCATTAGTTGCATCTCGGCTTCCACAGTTCACCTCCAAGTTGTTTTTGGTCGACCTCTCCTTCGCTTTCCTTCGGGGATCTATATCATGGCTCTTCTTGTGATGGCAGTCTATTCCAACAAATCAAAACTGCTATAGTACAGTGGATCTTATCGCATTTCTACATCAAGACAAAGAAGAAGCTGACATACTGGCAAAAGAAGATTGAAACCACCTGAGCCTGATAGAAGAATAACTTTTGAAGAGGCCAGAAGGTTTATCAGCAGCCGATACAGGAACAATTGGGTGCAGAGCATCCAAGCCCAAAAAAAAAAAAAAAAAAATTATGATTGTTACAGCTCAAGTGGTAATTATAGCCTTCGCACTGGCCACAACAGATTGAGATACAATGTATTCAAGAAGTTAAAGCTGGGACCTAGTGATGAGTGTTACTGTGGCACTGATTAAATGACTGCTGAACATCTGATATAATAGTACCTAACATATGAGGAACAGAGAAAGCTAATATTGCCATAACCAGTACCATTCCTGGACAAGTTCAACACATATGCCAACAACCTCATGCTTTCTTTAAACATATTCAAGAAGACATCTGAAGGAATACGAGAGAGAAGATTATTTCTGTAATTCGAGTCATGTTCGCGGTTTTCTCTTTTTCTCGCGGGCTAAAATGAAATCGATCAGGTATTCAAAAACAAAAAAATAAAACAACACCCTGTGATATCTTACAGGCACAGACTTGTAACTAGAAACTAGAAACCAATCAAGATCAGACACGGAGTTTTAATTTGAACAATGAGAACATGATCATTATTCCACAGTGCTCGACATTTCACGGATAATCCGTCAAATCACTAATTTTCTTCTTCTTCTTCTCTGAGCGTCGGCTGATGATGTCATACTCCCCACTGATCTGCTGGGTAGTGAGATCAGATCCATAGCTTTCTCAGATACGGACGAAAACGTAGGAGGTCCCGTGCGCAAGCTGCGCACGTTTCAAATCCCTCGGCAGTTGAGAATCGTAAAGAGTAGGCCATATGGCCGCTGCGTTGGCAAAAATTAAAAATTAGGATACCTACCCACCACAAAAATATTTATAGAATGTGTATTTCCTGTATACTCACACTGGGATCCTCGTCAGTGCAACGGAGTTCGTAAACTATGCTGATATCATCTTAGTGGGATGTAAGGGAGGAGATTATAGCACTTATGGAGTTGTCTGTGTGCTATTAAGATGGTTCTTAATACCAAAACCTTCATTTTCTATTTCTTCTTCTGTTTCTTCTTCTTCTATCTCTTAATCTTCTTCGTTTACTTCTTCTTCGTACAGTCTTTGACGTCCACTTGAATATTTTCAAAGAAAACGGTGATTAGCTTGAGGTTATTTGTATTTCCATGGAATTTTTGTCTGAAATGGTACTTGTGATGGCCATATGTGCATCTTCTGTCATTTTGTCGACGCCACATTTACACTCATCGGTAGTTCCTATCTTTAGCTTGTTGAATAGGTGGTATCCCAACTTGTTGTGGTCCGTGCGGATTCTGAAGATTACCTTTTGTTCTCTTCTGCTGAGCTGGTAATATGCCAGTACGTTTAAAACGGTTTTAAATGTGTCACAGTCTGAACTCAGGGCCAACTGGCAGCGTGTCACAGATGGAAATAGTGCAGCAGTGATCATCCACTTTTGCCCCTGCCAATCTAGTTTATTTTTTGCTACAGGAACGCCGCATTCACTAGTGCAATTGACACGTGAGCCGTTTGGCAATTAAGCACGGTGGAACAGAGAGAGCGCGGAGCATGGCGTAATAGATTCTTTGATCCGGGGCGATGGTAAGTCTGAGACGGACCTTGGATTGCAAAGCTTTAAGGGGAATTAATTGCGTAGCTGATATTCGGCAAGACGGAGATGATGAAAGTCAAGCCAGAGAGGTTGTCGGCGGCAGAGGTGGTAAAATTACCTTTGATTCAAGAATCGAACGGCAAATGGGCTCGGGTCTGGCAGTAGGTGTGACTTTCGCATTAAAGAGCGATAGAAAGGAATTTACGGATATATACCATGCCTCTCCGATAGCCATGATCAGTTGTTCAGAAATCTATCTGAAATTCACTAGCTCGATATCTTAGATTTATCGTACAGAGTGAAAATTATTAGATTTTCGTGGAGTGTTTCATTTTTCTGATTGCGGTAATTTATATACTAGCCTTTAAGTGATTTAGTGCGTTTAAAGTTTTCATTATATTTCACTGAGATTTTCTGTGCTAATTAAATAACTTATAGCTAAATCTTTTTCAGCCGTAAAGTGAATTTAATTACTCGCTATTTCCCAGTAAGTGATGTTTTAAATTGACTAGTACATACATTAAATAACTGTCTACTGACGGTATATATTATTTATTTCTATCCATTTTATGTAATTTTTTTTAATGACTAGTGTTCATATCACGCGTTATAAAAACGATAGGATAAGCTAGACACGTGTGTTTTACATCTAATTTATAACGGAGTGGTGAAGAGGTCCTATTTTAACACGTGCTAGATATGATATTGATAATTTGGTTAAATTTTTATATTTTCTTTCCTAAAGTCTAGGCTGATCAAACTGAGTACTATCGGTTTTCTTTATGGCCATATGAACTTATGATCATACGAACTTATAATATTATAAGCATCCAGGGATATTTAATATTGATGAGCTTCTTGCTGTGACCTGTGTGGTTCAATTTTCCTCATTTTCATGAGAGAAACCAGAATAGAACCATTAAATTATAATATTAACTGGACCAGAACTATTACCAGATTTACGTATATCAATCTCATCAGCCATCTGTGGCGAAATATATTGTCAGCAACATTTGTGTAACTTAACCTGAGGCTAAACAACATAGGATCTATATATATATATATGTTCTATTCATCTTACGTCGGCGATCCCCACGCATGAACCTTACTCCAACCAACTGAAGGCATAGATAACTTATTGTATCCAGGACAAATTAAATCACCGACTCTAGCGACTCCCGTGAAATTTGCAGTCAGCAGCTACGGCGAGTCTGGGGCTGGATTTGACAAAACTTAAATTTGACACTAAATAATCTTATTAATTATTAGTGTATTTCCTTGGAATGCCTGCGGCAACTACTGGGGTAAGCAAAAGTCTGAAAGTGGCCACTGAATGGGTGTGAATTGAACGAACGAAGAAAGAAACTTATGTCTTTTGTTAACTTCATATACTTATGTGGTTTCTTCTTTCTTTTTTATCTCACTAATCTGAGTATTCACAGGATAGATTACATTAGGAATCTATTCTTTTCCCATTCTGACTATTTCATAACTTATTGTTAACTTTTGATCTATTGGGTTAATTTACCTCTGTTGGGATCCTCTTTTCTTTTCCTTTACCAGAGGGGGAGAACCTATTTGATTAATTTCTTCTTTTGCAATTTTGTCTGTAAACCATGATCTAGTGATGTATATGCTTATTGTTGTGATCTTCTATTGATAATAAACTTTATTAAACCTTTAGTTATCGTGTCGGTCAACCCCTATCCATTATATGTTATTCATAGTTTGTTTTCACGTTCGTGCGTATTTGTCACAGAATTGTGTGCATTTGAGTGTAGTGTAACTTGTATTTCGTACAAGGAGAGAAAGTGCGTCTGATTTAAATATCGTCAATAAGATAGGCTGGATTAGATAAATTATTCTATACAGAGACTGTCCTTTCTCTTCCACGATCACCTCGTGAAAAAACTATTTCTTACCCCTTACTTTCGCATTGTCATCACTATCACCTCTGCTCAGACAGGACTATAAACATCTATTACCTATCTGATAAAATCTACGACACAGTGCTCCCTCTTTGCTTGATTGAAGTCAGGGCAAGACAGACATTATTTACTCTTCGCTTTGTTAGTCACAAAAGACAGACTGTACTCCGTTATCTCGTCTGTCGAACTCAGGAAAAGATAGACACTATTGCCATTTCTTCTTTGTTAGAGTCAAGGCAGTTAAGTATTCACTCTACTTCTTTGTTGAATTCATGGCAAGACAGACGGATATTCCATCTTCCCCATTGTAGACGTCAGCGCTGATAGATCTCTCTTACTTAACAGACAGTTTTGATGTACGTTGTTGTCTTTGTGTGTTTTTAAATAATTATTTTTCTTTGTTTATATTGAGTAGGTGCTTAATTTTATTTTCTGCATTGATTACTGTCTGTCAACATCTATCTATCTATCTATCTATCTATCTATCTATCTATCTATCTATCTATCTATCTATCTATCTATCTATCTATCTATCTATCTATCTGTCTGTCTGTCTGTCTGTCTGTCTGTCTGTCTGTCTGTCTGTCCGTCCGTCCGTCCGTCCGTCCGTCCGTCCGTCCGTCCGTCCGTCCGTCCGTCCGTCCGTCCGTCCGCCCAACCCGCCCGCCCGCCTGTTTTTATGTCTGTCTTTATGTCTGTCTTTATGTCTGTCTGTCTATATGTCTGTCTGTCTACCTAATTTTCTTACTAATTACCTGCATACCTACAAGTGGTCTGTTTTCATAAATGGAAATATAAAAAATGCTATATTCACAACCTGAGACTTAGCCTTTTATCTCTTAACAACAAAGAAGGCGCTTTAAAAACAGTGTTTTCACATTCCTCCGGTATGTCCACAAGACTCAGTATGTCTATAAAAAAAATACGTACACTATTTAACCGTCAACTTAAATCTATGCATCAAAATCTGGTAGCGTCGGGCTCCAGTATACCAAGCTTTAAATGGGCACCTGACTCTGCTTGTGAATTAGGAAGCTAAGGCAACGAGGAATGCAACCGATGACCGCGCCTCATAAAATGAAGACTTCGTTTAGTGAATTCCCTAACGCATGTCTTCCCTACGGCAGTTTGTTTTTTAACATATTATACCAAGATGTGTGTAGAAGGGGAATTCATTTAAGGTGTAAGTTGATAAAGACGAGGAGAGAAGAAATGGCCACATTAGCACTGTGCTATTTGTAGACGTCAACAACTGAACTCATTGAACACGTGACAGATATAGACCTTTGATTGGTTTGGTTTGATGTCAACAACTGAACATATTAGGACCATCATCATTGCACACGGACAACTCTATCAGTGCTCCTATCTCCTCCCTTAGATCACACCAGGAGGCTCTTAGCACATTTCACGAACTCCGTAACACTAGACCTTTGAAAAACAAGGATTATGTCCACGCTAGTGGTCTGCAACCCAGGAGTTATTAAGATCTTCTTTAGAACCACTGAGCTCTCAAGATAGCCTTGATAATATCTTATGTTTTAAGGTTTTAAGAATATTTAGAGTTTGAAGTGAGTGCAGACTTATTGTAACTTTTCTTTTACCTCTGCCGGACGATCTGCGTCTTCCAACTCCATCGAGAGAGCTGCAGAAAATTCAAACTAAATGATATTTTACCGAAAGTTAACTTCACTTCTGTCACGGGATTTGCCTCCCCTTTTTTCTCTGCAGTAGTGGTCCACCAGTGGCCAAAACTGAAGAGTATCTAAAATTGGTCTTCAAATATGTCTACCTTCGCACAAGATTACTCTTGACAGTGTTGTAGATAGAAGGATAATGACGCTTCTGTCTCAAGGTAGTTTCCAAAAGATATCTCCGAAGTCAAGAACAATGCTGCATTGGCAGGGCAATTGTTAAGTTTAAATCGGTCCGCCGCCTTTTATGAAGAATTAAGCTATTATTAATTTCAACTCTTCACGCCCCCACCCTGATTTACTCAGTGGAATTCTTATTATTAAGGTATAGCTCTGTTTAGAGTGTATTGAGTAAATTGACTGAGACAAACATGCAGTACATTTAAAATGATTAAATCGAAGTTAAATTTGTATAATTACAAATAACACATTTTATAATCATTTAGGTTTAACAAGGTTTTGGAAAATGTGAATAATGATTTAACAGAAAGTTGTCATCCCTGTTGTGATGGGATGAAAGTTTATAAAGGAGTTCGCGTGGCGGCTTATAGGTTTCACTTATCTGCCAATAGTAGGTTCTGCTCCCGCTGATGGTTTGGTTCTGTGCAGATAGGTCACTGATAACGCTCATCGCTGGTCACGGATGTAAGGCGTAGCACGTTCCCAGAAGTGTCAGGGAGTGTCTACAAAGTTGGTCCCTTGTCTTAAAGCTCAGGCCACTGCTCCCTTCTTGTTCCAGAGATAGTACGCTCAACTGGTACCACCAACAACTATGGTAAAAGAATAGAAACGAAACGTTCTCCTGAGTATTGCGATTCCCAAGACATACTTATGTGTCCCCTTCTCTCTATTCCACCATCCCATCTACCTCAGAATTTACCTTCGATGAGAATTAAACTTAATCCTTCGAGAGAAAACTTCCTTTACATTTAAATTGAATAACTTCATCTTTATTGTACATTTAAATGAAAATGTTAATAGTACAGATAGAATATGTTTACATTTACATCTCCACTGATTTAAAAGTTTTCACATTATAAATTGAATATGTTTTCATTTATATCTACAAGTGGTTTTTCTATAATAGTTTTGAATAGGTAAAATTTCCGTTAGGTATTGGTGCTTTTGAATTTAATTCCCGTCTTATGACGGGCTTTTACACTAGTACAAAATATTTGTGTCCTCGACGAGCTAACAGACATATAGAGAGTGATTGAAATAGTTGGCCACGCCCTCAGAAAAGATCCTGATTCTATCACAAGAACAGCTAAGCTATGGATCCCTGAAGGAAAGCGAAAGAGAGGCCGACCAAAACCAACTTGTCAAAGAACTGTGGAGGCCGAGATGCAAAGAATGAACCAGACCTGGGGCACTGCACGAAGGATGGCCGCCGACCGAGTAAAGTGAATCAGTTTGTTGCTGCCGTACAAGACGCCGCCAGGCGTGATGGCCACTGAATGCTTTGACAACAGCGCTGCCACTCTGGATTTCACTAGAATGATGAAAAGTTGGTGACTGTGTATCCACTTGGTTATGATTGCATAGATGTGATAAGTGTCTAGTTGTGTATACTGGGATGGGGGTATGGATCTTATGGTATATCCCCTTGACAGTTGAGCTAGAGCGTGATTATTAAGGGAAAGAGGCATAGCTTACCTAGTATAAGGTGATTACTATGGAGCATCACACTGCGCAATCATATATCTTCTAGATAGGCTTTACATCTATGAGAGCTGATGTAAGACGAGCTCATGCGGATAAATCACATAATAATGTGGCTGTAGTAATTAGTTATTATGTATCTTAATGTATAATGTAGTTGACTTTTCGAGGTTCACATGCTGTTTTTAGATAAGTCTGTTAGTGTTTGATGTGGCAGCGTCGGTAAATTGCTTAGTTCATGGTTAATATGGTAGCAGAAGAGGTTTTCGGTCTTTTGAGCTTGGCTAGCGTATTTGCTGATAGGTTATGCCTCACGTTGCTGCGCAGGGGTTAGAGCAGTCACTGTTCGTGGTCAATTGGATGAGGTGGGATGAGAGAGATTTCAAGTGGGTTGTTTGGATGGTGATATGTGGTAGTTCATTTGTGTATCAGTGCCCATTGAATTTTGCATTATAATCGTAGCCTTCTTTTATTATGATTTAGGCGCTTCAGTTGGATATTTCTAGGGTAGTGCGAAGCATGTCTTTGTATTCATTGAGAGAAATAGTAAATGTAGAGTCACAACTTTATTGGTATCTACTGGTGCAGGTTTAGTTCTTGGACTGAGTAGGGTGAGGGATGTTTCTGTTGGAGTTCATGCAACATTGAAAAATTGATGAACGACTATAGAAAAAGGCGTTGGTGTACTATATCCCATGCCGTTAGGGCACATTGGAAACGAATTTTCGGATGATTTGGATTAGGATGTGGAGGATTGGGATGGCATGCTACACCTTATATTGGCATTGTCAAACGGCGCTTGTTTGCCTGACATTGATATTCTAGTACATGGCGGTCAAAGATGGAGCTAGTGACACGGCCCCCCATCTAAACATACCGGCGTATGGCTGAGCTGTGATTTTGTATTCGGATGCCGTCAGTTAGGAGACTGAATGAAACTGGCGAATTGTGTGTTTGCTTATCGGTTTGTGGCGCCATGTAGCGGATGGGAGGTACAGAATATGGGCTAATCGGGCTGAGAGTCATACGCTCCTTGGCCTGATTCCCCATTCAGATTGGTGGCTATAGGGTCCCGCCATCCTATGGCCCACCAGCAGCTTGGGTACGACATAGGCTGGGCTGCATATCGTTCTAGGAGATTGTCGTATAGTTTCTAGTGATAACGTATCGACAGAGGTTCTCTTTTAGAGATAATTGTGCGTCCAGTGTCAATGTAAGGACAGTTATGGGTTGCATAGCGTGATGAGGGAAAGATTAGCTGTTCCTTACAATCGCAACTTCAACAATGGACAATTCTTCAGTCATAATCTGTTTGTGTCTGTTAAGTATCAGTCGAGTGTAGTTTAGGGTGCTTTCTCTGGTGAGGGAGACTGTAGTGTTCTTGTATGTTCTGGATTTAGACACATCATTTGATGCATTTCAAAGACACGAGCGATCACTTGGTGGGAAGACGAAGGACTTTGCAACGTACGAATGTTCGCACAGGGGATAGTGTGGGTGTGGTGGTCAATCAGGATGGATTTAGGCTTAACGAAAATTGAACAGAGGCAAGGGCCTGGTAAGTAGTATGAGTTCTAAACGAATGGCTTGTGGGCGTGTGTACTAATGCATGGTAAGTTAGTGTGACTGAGCTAATTTGATCGTGGGTGATACGAGATGTGAATTTGGCCCAATGTTGACGCTGTAAGTTGTGCTTTTCAGATGTTGTGAATAGAGTCTAGTGTGAGGGCAGTGTGGATGTGGAAAGTAGCGGTTGCGTAAGAGTGGACGGTGGTTGGAGGGGTGGGGCGGGTTAGGGGCTTTTGGGTTTCGCAGTATGAATGGCGAGTGAGGAATGGAGCGTGTTTGAGCCTGGGCATGGATTTCAGATGAGTCTAGAGGGGAGCTGGGATATTTCGTAAGACGGGAGTTCTGGACCCGTACCGACCGACCTGTCCGTACCTCTTGTTGGGAAGAGGAGTAGGTTGTCGGGTACCCGAAACGGAGTTAGTGGCGCCGAGTGGAGGGGTGGGGTGTAGTTCTAGGAATTCTCGAAGAAGGTAGCTTGTAGGATGGGGGTAGGGGTTCTCGTAGGGGGGACTTAATCTAGGAGGCTTTCGGAGGATACTTGGTATGAAATGATGTGCCAGTTGGACAGTGGAGAACGGATAGTGAAAGCCGGGGAACCCTGATCTGTGGAGAGGTGCGGGTGGTTGGGTTTGGGGCGGTGTGGTTGGCCCCGGATAGGACGAAGACGTGTGTCATGTGGGCTTCGACACTTGTGATTTGAGGGCCCGAGGGGTGGGGATCCCCGACGCTTCGATGTCGGACTTTGGTATCCCGTTCTTTTGGTGTATTGTGAGAAGGGCGAGGTTGGGATAACTCTGGGTGTGAGGTGATGGATGTGTGATAGGTTGTGGGAGTATTGAATGGTTCTGTACGGATTGATAAATATGATGCAGGGCGTAGTGGTATGTTTATATGAGTAATGGAATTTGAGTAGGTTAGGTATTAATATGTATGTTTGATATTGTTTTGACCGTTATAGACAACTTGGTGTGAGGTGGGAGGGATTACACACAGTATAGTATGACCTTGTGGATAGGGAGGGGGAGTGAGGGGTATGTGGTTGGGGGGGGTTAATGGGTGATTTAGGGGGTGGGAGTGGTGGGTTGTGTTGGGTGATGGGGGGGTGGGGGTGGGGTGGGGGGGGGGGGGGGGGGATACAATTTCAGAGGGAGAAGAATAGAGATATACAAACTGTCTATAGGGTGGGGAGTATAGGGTCAGTATAACATCAGTAATGTGTGCAGAGGCTGATGATTGATAGCTATGTATGACACGGCCGAGAACTTGATGGGCTCATTAGATGGCATTATGCTTTTCCGACAGTTGAGCGGATGACGATGTGATAGACATCATGTGTCAACCTAGATTAGGGTGCATGAATTGGCGTTAGAGATGGATGAGTGCTGATAGACATGTGTTTTTTTTTCACTGACTTTGCTTTATTTGAGAGCAGGTTTCCATGGCACACTTAGGAAGTGTCATGCTCCGGCATTTAGTGTATAGTTCATGTTGGTATAAGACGGACACGCGAGCCATGTCTAGTTCATTTGAGCGATATGGAGTATGAGCACAGTATTGTATATTTGTTAGTAATGTGCTTAGTAGGATTAGTGCTATGGACAGGGATGGTGTTTGAGGTGGGATATAGGGATTGTGGTAGCTATGGTGACTTGCAAGATAAGAAGACAGACGGTACTATCAGCTGGGAGGTTAAAAAGTTAGAGGCGTATGAGGTATACCTGTCTCTCTGTATATATGTTACGCCCTGAGTTCTATTGACTGGTACATTCGATTGAAGCAGGACGTTACAGATGTTAATACCTACAACTGTTCAGACCGAGCCTCTTCCCCCCTCGTGAGACCCCCGCCAGTTATCCCGTTGGTATTGTATAGAGTTGGATGGGTTTTTCTATTTTTCGGTTTCTTATCCCGAGCTGTTTGTTATTGTTGAATGTCTATATTTGTTGTTTGTATATTCTGGTTAATGGATGGGAGTGGGTGGGTTTGGTTTATTTTGGGTTGACATGTATGGGCACAGCGTCATGTATATTGTTGAGTAAATTAAATCCGGTGTTGGGTGAGGTGGGGGGGACCTGGCAGGAATGGGTGGATAATTTCTTGATCCTTCCTCCTTCGAGGCGCTCTTTGGTCAGTGTTTGTGTAGTGTCATAACATATGGTTGGGAGTATGTATATTTGTTGCCGTACATCTCTACCATGTGGATTCGGGTGCAGTAGTACGACACAGAGTGGTTGTGAGTGAGTGGACGTTAAGAGGTAAGAGTAGAGCGAGTTGAGGAGTAGCATGACACAATGAATAGACACAAACAACTTCTGATACTAGTGGATTGTGCATGACTGTCAGTGCACGGAGGATCATCGTGGGATCGCTGCATGTGTGCAAGAGAGTTTATATAACATTGGAGGTTCAGATAAGTGACGTGACATGTGGTGGGTGAAAACATGTGGTGGGCTTTTTCTTGATTGATGAGATACGTAGGAGTTGGAACTGGTACCATTTTTTATGAGTAAAGTTTTGAGGTGTTGATGTTTAATTAGGGTGTATATTTGGAATGTATTTTTTTTTAATTTTAAAAAATCTTTTTTTATTAATGAGAAATGGAATTTTATATGAGTATTAATAAATATGAATAATATATATTTATGAATTTTATGGAGAATTTTGTACTGCCCTGTCAAGCTATCGACACGGATTTTCCCTATATCTTGTGCTCATCCTGCCATCAATGGTACCTATACCTTGTAGCGGTATGGCAGCTTGCGTACCCTGACAATCCCCAGAGCTATGCCAGTGGGAGTTTTACTCCTGGCTGTGTGGGTAGGGGTCAGACAAAAGCTGGTACCCTGGTCCTCCAGGTTGGGGGTTTTAGCATAGGGCTGACACCCCTGTCTATGTAAAAAAAAATCGCACGTTACGGAAACAACAATAAATGGAAAAACTTTGCTGCGGGATGGACATTCGGAGTCTGTGGCTCGTATGACTGTTAGTGGTGAAAGCCGAAAGGAAGCCACTGACATGAAAACGGATGTCCTGACCGGAAAACAGGATACAAGAATAGGTTTTTGGAATGTCAGGACAATGTACGAGACAGGTAAACTAAGACAGGTCACGGCAGAAATGAGAAACTATAGGTTACACATTCTAGGGATAAGCGAGAGCAGATGGACAGGGGCAGGAAAATTTAAAACAGCAACAGAAGAAACAGTACTTTACTGTGGAAGAGAGGATGGACAGCACAATGAAGGCGTAGCCATTATTCCACAGAAAGGAATAGAAAGGACATTACTGGAATGGAAACCCATCAACAACAGACTGATAAGATTAAGATTGAGAGGTAGATTCACCAACACTACAATAATACAATGCTACGCACCAACGAATGATAGCGATGAGGAGGTCAAGGATGAATTCTATCAACAACTGCAGAAAGAAATGGAAGACACACCTAGATATGATCTTGTTATAGTAATGGGAGACCTCAATGCGAAAGTTGGTACACACAATACATATAATGAAAGAACAATGGGGAAATGCGGCAGCGGAAGAGCAAATGAAAATGGGGATAAACTGGTAGGTTTCTGTGGCATTGGCGGCCTGGTCGTTGGAGGAACGCTCTTCCCACGTAGGGAAGTTCACAAATTAACATGGGAATCGACAAATGGTCGGGACAGAAACCAGATAGACCACATCATGGTTGACGGTAGATGGAGACATGCATTGCAAGATGTGAGGGTAAGAAGAGGTGCAGATGTGGGAAGTGATCACCATTTAGTGGTAGCAAAACTGAAAGTGAAACTAAGAAGGGCTGCACCAACTGTGACTACACAGGGGGGGGGGGGTTGACATCAGCAAATTGGGGGACTCCCTTGCCAGAGGGGCTTTTGCGGCCGACATGAAGAAACGATATCGGTTTGCCAAGGGTCAGGAAAGGACATTGACTGATGATATAGACCAGAATTTCAACACCATTTCAACAATATACAGAGAAAGCAGCAAATCATGCTTGGGATTCCAGGAAAGGAAGAAGCAAGACTGGATAACACCAGAAACATTAAACACCATAACGATGAGAAAGGAAATGAAAAGAAAGAAAACAGAAGCGAAGTCCTCCAGGTTAAAGCAACTATATAGCGAACAGTACAGTCAGCTGGACAAGGAAGTTAAACGCCAAACCCGAGCCAACAAAAGGAATTTCCTAGACGATCTAGCAAGACAGGCAGAGGAGGCAGCACTGAGAAATGAACAAAGCACAGTATACAAAATAACTAAATTCATCAGCGGAAAACGAGATGCAAACAATATTACATTAGTAAGAGATAAGCAAGGTAATCTCATCACGACAGCAGAGGGACAGGAAACAAGATGGGCAGAGCACTTCAGAGAAATTCTGAACAATGAACCACCAGAGACACAACTGAATGTTCCTGAAGCTGAAAACGATCTAGATGTGAATACAGACATTCCACGAAAAGAAGAAATCATCACAGCAATCAAAGGGTTAAAGAACGGCAAAGCTCCGGGCCATGATAACTTAAATGCAGAGCTATTTAAGACAGACCCTGAGCTAGCAGCAGAACTATTAGAACCACTATTTGCACAAGTCTGGAAAACGGGGACAACACCATCAGAGTGGAACAAAGGAATAATTGTCAAATTGCCCAAGAAGGGAGATCTGCAGACTGCAATAATTGGAGAGGAATCACTCTTCTCTCAGTTCCCAGCAAAATACTAGGCAGGATAATTATACAGAGAATTTCAAAAGCAGTAGACCACAAACTGAGGAAAGAACAAGCAGGATTTAGAAAGAACAGAAGATGTGTAGATCATATATTCACTCTCAAGAACATTATAGAGCAGTGCTCAGAATGGCAAAGACAGCTTTACATTAATTTCGTTGATTTTGAAAAGGCTTTTGACAGCATACATAGGGACAGTTTATGGAAAATACTGAGGGCTTATGGAATTCCAAGCTGCATAGTGTCAATCATAAAAAGCCTCTATGCCAACTTTACGTGTAGTGTTGGGCAGAGCAACCTAACCTTTGAGGTGAAGACAGGAGTACGACAGGGATGCCCCTTATCAACCACTCTATTTTTAACAGTCATAGACTGGGTGATGCACCAGACAACAGAGGGCAGTCCAAGAGGAATAAGATGGACAACATTTTTCTACACTGGAAGATCTGGAATATGCAGATGACATTGCACTACTAGCACATTCACATCAACACATCCAGGAAAAAACGGATAGACTTAATAAGTTTAGCCAGCAGGTGGGCTTGAACATCAATTAAAGAAGTCTGAGGTCATGACGCTCAATGTGAGCAACCCTGAGCCCATATCAGTAAGGAATCAGCAACTGGTACAGACAGATACCTTCACATACCTAGGAAGCATAGTAACACCAGACGGTGGGGCAGGCAAAGACATCAACATCAGAATGAATAAGGCAAGAGAACAGCCTTCTTTTAGCCTAAACAACATCTGGAAGTCCTCCCAATACAGCACAAGCACAAAATTAAGATTATATCATGAGCTGTGTGTGCTTTCTGTTTGCTTCTCTTATGGTGCGGAATGCTGGATGAGTTACAGAGAAGGAAATGTCCGAAATTGTTGTCCTCATTTTCACACAACATGCCTCTAAGAAAAATTCACCGAATCAATTTTTATACTTAGGTCTTTAAAATACCGAAATTTGCCGCTTTGGCCGATTACCCATCACTAACCTAAGATCGCTACTTCGTAGCAAGCAAGAGTACATAGCACACCAATCATAGCTGGCAGACGCTTGGTTTGGTCAAGTCCTCATGGAAGATTGACCCCGATAGCACCTATCACAGAGAACAGCTATGCTTTGGACCCTGAAGGGAAAACGAAAGAGACCCCATGAGGGGGCCGACCATAAAAACAAACAAGAACCTGGCGGAGGACTGTGGGAGAGCGGTTGGATGAATTCAAAGAATGAACAAGTTGGGGGGGGGGGGGCAATGGGGGGGGGCAACGAAGGATTACCGTGTGGTGCAACAGACCGACCGAGCAAAGTGGAACAATTTGTTGTTTGCCCAAGCGCACTACACAAGAATCGCCACTAAGAGCATATATGGCCACGTTGGCACTAGGGGGACTGTTTTGACGGTCGTGTAGCGGCTAAGGATCAAATGAAGGAACAGTGTAGTAGTGCCGGGACTATGCGCCATGCGGGTCTTCTTCATCAGCTCTTAGTTCGCACTGTGGGGTCCATGTAGTTCCCACATTAGAGTAATTGTAAGTTCCTTAGCGACTGACGGATTTGGAACATCTATATCCGGGGGGCGTTAACTCTTTACGGGGCGGGTTACTATGTTATGTGGTTCTCTGAGGCAACTGGGGGCATCGCTGGGGGGGGAGGCTCAATTGGGGGTTAATGGTGCACGATGATAAATTCGCGTGTCTTGTTTGCCAATCACCATTCACAAACAACGACTGCCATCTGATCGCATTGGTATAGTCCCATTCATTTGCTGTGTTTCAGAGCATCTGCCCACCAAATACGCATGTTATCAGACAACTAGAGTTCCCCATTCTATATCAAAGGTGGGGTCGCACAACTGATGGGGTATTTTGGGGTCTGTTCCAATATTACCTGATCAAGTCCAAATCGAGGTCTCGGGGTGAGAATGATCCCCTTACGCCTCACAATATAAAAAGGGAAAAAAATTCAAATAAATAGAATGTTTCCTCCTTCTTCGTCTCCTGCGTCCACTTTATCTTTATGTGTGGGTTCCCGGGGGATGTATCCCGTATAGTTTAGGAGAATATGTATAGACTTTAACAGCCTCGCACCACACACGACTACTCGTGACAACACCGAGCCACCCAAACCTTTAGAGTAAGGACCTCATCAAATCTCCCATAGCGGATTGTCTATTAGAGTAGTTGATTTACTATTTCTAATATTGAGATCCCAACCCACGCCACACCTCTATCTGTCACTATCCCCCCCCTACTGCACTAGACGTACCCAAGTCATGTCATCACGGTCCTCCCGTGTCTAACTGGGAGCGCCGCTCACTCTTTAGGTCTCAGGACGCAGATACTTTCTGATATGTACGTTACTACAATGGATACTCTACATTTTATACACGAGCAGTCATCTACTCAACAGACCCCCACCCACACCCACCCGTGTTAGACAGAAGTACCCCGCAGACTTTCTCAGCATTATGCACATTACAAGATACTTGTATTTATCATAGCATCATAGGTACGACGCATGACACGATCTCTTTTTACAGAACGGTCGGATACTCTTTGTATTAATAAACTACCCCGAGATGGGTAGAACATAGCGCTCAATAAAGATGCTCGCGCAGCAAATTACGAAAAATATAATGGGGGGACGTGTGGGGGAATTATAGGCACAGATAACATAAGCGCAGTCACAATTAATTTAAAAAAATTCTTCTTATTTCGCAAAAAATTTATTGTCAAATATTTTCTATCTCGAGTTCCAAGATGTCACTAAGATACAAATTATTCCTTCTAGCTGTTCTATAAATGACAAACGGAATAAACAATAGTACAAATTAAAATAACCAATAATAACATAATAAATTTCCCTGCCTTACCCCAACCTGGATTCTGTCTTGTTTCTCTCAGAGGCGTGGCTCTTTTAATTCTTCTCCTTATGCTCTCCAGCCCTCCCCTATCTCAAATAGACATCATACTAATATTCCCTACTCATTCTCTAACTTGCTGCTCCTCAGTCTCTCTACTATATCTCGAAATCTACCGCGCTCGATCACAATCTACAAACATCGCATGTCACCTCTCGTCACACTCTCTCTACGACCTTGTGCGTCTGCGCACTACTCAACGCGGATAAACACACAAAGAGTGAAAGTTGGATAGAGTGCAGAGATGGTGAAGAGTGGTAAAATTCATAATACAATTACATATATTTCTCGCATAGCACAAGTTCACGTCTATGGGCCAATACTCAATCTGAGCTTCTCACACAATCCTATCTAGGTCATATGAAGAGTCTCTTAGACAAGAGCTTCTAGACGAATAGAGTGTACTCATGTTTAGTAGCAGTTCCCGCTTTTTTTCCACTTTTAATTAATGCTAATAAAATTATGCTCCAGTCTTGACCTACAGATGTGAGTCATGAGCTCCTGGTTATCCTGGAGGTCTGGACTTGGCTTTTGGTTTCCCATGTTTGTCGTGGTAGCAGGTGTTCTCCCATTCTGCAGACATGGCCAAACCAATCCAACTGGGTCTACATGGGCTTTGTTTCGAGGCTATGACGTTTCCTCCGGTTGCGGACCCTGTCACTTCTTGATACTTAAATCAACTTCTTTAAATACTCACTTCTCAGGTTTGAAGCTGGTTCTTGTGGGCTGTAGGGAGCCGCGGTAGCATAGTGGTTAGTGCACTGGCTTCCTAGCTGAGTGGTCTATGGTTCGATCCCCAGATGAGGTGGGATGTTTTTAGGCCGCAAACGGCTCCTGGGTATGTTTATTATATATAATGTTAATGATGAATCGTCTATTAAAAGATCTGGCATATCTCGCAACACCCCCCCCCCTCTTTTCCCCCGAAGGTAGGTCTCACACCCCCAGAGGTTGCATGCACCCCAAGTTAAGAAGCACTGGTCTAAAGGAAATCGTGAGAACAGTTTGTAAACGTATTACTTCTGAAGTTCACAGTGGTGTCACTAGCATTGACTTTCTACAGACAAAGAATAAATAATACACATACAGGTGTATGTGTCAGGCATTCGTAAGAAATAAAGTAGAAAACTAGACAACAGAAAAACAACAGAAGTGAGTGGCTTACCGGGAACCCAGGACCATCCGAACGGCACAACCGCCTCGCTACTGCACGGTTTGAATACCCAACATTCTTTTCTCTGAGACGCCTTTCTCTATCGAGTCCCTGTTGTATTATGACTTTCTACTTTGATGCGATCACTTTTTTTTTTTTTTTTTTAAATTACCATTTTTTTAATTGAATAATTTTATTTATTTAATTATTTATTTATTTATTTTTTTTTAAATTTAATTTAATTTAATTTTTTTATTTTATTTATTTTTTTATTTTTAATTTTTTATTTTTTTTTTTTTTTAATTTGTTTATTTATTTTATTTTATTAAAAATTTTTTTTTTTTTAATTTTTTTTTTTTCCTTTTTATTTTTTACTTTTTTTATTTCTTTATTTAGTTTTTGCTTTTATGTATGTATTTATTTGTTTTAAATTTATTTATTATTATTATTTATTTATTTATATTTTATTTATTTTTTATTTTTTTATTTTATTTATTATTTATTGATTACTTTTTTCTCACTCTTTTCCAGTCCTTGTTTTCATTATTTCTTATTTTTATGTACTATCAACTTCCTCTTTCCGGTTTAGTGGCACCCATCTTGCTTTGCTTCACGTGTGACTGGACTTAATATTAAGGGAGTTTTTTCCTCTTATTTTTATAGTTTCATGTTCTCTACTTAATTCTTATTTTCTTTCCCTCCTGTCTCTTGTTTGTCTGTCCCTGACGAAGGTCTTGTGGCCGCAACGTAGGTTTTTCTTGTCCTTCTCCTTGTAAGACGTATTACTATTTGTGTGGGTGTGTGTGTTTTTTTTTTCAACCTCGCTACTGGAGAGAATCGCAACTAAATTTCTTATGAGTGCCTGCAACATATCCCTTTATGTATTATTTATTATATGTATTTCCTGGTCACGGGCCTCGGATTTCCCTCGTTATTTATTTATATATTACTGACAAGGAAGTATGAAAGTGTGGTTAGAACCGATTATGGAGGGTAGACATAGGAAAGAATTGGTAGTGAATATTGTCAGAAGATGAGGAGGACTGCTTTAAGATGTGGTGGAGGGTGAAAAAGATAATGCATCTTACTCGGACAAAAGACAATTGTCTACGTTGCGACCACAAGGCCTTCGTCAGGGAAAGGAAAGAAAGCGAGAAATGTTTATTTTGATTTCAGCTTTGCACAAGGCCTTCATCATCATCACCATCATCACCCTTCAGTTTCACAAGAAGCATAGGGTTTCAACAAACTTGTATTCCTGTCCCGTGACATCAGCTCAATGTCTTCCAATGTCTTTTTCATCCCCTTCATATTTGTTTTCAGTTCTTTGGTCTTCCTTCTCTCTCTCCCTGTGGATTCCAGAGCGCGAACTGCCTGGTAATGCTATCAACTCATTTCTTCAATGTGTGTCCAGCATCTTCTTCTGATCTTTTATTCCCTTGGCACATGTCTAGTTCTTGTCATCAGTTCCACATCTTTTATTCCCTTGGCACATGTCTAGATCTTGTCATCAGTTCCACATCTTTTATTCCCTTGGCACATGTTCTAGTTCTTGTCATCAATTCCACATCTTTTATTCCGTGGCACATGTCTAGATCTTGTCATCAGTTCCACATCTTTTATTCCCTTGGCACATGTCTAGATCTTGTCATCAGTTCCACATCTTTTATTCCCTTGGCACATGTCTAGTTCTTGTCATCAGTTCCACATCTTTTATTCCCTTGGCACATGTCTATTTCTTGTCATCAGTTCCACATCTTTTATTCCCTTGGCACATGTCTATTTCTTGTCATCAGTTCCACATCTTTTATTCCCTTGGCACATGTCTATTTCTTGTCATCAGTTCCACATTTTTTATTCCCTTGGCACATGTCTATTTCTTGTCATCAGTTCCACATCTTTTATTCCATTGGCACATGTCTATTTCTTGTCATCAGTTCCACATCTTTTATTCCCTTGGCACATGTTCTAGTTCTTGTCATCAGTTCCACATCTTTTATTCCCTTGGCACATATCTATTTCTTGTCATCAGTTCCACATCTTTTATTCCCTTGGCACATTTTCTAGTTCTTGTCATCAGTTCCACATCTTTATATCCCTGGCACATGTTCTAGTTCTTGTCATCAGTTCCACATCTTTTATTCCCTTGGCACATGTCTATTTCTTGTCATCAGTTCCACATCTTTTATTCCCTTGGCACATATCTATTTCTTGTCATCAGTTCCACATCTTTTATTCCCTTGGCACATTTTCTAGTTCTTGTCATCAGTTCCACATCTTTTATTCCCTTGGCACATGTCTATTTCTTGTCATCAGTTCCACATCTTTTATTCCCTTGGCACATGTCTAGTTCTTGTCATCAATTCCACATCTTTTATTCCGTGGCCCATGTCTAGATCTTGTCATCAGTTCCACATCTTTTATTCCCTTGGCACATGTCTAGATCTTGTCATCAGTTCCACATCTGTTATTCCCTTGGCACATGTCTAGTTCTTGTCATCAGTTCCGCATCTTTTATTCCCTTGGCACATGTCTAGATCTTGTCATCAGTTCCACATCTGTTATTCCCTTGGCACATGTCTAGTTCTTGTCATCAGTTCCGCATCTTTTATTCCCTTGGCACATGTCTAGATCTTGTCATCAGTTCCACATCTTTTATTCCCTTGGCACATGTCTAGTTCTTGTCATCAGTTCCACATCTTTTATTCCCTTGGCACATGTCTAGATCCTGCCATCAGTTCCACATTTTTTATTCCCTTGGCACATGTCTATTTCTTGTCATCAGTTCCACATCTTTTATTCCATTTGCACATGTCTATTTCTTGTCATCAGTTCCACATCTTTTATTCCCTTGGCACATTTTCTAGTTCTTGTCATCAGTTCCACATCTTTTATTCCCTTGGCACATGTTCTAGTTCTTGTCATCAGTTCCACATCTTTTATTCCCTTGGCACATGTCTATTTCTTGTCATCAGTTCCACATCTTTTATTCCTTTGGCACGTGTCTATTTCTTGTCATCAGTTCCACATCTTTTATTCCCTTGGCACATGTCTAGTTCTTGTCATCAATTCCACATCTTTTATTCCGTGGCACATGTCTAGATCTTGTCATCAGTTCCACATCTTTTATTCCCTTGGCACATGTCTAGATCTTGTCATCAGTTCCACATCTGTTATTCCCTTGGCACATGTCTAGTTCTTGTCATCAGTTCCACATCTTTTATTCCCTTGGCACATGTCTAGTTCTTGTCATCAGTTCCACATCTTTTATTCCCTTGGCACATGTCTAGTTCTTGTCATCAGTTCCACATCTTTTATTCCCTTGGCACATGTCTAGTTCTTGTCATCAGTTCCACATCTTTTATTCCCTTGGCACATGTCTAGATCTTGTCATCAGTTCCACATTTTTTATTCCCTTGGCACATGTCTATTTCTTGTCATCAGTTCCACATCTTTTATTCCATTGGCACATGTCTATTTCTTGTCATCAGTTCCACATCTTTTATTCCCTTGGCACATGTTCTAGTTCTTGTCATCAGTTCCACATCTTTTATTCCCTTGGCACATGTTCTAGTTCTTGTCTTCAGTTCCACATCTTTTATTCCCTTGGCACATATCTATTTCTTGTCATCAGTTCCACATCTTTTATTCCCTTGGAACATTTTCGAGTTCTTGTCATCAGTTCCACATGAGTGGTTTTGTCATACCACTTCAATCCTTCTGTTCTACGCAAGCATTCATTTATGAAAGTCTGTAGCTCTTTGATTGTTTCTTTTATTCTCCGTGTTTCAGAGCCACACAATAGGACTGACTTGACATTTGAACTGAAGATGTTGGACTTTATTTCTTATGATCTCCATATATTTCCCAATGCAGTAAAAGCTTCACTAGCCTTGTATATCCTTATTTTGATATCATTGTCTGTCCCTCCAGCTGTGTCTGTGCTGTTGCCAAGGTAACTGTATGTATCTGCATCTTGTAGTGTTGTTTCCTCAAGTACAATATTGTTGTCGTTTCCTACATTCATTTATTCCCATTATCTTTGTGTTTTCCCTGTGTTTTCCCTGTGTATTTGCAGACTCTTTTGCTGTGATCTCTTGTCAAGTATTCTCATTTGTCTTACGTCTAATTATTGTTATATGGGACAGAAGTGCTAGGTCGTCGACATAATCTAGATCGCCAAGCTGTTAAGTCAGAATCCACTGGAATCCATGTCCGTGGGCTGAGTCCGAAGATTTCATAACCTCAGCTATGGTCAATAGAAATGCAAAAAATACGAATGATGTGGCGTAAGCACCATAGATGAAAGTTATTAAGCCTTCTTTCTTGCTTAGCTTAGGTTGAAAATGCCTACTGTCGTACATTATATAATGCTAGTGAATCATGCATTATATACCACAGCTTTGATCTTCATTGTGAGTTTGGAGTCCGTCTCCCCCACCACCACCAAACACGCGTTGTTAGGCAGACAAAGATGGTTGCAGTTGTATCAATTCTACTGTCAAAATCTGTGTCCAGGGAGAGTTTGCCATTGATGGTAGACCCCAGGTATGTCAAGTGAAGCACCACTGCAGATTCATAGCTATCGACAGATTTTACTTCTTATACAGGGTGTCCGAAAAGTTATTGTACACTTGAATATACGGCAGACTAGAGTAGCGGTTTTGATGTGAGAGTTGTCCGTTCTAGCAATCACCCCCCAAATTCAACAGATCCCACTGACAACCCTGCAGAAGGTCTTCGACAATATGAAGAAGCGTGTTCAGACATGTCTTGAGGCCCATGGTAGACATTTCCAACATCTGCTGTTGTAGACGAAACTACAAGGTACTTTACTGCACAGTAACTTTTAGGACACCCTGTACAAATATCAAAAACTGTAAAATCTCTAAAACTGACGTTTGTGTAACACATGGCTCCTCAAAAGCATGTCTTAAGAAGGTATACTTAAGCAACAGTTTCACAATATAATGAAGTCATGAATAACTCGTTCCATACATTTTCTCATGAATCATTGTTTCAGAAATTGTGCTTGCTTATGTAGCATTGCGAAAAAAAGAAAAAAAAAACCTTACGTTCGTGAAAATGCAGCTATTCAACATCTTTTATCAAACGCATATAAGTTTTGAGCACCACTTTTGCATTACGATGCTGTACCTAGTATGGTGAAGTCTCTAACACTCCACTACCGCAATAAGTTACTGGGTTTCGGATTCAAAGCTTGGTAGTGTCACGCATCAGTCTAACCAGCTGTAAAAGGGTATCTGACTCTGATCTTGAGTTAGAGAAGGCAACGGCAGCGAGGAAGGGAACGTGTCACGCATCAGTCTAACCAGCTGTAAAAGGGTACCTGACTCTGATCTTGAGATAGAGAAGGCAACGGCAGCGAGGAAGGGAACAGGTGTCACGCGTCAGTCTAACCAGCTGTAAAAGGGTACCTGATTCTGATCTTGAGTTAGAGAAGGCAATGGCAGCGAGGAAGGGAACAGGCCACCCCACAGGTATCACGCATCAGTCTAACAGCTGTAAAAGGGTACCTGACTCTTATCTTGAGTTAGAGAAGGCAACGGCAGCAAGGAAGGGAACAGGCCACCCCACCTCATAAAGCTGGGACCCAGTACATCGAAGTCTATAACACTTCACTCCCCTACGGCAGAATGTGCTACGTGACTACACTTACGGTTTAAATTAACGGCAAGCGAACGGCAGGCGTGTTTAAAAAAAAATTCTAAACAACGGGGGAGGGGGGGGGGGGAGGGGGGGGGAGCTCACAATGTGAAACGACACTTTTTTCAGTCAAGAAAGAGTACGGTGCTCGCTTTGGGTAATAAATTTCCACAATATTAATTTCCCGGTGAATAAACGCACAAGAACCGAATTCTCTTATTCAAGTACAGCTCTGTTTAGAATGTGTGTAGTAATTGACTGACACAAACATGCAGTAACTTTAAAATGATCAAATCGAAGTTAATTTTGTAACATTACAAATAACAAAATTTAATAATCACTTTAGTTTTAACAGTTTGAAAATAATTTGAATAGTCATGGATAAAGAAAAACTATCATCCTCGTATTTGGAGATTGCAAAAATGGTAAGAAAGTTCAGATGGCAGCATATATTTGAACTTAGCTGCCAATGACGGTTCTGTCTTTTCACACTGATCACCCGACTCTGGTCAAGGTTGTCGGGTGTGCTACATCAGAAACGTCCAGAAACTTCAAGCAAAGTCTACACAATGTTCTTTGTCTTAAAGCGTAGACCACTGATCCCGTCTTGTTCCAGAAATAGTACGTTCTGCTGGTACCATCAATAACTGGGGGAAAAGTACGCTCTTCGATAGACACATATTTTATGGGTCCGGGGGGGGGGGGATTGTATGGGTTCATCCCTGACAACATGTTACTGTGGGTCGTCGCAATAAAAACCCTTACGTTCGTGAAAATGCGTCTCCAGTATTCAACATCTTGTTTCTCCGACACGGCATATCAGTTTATGTGGGGCCCAACTTCCCCCCCCCCCCCCCCCCACCCCCTAAACACACCCAATGGATTCTGACCCGCTTTACGGTCTCTCAGTTTTTCAGTCAACACCTTGGTAGTCCCACTTCGAGGGTTAAATAAAGCTCAGGGTTTACCCAGCGATTCTGATGAAGGGTAATTAAATTTATAAGGATTCCAAAAACGTTGGTTTAGGGAACCATACGAGAAGCGAAGGTTGGGTAGGATCTACACGTGTCACGCTCATTCAAGTTCCCCGGTTGTACATTTAAACTGTCCCATAGCTGACTTTAAGATCTTTAGAGACAGGCAACCGGCAGCGAATTTATATTTCAGACCACATACCGATCGCCCCAAGTCTAATGAAAAAAGGGTTAAACCTGAATTATAGATGTTAGTTAGACCCTTACGAATTACACGTCCCACCACATGTTTTTTGCAAGTGGTAACTTTTAAAAGGGGTACATTACCCTGAAACAGCAACAAACCAATATCGAAAGGAAGGCAAGCGGCCAGCACATTGCAAGTGTTCAAATTTTTAGCAAGACATAACAGCCATAACCAAGCTTACGAAAACTATCAAAACTTTTCCCAAAACATAAATCAGCCAATTTAAGCTTAACTAAACAAAACAAAATGAAAATACATTAACGACCAAGTCTGATATAAAAAAAAACCTGGTCAGTATTACACAAGGGGGAGGGGGGGGGAAGCATTTGGGGGAACCATCGTTAATTCGCATTAAAATGATTAACAAGAACCGAACAAAGTTACCGACAAGATAGGGTAACCCTTTACATAGTTTTGAAAAATTTTTCGGAATGGCTTAATGACCGGTGAATGAAACGCACAAGACGACTACTACATTTTTAACATTCAATACTGTATCAAGTCCCGTGCTCTGCGATTAATTGTTGTTGAAGTTCAATTGACATTTACACTTGAGTTAATATCTTGTATGCTTTTAAAACTTTGAAATCCATTTGTAACTTAATATTGTACCTAAGGTTAAATGTACAAAATTCAGGCAAATACACAATCACTACGTTTTTTTAAGTACAGATGTCTTAATTGAATAGCTCATGGACCAACTGAAAAACTGACTCATCCTCGTACAAATTTAATCGAACTCGAGTGACCCATAAGGAAAAAGAACAAGATACGTTGCGTAGTGCCCACCATCAGATTAACAGAGGCCAATTTCCCCGTACAGAAATTCAGGGATCTACCAATGGGGAGGTTATTTTTATTGTCCTTTGTTATTTGATCAATTCGACTCTGGTTCAATGGATGTGCACAGGGATGTTAAAAAAGTGCGTTCATCACAATGAACCACTAAGCAGAAGTATACACCAAAAGGTCTTTAAAGCAGACCCATAGATCCCCGTCAAGTACTCCAGTAAAATAGTCCGTTTCTGAACATAAAACTGTAAGAGCGGGAGTACATACCATAGAAAGAACGCTTCTTCTGAGTATCACATTCGGTACCGACCATAATATGTCCCGCTTTTATGTAACCCCCCCCCCCCCCCCCCCCCCACCCCCTTTGTATATAGAAGCAGGGTACAGAAATTGTCACCAATCCCCAACTTACAATAGGCAAGATAACCAGATGAAAAAACAGAATTACTGATTTATTCTATGTCTTATCTCTGTATAAAGGCAAGAGATACCAAGCTGAGACCATTACGGGAAGAAACTTGAATAGTTTTACCTTTGGGAAAATATGGATGGTGATGTATTGGTTAATGGAATTTTCCAAATGATTAACCCTGTTCCTCAGAATATTGTTTCCCACAATATAAATTCATTCATGTTTCATTTACATTTACACTTGTGGAAAATTTTGAAACTTCTATTAATTAAAATGAATATTTTAACCATGGATATTTACACTGGTTTAACGCGTGAAACCTTACATTAATTTTAAAGTGAATATGTTTATAGGGACATTTACACTGCTTTGAAAATGTAAGTCTTATACTTAGAATGTACATCCTTCCTTTCATCTTTCCCTCCCTGCTCCATAGGGAACCTGGAACTACTTTATGCTTTTAGTTCTCCTTACGAAACTATCAATAAAGCAAGTGCAGTGGTGGTTCATGAATCATCACTCTATACGCTGAGGTTGCCAGCCTCAAATGCCTTTGACATCCAATAGCGAGTTTCACACAATAAAATTCACATGGTAATATATACATATATATATGTTAGTTCACATGTTAGTAATAAAATAAGAAATGTAAATCACAACTTACGCCATTCCTGGCTACAGACTTGTCGCACAGATGAATAAAAGAGACGAATCGTTCTCTTACAACACGTGTCTGGGATTTCTTTTAATTTTAACATAGATTGCCCCTTCTGACTCTGTGTTTCTTCAATTTTCTACTCCCGGTTGTTCCTTATTAAAATTTGAAAGAGATTTCCTGTACTTTACAAGTCTTATCTGGTTCTCCAATAAAAGGTCCGGATAACAATTAGGAATTATGAATCTAGTATGGCGAAGGTCAGATGTCTTGGCGAGCGTGCAAATCACAGAGAAATAAAACTGTGAAATTGTCAGCCTATATTACCTCCAATGATGTTATGAATCTAAAAAGAAACATCCAATCATTTCAAATCATGCAGGATAGGCTGTGATATTTCAAAATAGTCCCACGTGAAATAAGGTGCGGGCCTGCAAAGGTCACGTAGTACCATATATAGACATCTGATGCCTTGTATATACTCTTACAAACACATTTGTAGACTGAAATTGTCTAAAATGTAATAAATCCATGATTATTTGTTTACCAAGGACCGGAAGCAATTACATCACATTTGTCTGCCCACCCGTGTCACACAGATGGTAATGTCGTCTTATCGGCGGTTCAATCTAAACGCGCCGGCGACTATCTTATCTCAGCTCTTCGTAGGCTGGGATGACCAGGTAACAAACCGGTGACATATTTGCAAGGAGTGTCACAACTGTGATAGTTATCACCTACAGCGTGATTTGATAAAATCACATATCCGCTACTTAGCAGACAAATAAAAAAAGAAAGACAGAAAAGTGCGATAATTGTCAGCACCTAATAAAAATCAGTACCACAAATGCACCGATACTGCCGGAGAGAACCAAAGATCGATAGAGGGGGCCCCGTTTCGTCACACCAGTACATGACCTGCCTTGTAATGCAATCTCATGGGTTCCTTATTATTTGTCCTAAGCAAAGTCAACGTCTGCTTCTTCATGGTCATGAAAGATACTGCCAACATCTTCCAACTTTTCCAACATTAAAACAAAAAATTACCAATAATTATTTCCCCCACCTGCCGCTCTACCATTACCACAGTCATAAAGGCTGCCATTAGCTCTAACACCTGTCCCTATAAACACAGCCTGTACGAAACCCAGCAGATGAAACTCACGAACAAACAATATATTAAGTAAACATTTTATCCATTTCTTATTCAGGAAATCGAAGGGATCTGTTTCAAGTGTCACGTGACAACATTAAAGCGGCATATTTCGTTCAGATGCTGTGAATTTACGAGGCTTTGGGCGATTCGGGTAAGTGATAACTATCCCATAATGTCATTGTAGTTAGTGAATTATGTGCTCATTACTGTTAATTAACTGGATTTCAATTTTTTTTTTTTTTGGGGGGGGGGGGGGGGGAGGGGGGGGGGAAGAAATTATGAGCAGAGGGTCGAGAATAGCGAACAGCGAACGAAATCTTGATCTCATCATGGTAACGACACAGCCATTATGGCATAAACACAGACTATTTAAAAATGCAGCAATTAAAACGGTGAGTGTGTTTTAATTAATTCATGTACTGGACTTTGCAGCGTCCGACTGGCAGAGTGGTAAGAGCGCTGGCATTTCGATGTAAAGCAGCCGGGTCCGAAACATGGTATCGTCGCGCTCCATTTAACCCAGCTGTAAATGGGTACCAGAATTTGCTTTTGAGTTAGGGAAGGAAAAGGCAGCGCGGAAGGGAACAGGTTATCCCACCTCTCCGTGGAGTGGACTGACCAGTTATCTTCCTCGCTGCCTTTTCCTTCCGCAACTCAAGGAAACTAAGGCAGCTGCCTATTTACAGCTGCGTAGACTGGAACGTATCACTACCGTGAATCGAACCTGGTACCTTTGTCGCGAGAGACCAGCGCTCTAACCACTCTGTCAACCTGACGATCAGCAATACGCATAATGGATTGAAATTGTACAACAAGATATATATATTTTTTTTTAAATAAAATTTTGCCTCGTTTTGGCGCGGCGCGTCCCGTTCAACTCCATCGGTTATATTAGGGCGCATGTCCAAATATCAAAGATCTTTAGGTCTGAAGAATATTGTTATAAGTGTACAAGGAGATTTGACTAATGTAGAACTAATGACAAGACACTAGATAAAATATCCATGGAACAAAATATGAGAAGTGGGCTTTGGTTCTGGATGGACGACACACATAGAGGAAAATATTCATAGCCTTACGAGGCAGTCCTTGGTCTGGATGGACGACACACATAGAGGGAAACTATTCATAGCCTTACGAGGCAGTCCTTGGCCTGGAATCCTAAGGGTATGAGAGGTAGAGTGAGACAGGAAAAAACGTGTAGAAGAGAGCTGGCAACAGAAATGATAGAGATGACGAAACCATAGAAAGGCTTGAGCGGATGGCGTGAAGATAGGACCGCGCATCAATTCGAGGAAGGTCAAGGCTCCTTCAGGAAGTCAAAGGTCAGGATTGGTTTGGTGTGGTTTTAAGGACTATCTTTATTGCACGCGGACAACTCCATCAGTGCTCCGATCTCCTCCTTCAGATCACAGAAGGAGAATCTCAGCACAGTGCACTAACTCCGTAACACCGGCGAGGATCCCAATGTGTGTATAAAGGAATCACGCATCCAATAAATAGGTTTGTGGTGTGAAGGTTTTCCTAATTTTGTAAATTTTGCCACGGCAGCGGTCATGTGGCTTACTCTTTACTATTTCCAGCTGCCGAAGGATGTTTAACTTGCGCAACTTGCACGCGGGACCTCGTATTTTTTCACCCTTAACAGAGATATCTAGGCATCCGATCTCACTACCCTTAATACCAGGGGGGAGTATGACATCATTAGGACCCATTCGTTCCATCAGATATATTCCCTGTACTGTGAACCGAACCCGTTACCTTTAGAATTAGAGGCAGACGCCGTACCTCTTAGCCACACCGACCCCCGACAGGCAAGGATGAATGAATGAACGAATGAATGTGTAATACTGTAGTTTGTTTGTTTTTGACGTTTGCCTAGTACTTTTCTTTATAAATTGTTAATGATGTTTTACGTTCAGATATGATTTTGATTTGGAGATCAAACATATTCTCACCTTCACTCCCAGCTTGTTTTTTCAATTTTTTTTTTTTAACTTCTATTTCGTAAATAAGGCTCAGAAATGGCCGGTAAAACAGGTTCACATCCTGGATTTAGTTCACCCCTACGGCACACTTGACTCTTGACTTATCTCACAATCTCGGCAGGTGTTTGCTCTAGTATGCGAGCCCCATTTTCATAACTCACAAAAAACGCAGACAAACAAAATCTCGAATATTGGGGGGGGGGGGGGGGGGGGAGGCAGGGGGGGGGGGGAGGGAGGGGGGGGGACGAGAAAAAGAACAGGAAAAAAATAAACATGAAAGCTTCCTCTAGTTCCTCCAAAAAAAAAAAAAAAAAAAAAAAAAGTTAAATGAAAAAAAAAAAATCGTCGTTTGAGTGGAAAAACCTTTTTTTCTCTCGTATTTTAACTGTTTATCCAGCGTCGTAGTGAGGCTCGCAGTGAGGCAGATTATTAGTTTCCGCCAAATGAACACTCTGCGTCTGCTGTGCTGTCATGCTGTGGTTCTGTAAGTTGTCTCACCTGTCACCTGCCGTTATGTCATGTTGTTTCTTTAAAATTCCTCACCTGTGATCTGTTGTGCTGTCATATTGTTTCATTCAGGTGTCTCACCTGTGATCTGCTGTGCTGTCGTATTGTTTCTTTAAGATGTCTCACCTGTGATCTGCTATGCTGTTATGTTGTTTCTTCAAGATGTCTCACCTGTGATCTGCTATGCTGCTATGTTGTTTCTTTAAGATGGCTCATCTGTGATCTGCTGTGCTGTTATGTTGTTTCTTTAAGATGTCTCACCTGTGATCTGCTGTGCTGTCGTATTGTTTCTTTAAGATGTCTCACCTGTGATCTGCTGTGCTGTCATATTGTTTCTTTAAGATGTCTCACCTGTGATCTGCTGTGCTGTCATGTTGTGGTTCAGTAAGATGTCTCACCTGTGTGATGCGTGATGCCATATGATGATGGATGGTATCCGCATGTCTGGTTTTGTGTAGTGTGCAGATGTGTTCAGTCAAAACAATGTTCATACAAAAATAACAGGGCAATCCACATAGGACGTCAGTAAACTCACGACGTATAAAGTCAATGATTCTTGAAACAGCCGTTGACGTTTTTCTTCATTATTTATTGTGGACGCCACAGTGACAAAATGGTTACGCGAATATGTAGACACATCAAACAGTCATTATCACAGCAACATTCAATACAGCAATAGACGGTAGACAGCATTACAATGATGAGTCAGATGCATGTTATATTTCATAGTGCTGTAAATGTAGTCAGGTGAAAAACTCCATCCTTTTCTATAACAGCCAGGAGATAACCAGATGTATGAGATCAGTTCACTCTCCTTAATCTGACTTCAGCAAGACAGACACGTCTGCCGAAGTATAAATAATGTCCTCAAAAATATCCTCTAGATAACAAAGGTTTTTCAAACCTAGTTCAGGTAACCAAGTAGCAAGTAATAGTCCTTGGGACCTGCATCAACCGATGCAGCACAATACAGCGACATGTGAGCTAGGAAAACATCTCGTGACGACGACTTTCGAAGACAGGCTATGAGCCAGAAATCGTTCACGACCAAAAATCGATAGAGTTAATGAAAATGTTAATTTACCTTGCCTTCCGGAAATACACAGAAATATCACGCCTCCCGACATGTGGGAAACACTAGAGGTATTATCTCGAATAAACGAAATATCCATTAAGAGGACTACACATCCCTGACAGAACAAAAAAATAGCGGAGATCCCCTCTTCAACGAGGCATCTCTTTCGCCATTCCAAATCGCTCACTCCACTAGTGGTGGGCGGAAACCGATCGACCAAGAAGCAAGACAAGTCATGCGCAGTCCAGCGCAAAATGACCACAGCTCAAACTTAACTGCATTCGATACCAACGCGAGAAGACAAATGCTTACCGAGAAAAGTGACTATAAATTTCAAGCAGTTGTTGCCCTTGCGTTATAAAATAGATATTGAAATAAAACGATGTTGCGAGAATTTATCACGCAACATATCACCACCTCCTCCCGATAAAAAAAAAATGTGGAACATATTTTTTTTTTTTTTAAATATCAAAGAGCATGCGATAAGCGGCTCAAAACGCACGAATTATGCGCTGATAATTAATTAAATTGCCTAACATGAGGCTAAATATAGAGTGTCTGGTGAGGATATACCTCAACAGAAAAATAAATATGTCTCAAAAAATATTCACATCGGGGAGGTGTCACCAACACACATCACGTTAGCATGTAAACACAATATACGTATGCAAGTTACCATAATCATCATTAAACAGCATACTCTAATATTGTCTTTAAAAATGGATGTACAAATCTGATAGGAAAATTTAAATAGTACATTATTTGACATGTAATGACATAAGTACATAGTAAAGTTAAACTACATGACGATCCAGGACATATGCTCTGGTATTCCGAGGGTAAGTACACAATCTAGAACTCGTCATGCTTGATACTAGTAAGGTAAGTCCTCAGCTCAACAATGACATTCTGAGAAAGTACAAGCAATATAATGCTAATTAATAACTAATATGCTTCATAAGGTACAATACATTATTAATAATTGTGGCTGTTTAGTAAACTAACGGCCCTTATATTAACTACTCAGTCCTCCTCTATCATCGTAAAAACGAACAGAAGAAGATGACAACAAAGCACGATAGTGTGTACATATAAAGTGAGTACAGATGTGCTAATCTATTGTAGTAATATAGGTGTGTTATGACTCTGTAATATATAGGAATATAGGACAGAAGTATTAGTTAGAGTCATGTGGGCATCTAGACAAAATGTCAGCCATCACATTATCCGCACCACGGATAGCTCGTACCGTGAAGTGAAAAGGTTGAAGAGCTATAGCATATCGAGTGGATCTCGAACTCTTCAAATTCTTAGTCTGAATAGCTATAAGAGCTTTCTGATCAGTCTCTAGAATGAAATGTGCGCCCAGGAGGAATCTTTGTAGCTTTAGAATTGACCAAACCATCGCTAACAACTCACGGTCTAAAACCGAGTAGTTCCTCTCTGCCGCATTTAGTTTTCTAGAAATGTACATAACAGGATGCAGAGTATTTGCATATTCTTGCATCAGTGCTGCTCCAATCCCAGTGGATGAAGCATCACTCCGAAGAACAAAAGTCCTATCAAGAGTAGGTAATCTTAGGATGGGAGGAGAAGAAAATATATTCTTGATTTGGTCTAGTGAAGATTGGCATTCTCAGACCAACGGACCAGATTAGGCGAACCTTTCTTCAACAATGTTGATAGAGGTGCCATGATCGAAGATAAATTTGGAATAAATCTCCCATAAAATTGAATTAAACCTAAGAGACTCCTAACTTGTTTCTTCGTTTTAGGAACAGAGATGTTCAGTATTTTGGAAGTATTGTGGTCTTCTGTCTTCAAGAGACCATGACCAACACGATGACCCAGGAAAGAGATTTCACCAAAACCAACAAAAGCTTTAGAAGGTTTCGCTGTCAAATTATTCTCACGTAGAGTGGACAGTAAGTCATATAACCCTAAATAGTGATCTTCCCAGGTATCATTGAAGAGACAGATGTCATCTAAGTATGCGATGACATCCGAACGATGTGACAGAATTCGACGCATCATGCGAACGAAAGTTGCAGGGGCGTTCATGAGACCAAAAGGCATAACATTCCATTGAAATAGACCCCTAGGTGTAGAAAAAGCAGTAAGAGGTTTGGCATGCTCTGCTAAAGGCACTTGCCAATAACCTTTAGACAAGTCAAGTTTAGTGAAGAATCTAGAATTAGAAAGTCTAATCAGTAGATCTTCTAACAAAGGCATCGGTTCAGCATCGAACTTTGTGACCTGATTCAATTTGCGATAATCAACGCAAATTCGTATGTTCTTATCCTTCTTCCGGACAATAACCATGGAAGAAGAATATGGTGAAGTCGATGGTTCAATTATATTTAATTGAATCATTTCATCCAATTCCTTTTCCACCTGCGACTGAAAGTGTATAGGAATAGGATACGGCCTAACCCTAATTGGATTATTGTCGGTAAGGATTATGTCATGTTCTATGACATCTGTGTGTCCAGGAATGTCAGTGAGAACATCCTGAAATGTTTGTAACATCGACGAGACTTGTCGATGTTCGTCACCAGAAAGATTAGGAGAAACAGAAACGTTTTTCCAAGATTCCGTGGAATGTAATGGAACCACTGGAAGGGGAAGGTTGACATCAGAGAAGGTAGCTTCCTCATCCTGTATGACAGACAGGGATGAACAATGACCGTGAGGTGCAGGAGCATCATCCGTTGCCTGGAAAATAGGCAGCAAATAGTCCGGACGTTCGTGAAATTCCGAAAGCATGTTTATGTGGAAAGTTTTATGCTTTCCATCAATATCTACTACATAGTCAACATCGGAAATCCGAGAGACTATTGCATACGGACCTTTCCATGCAATAAGAAGTCTATTTTCCCTACTGGGGAGTAGGACGAATGCTTTGTCACCTGGACAAAGTTGTCGTAGACATCTATTCTTATTAGCAAACTGCCTTGCCTTCTCTTTAGCAATTTCTGATGAAGCAGTTGCTAGCTTACATGCCTCAATGATCTTTTGTCTAAGAGCAATGACATACTCATATGAGGATTTAGTTTCATCGCTAATATCATCGGCAGTGATGAGATCGTGTAATAAAGACATAGGGCCACGCAGACGCGCGCCAAAGACAAGTTCGAAGGGAGAAAATCCTGTGTGTTCATTAGGGACTTCTCTATAGGCAAAGAGAGCCGCGGGTAAAACCCTGTCCCAATCTTGAGGATGATCTTCAGTTATCTTACCAAGCAAAGTCTTGAGCGTTCTATTCAGACGCTCAACTAACCCATTAGACATAGGATGGTAGATACTACTGAGAGATCGTTCAATATGTAAGGTAGACATTACCTGTGACATAGTGTCAGATATGAGTTGAGTGCCATGGTCTGACAATATTTCTCTGGGGAACCCCAAGCGAGAAAATATCAACCAAAGAGCATCTGCGATATCTGTAGTAGATATGCTCTTAAGAGGAATAGCCTCTGGCCAACGTGTGCACATATCGACACATGTAAGGATAAACTGATGTCCTCTGGCCGACTTGACCTTAAAAGGGCCAATAATATCTATGGCCATTTTCTGAAACGGCCGAATAGGAATGTCAGCAGCCTGGATAGGCGCAGCATGTCGTGGTCCTCTAGATTTGACCTCCTGACATACCTTGCATGATCGGCAGTAAATACGAATGTCCTTATTGACAAAAGGCCAAAAGAAAGCCGCAAGGACTCTCGACTTCGTACGGGAAAAACCCATATGTCCAGCACATTGCGAGTCATGAGCATGTTGTAATATTTGCACTCTCATGCTCTTGGGAACAAGAATTTGCGAATGTGCCGACGTAGTCGAATCTTGTACCATACGTACAAGTACGCCGTTTCTCATTGCAATCCAAGATTTTCTATTTGTATCCTGATTCGGATCACCTTTCTTCGCAAGAACGAAGAATTTTTTTAAAGAAGGATCTTCTTCTTGCAATTTTATGAAAGAGTCACGAGTGATCACTAAGTGACTATCTTGGCTATCAACTCCATTATCACTATTCAGTGAAGTTTCGGGTGTTTGTAGAGCTTGTGCTCTTGTAACTACTGCATTTGTAGCTTGCATGTTATTATCTTCCCAAGCAGCAATCTGCTGTGGGGTACACTCCCTAACTCCGTGAATACGACCAATAATAAGGTCCGCAATAGGATTAGGTAAGAGACAAGCATGCACATCTTCAGTAAAGAAAGGAGTGGCAATGCGAATTACAGCAGTAGGATATTTTTCTAGAGTGCCGCCAAATGTGACACATTTAATAACCCTTCCTGTAGCACAAGATGGATCTACAAGCGATTGTCTAGCACCAATAGTGGTGCATCCGGAATCGAAAAGTAGTGAGACCGGAGTATCATTAACAAGACCCTTATGTAGAATTAAAGAACCCCTCCCGTCATGCGCAACAGCAGCAGGAAGAGCGGGAAGTGGGTGACCACAACTCAAAGTAGTTATGGTACCCGGTTCGAATAAAGTACTGCATTGGGGGCATTTGTTTGCTCTCTCAAAGTCAAAAGCAGAACCAGTGACAGCGTCAAAGTTTTTATTATCAACAACATGATTACAGGCTCCCTCAGTTTCCTGTTGTACAGCATTAGCCTGCTGATATCTCTTTTTTTTGTGTTGAGATCTACCCCGACTATTATTACCTCTGAAGTTATCAGAGTTATTATTATCTCTGCAGTTATTATTGTCTCTATTGTAATTGTTATCCTGGTTCGAATTCCAGTTTCCACGATTACTATCATGTTCACATTGATGCGAACATCTATTTGTTTGGTTCTGAGGTCTTCGGCAGGAATAACCTCTATTACCATATCCTCTTTTGAAATGCCTATAATTATTAGGGTGATAGTAACGACCACTATCAGGTTGTCTCCAATTCTTCGAAGAAGAATCACCATGAAATTGGTTTCCATGATTTTGACAGAAATTACCGCTGCTCTTTCTATCAAAATTTTGTTGGAATCTACGAGCAAAGTTTTGACCATACGGAGCTGCCGAAGCAACTGGTAACCTTCTTTCACCTTAGAGTTACCCATGGTTATGTGTGGGTGCGCAGTTACGTATTGGCAACAGAAATCTTCCATTTCTTTTATTGTTTTAGGTTTACGTTCATGAAGGAAAGCAAGGAAAGACTCATTGACAGACGACATGACTTTGTCTCTAAGTATTAAGTCCATAAGTCCTTCATAAGTTTTTTCCGTCTTAGATAGTTCAACCCATCGTGAGAAAGTAATGCGTATTCTTGCAATAAACTCGGAGAATTCAACTCCATTTTCAGGTAACATGTTTTAAATTGTAGACGATAGCCGTCTTCGTTAAGCTGATATTTCTTTAACAGAGCGGCCCTGACAACCTCATAATTGTTCTTGTCAGGTTCATCCACCATATTTAATATACTTAGAGCTTTACCTGTCAGTATCCCTGATAACTGATAAACATATTTTGCTTTGTCTATGTTATGAGCTGTACATGCTTGTTCAAATCTGTCCAGATAGAACATTATGTCATCACTGGAAGGACTAAAAGTTGGCAACTTAATCTTAAAAGTATCATTATTAGCCTTACCAGAAGATGAACCCTTGTTTGAATCATTACCATTACTCATGTTCATCAATTTCAATTTTTCCAACTCTAAAGCTAAGACCTTTTCTTCATGTTCCATTTTTGCTTTCTCTTTCCTCTCATCAGATTCTCTCTGTAATCTTCTCTCCTCAGCCTGAGCCTCTATTTGAAGTCTTTCAGCTTCTTTTTCAAGTCTTTTATTTTCAGCCTCTTTTTCAAGTCTTTTATTTTCAGCCTCTTTTTCAAGTCTTTTATTTTCAGCCTCTTTTTCAAGTCTTTTATTCTCAGCCTCTTTTTCAAGTCTTTTATTTTCAGCCTCTAGCTGGAGTTTTCTTTCCTCAGCTTCTGATTCCCTTTTTTGTTTTTCCATTTCCATTTGGAATCTTTTTTCATCCACCTGCATCTGCAGTTTCTTTTGTTCAGCTTCCATATGCAGTTTCTTTTGTTCAGCTTCCATTGCTTTATCATATCGAGCAGTTGCAAATTCTTCTAACTTATCACCAGTCTTCCCAAGCAATTTACCCTGCTCAATAAAGTGCTCAAATGTAGACATGTTGTCTAACATATGAGTCCAAAACCTGAAATAATTAACTAATTTATTTCAAACCCAAGTGTAACAAGTCTTAATTAAGCACTTGTATATTCACATCACCTTATATTATCCCAGTCTCTGTGGGAAACAAGTCTCCAATCAAAGAACTTGTATATGAAATATCACCAATCAATTCTTGATCATAAGTGCACTTCTCATTCAATAGTGCACAACACTATTCATCATTCATTTATCATCAGTGTAGTAGTAACAGTGCATTAGCATAGCCCATTAACTAATTACTATAACTGTAAACAATGACTATGTAAACACATGCAGAATGTAAACATTGAAAATGTAAACAATGCAAACAATGTAAACAATAACAATGTAAACAATAACAAAGATCAGCAACAATACAAAAACGTTCGCAGAAATCCACTAAAAATAAAGCAGAAATTAATGAAATATCACAAAAAATGTGACGATATCTACGATAGAATTAAACAAAATACATGACACCACAGTGTATAAACAAAAATGTGTGGCATAATCTAACGGAGACACCACCCAACCGAGAACCCGCTGAAATATAAACATATAAATATACGAATAACATATAGACATATAACATATAGAATGAGATGATACACAGAAGACTCAGCAGAAGTATAAGGGCACAGTTTACATACAAACAGGCCACTTAACTTATAGGCTTCCAATCGTAGAACAGCAGAAAAAACGGATGTCAATCAACGTCCTAAAGAGCGAAGCTCCAACGATGATGGCACATCTGAACTGCTTCCACTGCTAAAACGATGGTACTTGAGCTTCTGACATACTGTGTGTTGAGTTGTTTCGGCACTTGACCTTCTAATCCAAAAGTAAGTTGATGGAAATCGGTACTTGGCCTTCTTCAGAAAACAACCCGTTTCAACCGGCACTTGACCTTCACAAAAACGACAGCACTGGAACCTTGACAGCAGCAACTTGCTTGACTTGCGTAAAAGATAACAGCAGTCCGAGTTATCCGGCAACATGTAACAACGCCGGGTACTGTCAAATTCTTGTTTCCGTTAAAAAGTTGAAATTTTGACTTTACCGGGCAACGCCGAGTACTTTGAAAATGGTGAAGATGTTGACTGTCTTGAAGAATGTTAATTTCTTGAAGGATGCTGATGAATTCTTGTTGAAAATGAAGTGGGTAAGGGACCCCGTGTTTGCTGGTACCAGAATCAAACCAGCTTATGGCCACCAAATGATGCGTGATGCCATATGATGATGGATGGTATCCGCATGTCTGGTTTTGTGTAGTGTGCAGATGTGTTCAGTCAAAACAATGTTCATACAAAAATAACAGGGCAATCCACATAGGACGTCAGTAAACTCACGACGTATAAAGTCAATGATTCTTGAAACAGCCGTTGACGTTTTTCTTCATTATTTATTGTGGACGCCACAGTGACAAAATGGTTACGCGAATATGTAGACACATCAAACAGTCATTATCACAGCAACATTCAATACAGCAATAGACGGTAGACAGCATTACAATGATGAGTCAGATGCATGTTATATTTCATAGTGCTGTAAATGTAGTCAGGTGAAAAACTCCATCCTTTTCTATAACAGCCAGGAGATAACCAGATGTATGAGATCAGTTCACTCTCCTTAATCTGACTTCAGCAAGACAGACACGTCTGCCGAAGTATAAATAATGTCCTCAAAAATATCCTCTAGATAACAAAGGTTTTTCAAACCTAGTTCAGGTAACCAAGTAGCAAGTAATAGTCCTTGGGACCTGCATCAACCGATGCAGCACAATACAGCGACATGTGAGCTAGGAAAACATCTCGTGACGACGACTTTCGAAGACAGGCTATGAGCCAGAAATCGTTCACGACCAAAAATCGATAGAGTTAATGAAAATGTTAATTTACCTTGCCTTCCGGAAATACACAGAAATATCACGCCTCCCGACATGTGGGAAACACTAGAGGTATTATCTCGAATAAACGAAATATCCATTAAGAGGACTACACATCCCTGACAGAACAAAAAAATAGCGGAGATCCCCTCTTCAACGAGGCATCTCTTTCGCCATTCCAAATCGCTCACTCCACTAGTGGTGGGCGGAAACCGATCGACCAAGAAGCAAGACAAGTCATGCGCAGTCCAGCGCAAAATGACCACAGCTCAAACTTAACTGCATTCGATACCAACGCGAGAAGACAAATGCTTACCGAGAAAAGTGACTATAAATTTCAAGCAGTTGTTGCCCTTGCGTTATAAAATAGATATTGAAATAAAACGATGTTGCGAGAATTTATCACGCAACACTGTGATCTGCTGTGCTGTCGTATTGTTTCTTTAAGATATCTCACCTGTGATCTGCTGTGCTGTCATGTTGTGGTTCTGTAAGATGTCTCACCTGTCGTCTGCCGTAATATCATGTTGTGTCTTTACGGTGCCTTACCTGGTATCTGTGACAGAACGGGGCGGCCCCTCTCGATCTTTGTTTCACTCCCGCAGTGTCGGTACATTGGTGGTACTGATTTTATTGTGTGCTTTCATTTGTCGCACTTTCTGTCTTTTTCTGCTATGTGTAGCAGATATTATGTATTTTCCTTCTTACACCCTTCTCAGGGATAAGTAGACAAGTCTGGTTGTTGTTCATTTCTCCCTGCGTTGCGAGGAGTGGCAGCGGACCTAACCATGTTGGCTATCGTGGGCGCAGCGATATCAGTATATAAATTAACACGTAAATCGCCTCAGCGCAGTGCTTAATCACTGATAAGACTCGGGTACGCGCATCACCAAAGCTTGGAATACAGGGAGACAGCTGATGGACAGACACAGATAAGAGATTACTTTCTGATAAAAGTAATGATTGTTACATTGGGAACACGTTGTTATATGAGTTTACCGACATGTTCGTAAGTTTTTACCCAAGGACAAGCGGATGTGTACAGCCCATTTTCAGAAAAGTAATGTTTGAAATTTAGCATAAGCTGAGTCATGCAACATATTCAAATCAGATTGGCTGATCTTTTGAGGCGCGCATAACAAAGGCCTGGTAAGGCAGTGAATATAATCTGACCATTTTCTCAAGCTATTTCACTTGAGAAATCGCTCGCCAAGATACCAGACCTTGCTAGACTGAAGAATTCGAATTCAGAATTCCTTCTTAACATACCGGACACCTTTTATTGGAGAATTTAGGACGGATTTTCATAGCCCAGGAAATCTCTTTCATATTAAATAAGAAAATCGAGACTGGGGAAACTGTAGGACCACACACGATGTCAGAGGGGAAATTATTAAATTAACGACACCCCAGACGTGTGTAAGAGGCCGATTCAAGTCTCTTTTATTCATCTGAGCAAAAAGTCTGTGAGCCAGGATTGGCGTAAGTTGTGATCTACATTTCATATTTTATTACTAACATGTGAACTAACATATATATATATATATATATATATATATATATATATATATATATATATATATATATATATATATATATATATATATATATATATATATATATATATATATATATATTACCATGTGAAGTATAATATGTGAAACTCGCTAGTAGATGTCAGTCATTTGAGGCTGGCAACTTCAGCGTGTAGAATGATGATTCATGAACCACCACTGCACGGGATGGTGATTGCTTTATTGCTATTTTTGTAAAGAGAACTAAAAGCATAAAGTAGTTCCAGGTTCCATATGGAGCAGGGAGGGAAAGATGAAAGAAATGATGTACATTCTAAGTATAATACTTACATTTTCAAAGCATTGTAAATGTCCATATAAACATATTCACTTAAAAATTAATGTAAGTTTTCAAGCTTTAATTCAGTGTAAAACATAAATGAAAACCTATTCAATTTATATTGTGAACACTTTTCAATCAATGGAGATGTATATGTAAACAGACTCTATCTGTATTATTAACCTTTTCATTTAAGTGTCGTGTAAAGCTAAAGCTATTCTATTTAAATGTAAAGAAAGTTTTATCTCGAGGGATTAAATTTAATTCTCATCGATTGTAAATTCTGAGTTAATTGGGATGGTGGTATGGGAAGATAGTAACCCATAACTATGGGGTGGAAAACGCTAAACTCAGAAGAGCGTTTCGTTCTATTCTTTTGCCATAGTTATTGATGGTACCAGCAGAAAGTACTATCTCTGGAACAAGAAGGGAACAGTGGCCTAAGCTTTAAGACGAAGGACCCACGTGGTAGACTATCCTTGACATTTCTGGGAAACGAGCTACACCGACAACCTTGATCAGGGACGAGCGTGAGCAGTGCGAAAAGAACCAACCCATAAAAAGGAGCAGAACCATCATTGGCAGCTAAGTTAAAATCTATGCTTCCACTTGAACTTCTTGTAACATTTCCCAATCCATAACAACCGTGATGATAACTATTCAAATTATTTTCCAACTGTTAAAACTCAAGTCAATATTAAATTTTGTTATTTGTAATTATACAAATTTAACTTCGATTTAATCATTTTAAACTTACTGCATGTTTATCTCAGTCAGTTTACTACACACACTCTAAACAGATCTATACTAGAATAATAGAATTCCACTGAGTAAATCAGGGGTGGGGGCTTAAACGAGCTGAAATTAATAAGTGCTTAGATCCTTCACAATAGCGTCGGCAGAATTGCAGAGTTAACATACTCAGCCAAGGCAGTATTGTTCTCGCTTATTCTGAATATCTTGTGAAGACTCCCTGGAGATAGAAGCGTTTTGTTTCTTCTATTTACATATCTGCCAAGAGTAATCTTGTGCGAAGGTAGATACCTTTGAAGCCCATATTAGATACTCTTGAGTTTTGGTCATTGTTGGACCACTACTGCAAAAGCAGGGGAGGCAATACCGTCACAGTATCTGCTGTGCTGTCATATTGTTTCTTTAAGATGACTCACCTGTGATCTGCTGTGCTGTCATGTTGTGGTTCAATAAGATATATCACCTGTCGTTTGCCGTAATATCATGTTGTTTCTTTAACATGGCTCACCTGTGGTTTTCTGTGCTGTCATGTTGTGTCTATAAGATGCTTCACCTTTGATCTACTGTGCTGTGATGTGTTTCTTTAAGTTGTCTCACTGTGATCTACTTGCTGTCACCTGTTTTCTGCATAATGTCTCACATGTGATCTTCCATACTGTCATATTGCGATTCTTTGAAATGTCTCACCTGTGATCTACTGTGCTGTCATGTTGCTTCTATTAGTTGTCTGACCTGTGATCTACTGCAGTGTCATGTGATATCTCTAAGATGTTGTCGGCCCTGTCGTCATGTTGTATCTTTAAGATGTCTGACCTGTGGTATGCGGTGTTGTCATGTTGTGTTTATTTATGATGTCTGACCTGTGGTATATGGTGCTGTCATGTTGTGTTTCTTTAAGATGTCTGGTCTGTTGTGTGTGGTGCTGTCATGTTGTGTTTATTTCAGATGTATGACCTGTGGTTTGCGGTGCTGTTATTGTATATGTTCCAGTCACGGGATTGCCTCCCCTTGCTTTGCAGTAGTGGTCCACTAATGGTCACAACGCAAGCGTATCTAAAAGTATGTCGTCCAAGGTATCTATCTTCGCGCAAGATTTTTCTTGGCAAAGATGTAGATAGAAGATGAATGGCGCTTCTACCGTAGGGGAGCCTTCACAAGATATTCCCAGAAGTCAAGAACAAACGCTGTTTAAGGGCTGCGCAAATTTGTTAACTTATTATCTGATCCGTCGCCTTTTGTGAAGGGTTTATGCAGTGATTCTGGCCCGTCAAGCCCCCAGTTGGGGTAATCCAACGAATGCCCTCTTATAATTAATGGCTATATATATATATATATATATATATATATATATATATATATATATATATATATATATATATATATATATATATATATATATATATATATATATATATATATATAAGTATTTATCAAGAAAAACTGGCTCATACGTTTGCTTTCGTACATATAAACTGAATTAACTAGTATTGTTTAGTTTAAAATAACATACAACAAATTTAATAGTCAATTAGTCTTTAACATGGGAAAATAAATATGGAACATGTCGTAGATTTTATCAGATAGGTAATAGATGTTTATAGTCCTGTCTGAGCAGAGGTGATAGTGATGACAATGTGAAAGTAAGGGGTAAGAAATAGTTTTATCACGAGGTGATCGTGTAAGAGAAAGGACAGTCTCTGGATAGAATAATTTATCTAATCAAGCCTATCTGGACGACGATATTTAAATCAGACGCACTTTTTCTCCTTGTACGAAATACAAGTTACACTACACTCAAATGCACACAATTCTGTGAAAAATACGCACGAACGTGAAAACAAACTATGAATAACATATAATGGATAGGGGTTGACCGACACGATAACTAAAGGTTTAATAAAGTTTGTTATCAATAGAAGATCACAACAATAAGCATATATATTACTAGATCATGGTTTACAGACAAAATCGCAAAAGAAGAAATTAATCAAATAGGTTCTCCCCCTCTGGTAAAGGAAAAGAAAAGACGATCCCGACAGAGATTAATTAACCCAAAAGATCAAAAGTTAACAATAAGTTATGAAATAGTCAGTATGGGAAAAGAATAGGTTCCTAATATAATCTATCCCGTGACTACTCAGATTAGTGAGATAAAAAAAGAAAGAAGAAACCACATAAGTATATGATGTTAACTGTAGCGAAAGGTTTTTCATAGTGTGATGATAGTGGTAGAGAAGTAGAATCTCTCTCCAGAAAGTATGAAGTTCCAGTGCCCGAGAAGTACACTGGTATCACAATTGAGCTACGGCTGTGAATACTCTGAGCTGGACAATAGATTTAGGCTTCAGGAGTATATGGTGCCACTTTCGCTATAGTAACCCTATGTGATAATATAATTAAATTAGAAAAAGTAGCTCAAAATTTAACAGTTAAAAATTTACCAAGTCAAATGAGTACAATTTCATAATTTATTATGTACATCTATATATTCTTGTAATGAGAAATGGGTGTTGGAAGATGGTAAAATGTATGATTATTTATAGTTACAAATTAAAATAAATAATAGTAAAAAAATCTTGGATGAATCTTCCAATCAAATTATAAATGTCTGTCACAGTATAGTTTTGATATATCTTACTATCTGGTCTTTAGCTGTTATCATCATAGACATTCTCTTTAGAAACTGCTCACAGGATTTTTTAGATGGGTATACATATAACTCATCTGGTATTAGTCACGTCTGCTCGAGGTTCCTGAGAAACACTTGAATCAATAGACTGTCCTTCAGCCCGCCCTATAACTACGGGGGACTAAGGTGTTGAAGATTGGTTGACATCTAGGCTTCAGTTAGCAGGATCAACTGTCATCAAGTCTTTAGTTAAACTCGAACATGAGCTGGATCAGGAATGATCATAAAACTCGATCATAAAAACCTGGAACAAAAGTTAATAGGTGGCCATGGTGTTCCAACAATCTCACCACACACTGCTGTTCATGAGGCGACCATGTCTTCAGTGTTTGTATATAAATGAATGAATCATGGTAGTATGTTACAGATATAGCATGATAAGATAATGTCTACTGTGCAGAAAATAACAAAATACATGAATAAATCACATGTTATGTTACATAGGTAAGATATAACCTTTGCCTTCCACTTATAGATGCCAAGTCACTTATGTACTTGCTGGTATGTCGTAGGCTTCCAGGCAAGAACTAGCCATGATATATTTGGCTAACCAATTAATGGTTATCATTCCCTTTTTATTATATCTGATACAATCAAATCGTAAATAAAATCTAAAATGAAATGATATTAGTCATACATATATCTTTAATAAACTTACATACCCTCTTAGGATTAATAAGCTCACGGTGAGGCTGTATTGGTTGAAGTTAATCTGCCCTGCATGCAGCGTGAAAAAAGAACTTTTCTTGCAGATACTGTCTTCCAGTTTCTCACTCTGGCTTCTGGATTTGGTGTGTGTGATTTTCAACGCGCCGCTCTGTCCTTATATTTGGGCATCTCTCCCGTACGAGAAAGCACCTCTTGAAGTACCATAAGATTTTCGTTTTATCTCCTGGTTTGAGGCGATCTATGCTTTTTCTGTACTTGTTTTCTCTTCTTTTCAATATTCACTTATATCCTTCCTTTTTTCCTAGGTATCCTTTCCTTTTCCCCATATGAGGCTTTCATTCTATCTAAGTTTTATCAACATCCGTTTAGGCATGTAGTTATAATAAATTTTTAAAGATTATTAGCTAACTTTTAGCTGATGTGATGACGATGAAAAATGTTAAATTATTTTTAAAACTATTTATATTTGAATAATATCCTTTTGGATATCATTTATAGTCTATCTCCTTTGGTGAATTATTATTATTTAAATGTATTCCAACCAGGCGTTCTCTTGTAGCTTTAAATTTTCTTTCCTGTAAATGCAAACTTTTAAAGTCGGCAATTCCTATATTCGCTATTTCCTACCTTCTTCAATACCGTCCGGCTAAACGTAATACACATTTTCCCGCCTTCTTCAAACTTCAAAGCAAGATCCGTCGCGTGTTATCCCTGCGCTGTGTGTGTGTGTGTGTGTCGCGTTACACATTTTTTCACACACAAAGCAAGTGGTACCAAATCTCGCTACATTAACAAAAGACATAAGTTTCTTTCTCCGTTCATTCAATTCACACCCATTCAGTGGCCACTTTCAGACTTTTGCTTACCCCGGTAGTTGTCGCAGGCATTCCAAGGAAATACACTAATAAGTAATAAGACTATTTAGTGTCAAATTTAAGTTTTGCCAAATCCAGCCCCAGACTCGCCGTAGTTGCTGACTGCAAATTTCACGGGAGTCGCTAGAGTCGGTGATTTAATTTGTCCCAGATACAATAAGTTATCTATGCCTTCAGTTGGTTGGAGTAAGGTTCATGCGTGGTGATCGCCGACGTAGGATGAATAGAACATATATAGTTCCTATGTTGTTTAGCCCCAGGTGGCTGAGGCGCTAGGTTGATATAAGTAAATCTGGAAATAGTTCTGGTCCAGTTAATATTATAATTTAATGGTTCTATTCTGGTTTCTCTCATGAAAATGAGGAAAATTGGACCACACAGGTCACAGCAAGAAGCTCATCAATATTAAATATCCCTGGATGCTTATAATATTATAAGTTCGTATGATCATAAGTTCATATGGCCATAAAAAAACCGCTAGTACTCAGGTTGATCAGCCTAGATTTTAGGAACGATAATATAAACATTTAACCAAATTATCAATATTATATCTAACACGTGTCTAGCTTATCCTATCGTTTTTAACGCGTGATATGAACACTATTCATTAAAAAATTACATAAAATGAATATAAGTAAATAATATATAGCGTCAGTAGACAGTTATTTAATGTATGTACTAGTCAGTTTAAAACATCTCTTACTGGGAAATAGCGAGTAATTAAATTCACTTTACGGCTGAAAAAGATTTAGCTATAAGTTATTTAATTAGCACAGAAAATCTCAGTGAAATATAATGAAAACTTTAAACACACTAAATCACTTAAAGGCTAGTATATAAATTACCGCAATCAGAAAAATGAAACACTCCACGAAAATCTAATAATTTTCACTCTGTACGAGAAATCTAAGACATCGAGCTAGGGAATTTCAGATAGATTCCTGAACAACTTATCATGGCTATCTGAGAGACATGGTATATATCCGTAAATTCCGTTCTATCGCTTTTTAATGCGAAAGTCACACCTACTGTCAGTCCTGAGCCCATTTGCCGTTCGATTCTTGAATCAAAGGTAATTTTACCACCTCTGCGTCCGACAACCTCTCTGGCTTGACTTTCATCATCTCCGCTTTGCCGAATATCAGCTACGCAATTAATTCCCCTGAATGTTTTACAATCCAAGGTCCGTCTCAGACTTAACATCGCCCCTGATCAAAGAATCAATTACGCCTTGCTCCGCGCTCTCTATGTTCCATTGTGCTTAATTGCCAAACGACTCACGTGTTAATTGCACTTGTGAATCCGGCGTTCCTGTAGCAAAAAATAAACTAGATGGGAAGGGGCAAAAGTGGATGATCACTGCTGCACTATTTCCATCTGTGACAGAACATTGGGTGAAAATTGAAATTAAAGTTTCCTCATTGAGGTTTAGAATGGGCTTTAGAATGTCTTTGATTTTTTGCTGCAGCCTGTTATATAAAACTTAGCTCCAGACGAGTCCTGCAGCTGTAGTTTTCGTCGCTTCTTGGTGATGAGGGCACTTCTTCACTCAGTCTGTCCGATTTCGGCGGTTGGTGGTGATGCTCTTCTATCACACTAGCGGCGTTATTACCACAGTTGTCTGGTTGCTTGTAACCACAAACCCAACATTTTGGGAATACGCACTTCTCCTGGCACAGATTTAGAATTGACCCACAGCCCTTTAGTTAGATGCTGTTCGAATCACTGAGGTCTGGAAATATAAGTTAATTCCTCTGACGGCTGGTGTTCTGTAAATTCCTGGCCTGGGAAAACTGTTTGTAAAATTCCTCTTATGACCTGGTCTGGGAAATATGAGTTAATTCCTCTGACGGCTGGTGTTCTAAGCTTTCCTGCCTGTGAAAACTTTTGGTATAATTCCTCTTATGACTGGGTCTTGGAAATATGAGTTAATTCCTCTGACGGCTGGTGTTCGGCGAATTCTGCCTGGGAAAACTTTTGTATAAATTCCTCTTATGACTTCTTGTGATAAAATTTCCAATTTTTCAGTCTTGTATTAAAATTGCGGGTTTACGTGTAAATTCCAAAGTTGCCCAATACTCGATCTGGTACTTATAGTTGTGGAATGATAAGTCCTATCCTCTTTCCTCTGGCTTGTATGAGGTGTTTAGTTGACCTTGCGATGCAGTCTGTCTGTTCTGTGTCTGATTTCTACAGTATATCTCACAATCCGGAGTTTTTAAATCCCAGCTGTGTTTCCTGCTGAATGTTCCAATCAATTCTATCTAGCACTGTTTGGGTGGGGAAGTTTATCATTACTCATCCCACGCGTATTTAAAATATTAATTTTAATATCCACGCGTGACCTCTTACAACAGTGATGTCAAATCGTTACCTAAGACTTCCGGCGCACCTCTATTTATCATAATAATGTGACCCTGTGTTTCTGGCGTAAGGATTTCCGCCCCGATGTCTGTCCCGATAAATTATTTAATTATCTCTTTCATCCGCCAGACAGATGTCTGGTCAGACCATGTTGTCTTATTTCACCTTAGGTTGTGTCAACACGATCAGCCGCTTTCCAATGGGGTCAAATGTTTGCCCGGCACGTTTCCACAGGTGGTCAGACGGGTTATGCGATAAGCGGGTGACTGGTCTGACGACTGGGTATTGTTACGATAATACCACAGTTCAGCTGGCGGAACGTAAACACGTCTGAGGAGTGGCAAACAAGATAAAGACAGCCCTATAGCAAATACTTTCGTAGCAAATACTGCCATAGGGGAGTGGCATGTTAGAGACTTCACCATGCTATGCACAGCATAGAGCAAAATAGTGAAAATAACGAATGAAAAGGCATGATTTATGCCCAAAAAAAAGCGATGAGTGAGAAAAATGAAGATAAAGAAATGATACTGTCGGAGGGCTGACGGTGTGAGAGATCACACAAAAGAGCATGTTCAGACGTTTTGTTACAGTTCCTTTAAGATGTCTTGCACGTGCTCGATCCGTTTCCTGCTTAATGTTCCTTCACCCGTTGTTTCGTCTAATGTGAGTGTATATGTTCCTGTTGAGCGTACGATTGACAGAGTCTTTAGCAGCATAGGTGCCGGGTTCAATTCCCGGTATCGACACATTCCAGTCTACCCAGCTGTAAATACGTTCCGGACTTTTCTCTTGAGTTAAGGGAGGAAAAGGCAACGAGGATGGAAACTGGTCACCCCACCTCTCGAAGTTGTACCTAGTATAGTGTAGTCTCTAACACTTCACTCCCCTACAGCAGTATCTGCTATGGGACTAACTTTACCTCTTCTGTCCACGTTACCAGCTGATCGCTGGCTTTTTTAATTATAGAAAATTCCCCCCCCCCTTTTTTTTTAGCGCTATTAATTCGTTCTTAAAAAAATCGTGCGCTAAATGAAATTTCATGTCCCATAAAAATTAATAGAAATCAAATTAATTCGTTACCGCGGTCCAGAAAGCTGTATAAAAAATAAAGTAAAAAGAGATTAAAAACACAAAATCTAAACAGTTAACAACATTTATTAACTTCCTAAAATTATCAGACATATTGGACACAAACGAAATATTATGTATGTACAGTACTTACAAAAAATATACTTAACAAAATATTAGTATATAAACTAATAAAACGGTATCAGTTTTACAAATAACAGTTCACATGAAACAAGGGACGTTTCGGGTTTTACCCTTCGTCAGCCACAAACAGGCGACAAAGACAAGAATTACATATAGGCCTAGGTACTACAAAAACATACGGTGATAAGAAACAATACAAAATGAGCGATACAAACAGAAGGAAAAAGTACAATGATAATACAAGAAAATCGAAAAACCTAACAGAAATACCGAAGCAAGAAAGTAAAAAATAAACGAAACGAAAAAAAAAAGAGAATGAACAAAACTTCGGAACAAGTAAAAGTCACTTAGCTAGAACCGTAAATGCTTGGAATACACAAGACCGTAGTACTCTCTCCAAGAAATCTCGAAGGATATTTACTTAAAATATGATAGGACTGCAATCGCCGCTTCTGTCATCGCTTATGGCTACAGTTGTCACGGCGGAGCTGTTTTCATCATCAGACGACTGGTTAGCAGAACGCTTTTTAGGTGTTGAAAATGTTTTTCTGGCTTCAGATGTAGAATGCACGAGCAGAAGATATTCGAGGAGACTATTTAAAAAACGAATCGAGCTTGATTTGCTTTGACACCTTCTTTTTCTTTTCAAGACGCACCTTGTAGCAATTAAGATCGTGCTGTATGTTACGGATTGCCATAGAACTTATTCCGCTTTGGGGTCATGCTTCATTTATTCTAGCATTGACAATGCTTCTTGGCCATCCTACTATACTGAATGAACTTGTTGAGCATGTCAGAGTTATATTTCTGCCTCCCTTGGAATTTAGCGCACAGCGTGTAACAGGTATATGGCATAAAATAGGATCAGCGTTATATCGAAAAAGCGTTAATCGAACATCGTAAGACAGGGGGGTTTGTTGTATTTTATTCTTTTGTTTTTAAATATATTCCATCATTCATGCATCTTTACCCATGCCCCTAATATCTTTCTTTCCTCATTTGATCTTTTTTCTCAACATTTCAGACCAGTGTAAGACATAATAAACTTCAATTGTGATTTTTCATTATGTGTTTCCAAAGATCTCCTTGTAGGTATTGAGAGAAATATGAAATTAATAAGCGAATGTACCTCGGTATGAATTCTCAGGCTATTTTTAAACTTACCAGTAACATCCCCCTCTTCCCCCCCCCCTCCCCCTAACCTTTCTCGTGCAATATAATTGTCCTTCTCAGACCGTGTTATTGTCTGGAGAATATTCATAAATCTGTTTTTTGCCTTCAGCTGTTGCCATCAGTCGTTCTAAAAATCTTTATTGATATACGATTTTTGCGTAGTCTTGGCAAGGCACGTCTCGTTTAACCTAGACACACGCTATTTCGGTTATATAGGGACATGTGTCTACATATAAACGCGTTTTGATCTACGAGTTAAATGTTTAGGTAGCAATTCTCACGTTTTTTCTCTAGGTTACAAGATAGTCGCCCGGGGTAATTTCTAGGGTTCTTCGAAAAGGCAAAAATAGAATAAGCAAGTCGTTTGGAGACTATTTAAGATGAGACTGCGCATGGAACTGGCAGAATAACCGTGTAAAACTATTGCTACAGAATTCACAGCTGCATGAGCACTTGAATGCTTTTGGTGTAAGTTTCCTGCATGGAGACCGGCTGTAATGGTAGTTCCATGCTCCATAGGGATCCAGAAGGAAATCAGGATAATGATAAGAAATAATAGGATAGTGCAACCAGTTCTCCTATTTACTTCACTGCCTACATCCACCAACTTTTGGTTTTCAACATTCCTAATGATTTACTGTAAAAGTCACGTGATACCTGATAGACTGCCTGCTTTCTGTAAGAAAAGTTGTATCCTTTATCTTTGTTAATTTTCCAAGAACGACCAGGTTCCATCCTTTGTCATCTAGTATTGTGTCTGAAATTATCTGTTTTGGTTTTTATTTATTTTTTTGTAACTTCTTTTAAAATTGTGAATCTTGTCTGTTCAACTAGCGTTCTTCATCGTCTTCTTCGTTCACTCTCAGACGTCTACTTGAATGTTTTCAAAGAATACAGTAGTCAGTTTTAGGCTATCTGAATCTCCATAGAGCTTTTCCACGAATGGTACTGGTGTCGGCCATATGCGCTTTCTATGTTCCGCATATGTTGGGCAACTTTGAAGCAGATGTTCAGCAGTAACACGAGTGATCTCCCCTTGCCAATATGGCGACTTAACTTTTGACGGTAACGATTTTCTACACGTTTTTTTTTCAGAACCAGTCAAACAGAGAGACCACACTGCTGCCTTGCATGTAGGCTGGGGACAGTCAAAGGCTATGGAAGACAACCCAAATGCCCGTTGAAATCGGATGCACTGGGCCACAGGTTTAACGAAATAGTGCAACGTACGCCGCTTGAACTAGCGTTCTGATTTTTTAGCTCTTCAAGTATTGGTTTTGATCTCACCTGTTCTAATAAATGTAACCATCTTACTGCTATTAGTTCTTTTCTAATATTGTATTTTGTTTCGTGGATTCCTTTATCCTCTAGCGCTGCTCCGGTTTTATTCGAGAGCGTCCGACTGGCAGAATGTTTAGAGCGCTTGCTCCTCTATGTAAAGGTGCCGTCTTCGAAACATGTGGCGTCATGCTCGAGTCTACCCAGCTGTAAATGGGTACCTGACTCTGCTCTTGAGTTAGGCAAGGAAATGGCAACGAGGAAGGGGATTAGTCACCCACCTCTCGATACTGGACGCAGTATTGTGAAGTCTCTAACACTTCACACTCCTAAGACAGTATCTGCTGTAGAACTACGTTAAACCTTAATTACATATTTACTCAATAATGTCGCTTTTAGGTCTAAACTTGGTTGGCTCTTTCTTCTCTTTACACTTAAATCACAAATTATGTCTTATTTTGTTTCATATATTTTTATTCTGTTAGGTCTCGCTCTCTGATCCCCTATTTTTACAATCCGTTTCCCGTGGTGCCTATGCTAACTTGCTTATTTTGGTGTCTTAATGTTATTGACCTTGTATTTGGATTTCGATTTGTCTTGGTCATCAAATTGACATTCCATTCAGTCCTGTCTGAATAAATGTCGAATAATCTTAGGGAAAGCTGGCATAATTTTTGCATTGCTCGGTATGTTTTTTGTAATTTATTTGTTCTTTGACCCAGTGTTTTTTATGTGCAGTTTTTCTTTCAGCTATCAATTGTTTATTAGTTGCATGTCTTAGTTTGTATTCATTCATTTATTATCCTTCAGCCCCCATAAAGAGATTAGAGCTTCAATAAATTTGTGCTAGGCCCCGCTGACCCTATGCCAGGGTTTCTCAGTTCCGCGGAACCCTAGGGTTCCGTGGGAGGTCACAAGCTGTTCCGCAAGAGATTCTGATTTAAAATTAAAAAAAATTAACGTCGCTTTTTAAACTTTACTTTTATAAACGGGTGCTTGCGTAGAATAGATGGACTGAAATGGTATGACAAAGTCAAAAATGTGGAACTGATGACAAGAACCAGATATGTGCCAGTGAACAAGAGTTGAGAAGAAGACGCTGGCGATGGATAGGACACACATTGAGGAAACCTGTTGATAGCATTACAAGGCAGTCCTTGTTCTGGAATCCACAGGTAAAGAGAGGCAGAGGTAAACCAAAAAGAACACATGGAGAAGAACTAGATACAGATGTGAAAATGATGAAGCAACCATGGAAAGAACTTGAGCGGATGGCACAGGGCAGGAAGACTTGGCATGTGTTTGTTGAAGGCCTATGCTCCTCGGGGAGCTAAAGGGTATTGACTGATCGATTTTTAAACTTTGGGCGCCGAGTAATGTTAGCGCTCACAGTAGTTTACATTCACCGAGTAGCCCCAGTATGGAAGTGCGCAATAGGATTCTGTTCACCATATTTCATTAGCACCTTGTGGAGTAGAAGTTCGTGGTAAGGCTTTTTGGCCTACTTGGATAAGGTAAAACAAAAATTAAGTATAAAATTATAAAAGGGAAAAACTGAAGTTTCTTCTACCTTCACGACTTACTTGCATTACAGTTAATATCCTTTGTGAGGAGGAGGAACCACACAAAAAGTACACTAATAAGGTGGTCAAAATAAACAGATAAACACAAAAAATCATTCTCCACTCAAAAGAGCACTGACAACTGTTTTTGGACTATTATATTTACAACTTACTGATCACGCTACGGTACTGTGGAGCCGCGGCAGCATAGTGGTTAGTGCACTGGCTTCCTATCGCAGTGGTCTATGGTTCGATCCCCAGATGAGGTGGGATTTTTTTAGGCCATCTACGGCTCCTGGGTCGACCCAGCCCCAAATGGGTACCAGAGCAACTCTGGGAAGGTTAAGGCGGCCGGCGTGATGCCGACCACATCACCCCCTAGTGTGCCGACGGTCAAGATAATATGGGCCTAACACCATATTCCCAATATGCCTCAATGGGCGTGTAACGGGTTCCTTTACCTTTACGTTTTTTTACGGTACTATGGGCTGTAGGTAAAATTATTTTCATGCAGGCCTGAGACCTGAAAATTATTTCAAGGGTTCCTCCAGGATAAAATGGTTGAGACAGGCTGCCATATGCCACACGCTCAAGCGTGTTCCATGTCTCCTTTATCTCTTTCATTTATGTCTTCAGTCATGTTCTTCGTGTGTGTGTTTTGTTTTTTTTTGTCTCTCTTGTCGTGTGTTACTGAGGCCTAAAACGGGAGCGAAGAATAGTAACACTGTAACCTCCCAAGTATGTCGTAAAAGGCGACTAAGAATTGTTGGGCTTTTCCAATACTTTAGAAACGTTAAGCTACGAGTACAAAAGCTCTGCAAGTATCGACGGGTCAACAAAAGCAAATAATCAAGTTTGTAAAGTGCATACAAGGATATCAAAATAAGAATACAAAGGGCGGGAGGAAGCTTTCATTGCATAGCGAAATATAAGGAGATCAAGATAAATTACGTCCAACACAAAAATCAGAATCTTCAATTCAAATGTGATAGGGTGGGCGAGAGATGATGATGCTGTTGTGATATGTGATCACTTTCTTGCACACTCGCACCGACCCGAACAACAATAAAACTCTTGATTCTAAGGCAGGGGCTGTATTTATTCATACAACCCTGTCAGTGACCCAAACCCACAAAGCAAACTAATGAACAAACATTAAACAAGTAAGCAAACAAACCATACAAACAAAACACCCAGCCAGTGCTCAATTGCTAATCCTGTGCAAACTTCTGCTTACTCTGGGTGTCTCACATCTTGCCTCTACTGCGAATCTCACCAAACTGACCGCTTCTCTTGCGTCAGACTTTTCACACGCCAGCGATGAGGGCTCGCGCAGTCACGTGGGCTGGGGCTTTATTGTGGCCCTCGCGTAGTCACGTGGGCTGGCGTACTCGTTGGAGCGCGCACATCAAAAATATATGGGCGTTAAACACATAAATATGACATGAACTTGAGGGGGCCTCTGGGGTGTTTTTATGGCCCCATCACACAAATGTGAAGTCAGTCCTATTGTGTGGCTGTGAAACATGGAGAACAATAAAATAAAATAAAAACCTCAGTATACATAAGTTACATATTTTCATAACTGGAGGGCTTTGCATATAATAGAACCATTGAAATGGTTTGACAGGATCACTATTGTGGAACTGATGACAAGAACTATACAAGTGCTAGTTGAACAAGAGATGAGAAGAAGACGATGGAGATGGATAGGACACACATCGAGGAAACCTGTTGCATCACCAGGGGTAGTCCTTGTTCTTGAATCTCCCGTGAACAAGAAGTAGAGGGAGAACAAGAAACACATGGAGAAGAGAACTGGGGTCAGGCGGGAAGCAGGGCCGTCTTAAGGTTAGGGAAGCGAAAGACAGCGAGGACGGGACCTGGTCACCCCACCTTATAAAGTACAGACCTAGTATAGCAAAGTCTATAACACTTAATTCCCTACGACAGTATCTGCTATGGGGGCTAAATGGACATGCAACTACTCCAGCACCTTTGGTAGTGCTTACAAATCACTATCTGAAAGAGTCATGTGACTTTAAATGTTCAAACATGGAAATAATCGATGGTACCAGAAAGACCTGCATCGGGTGGTGGAGGTGTTAAAGTGCTTGCTTCTCGGGGCAAAGTTACCGGTCCTGACACCTGGTAGAATCATGCTTTTGAGTTAGAAGAAAAAAGGAAAGGCAGCGAGGAGTGGAACTGGTCTCCTCACCTCATTAAGATTAAAACTAATAAGGTGTAGTCTGCAACACTTTACTCCCCTGCAGCAGTATCTCCTATGTCATTACATTTACCTTTTTTTTAACTTATATACTTCCCTGCCTTTGTTGAACATTATTGATGTGATTTCCATACAAACATTCCTTGCCACTGATGAACTTCATTCCTCCCACTCTCATACGTTATTCTATGTCACGGTTAAAGATCATTATTCCCACTCATACTTTATTCTGAATATAAAATTCCACTGCTAGCTTTACAGAATGATAGAACGGTATGATAATGCAGATCGGAAACCATTAATCCACCTCATTATATCAAAACTAGCATGCCCCGTCAAAAACGACAGGAAATAACATTGGAATGGGCACGACATTGCAAAAGTCGTTTACATATTGTTTGATCTCTACAGTTGTAGATTATAGAACTAACTGCACCTTACTGTAAAAAAAAGGTAAAGGTAAAGGAGCCCGTTACACGCCCATTGAGGCATATTGGGAATATGGTGTTAGGCCCATATTATCTTGACCGTCGGCACTCTAGGGGTGATGTGGTCGGCATCACGCCGGCCGCCTTAACCTTCCCAGAGTTGCTCTGGTACCCATTTGGGGCTGGGTCGACCCAGGAGCCGTTTGTGGCCTAAAAAATTCCCTCCTCATCTGGGGATCGAACCATAGACCACTGCGCTAGGAAGCCAGTGCACTAACCACTATGCTACCGCAGCTCCCTTACTGTGGCTTATGTTTAATGATGATGAAGGTGCCGATTTCTAGATTATACTCTATTAGAAACACGGCAAAACATGATCAGTTGTCGTATCTGGGTTTTGTCATTTCTTTGCAAGTACTTATGAATAATGATTTGTACAGGGATAATCATTAGCCGTCTAAATTTGCTATTATCATAATATAAATTATTTCACCTGTCGTTTATTAACACTTCACATTTGTTTATTCAATAACTTACAGACAGAACGTATACGGGAATGCACGAAATTAGACAAAGGTTTGGGTGTGCAGGAAAATAGACAAAATGCACGGATTAAACAAAAGTTTAGATTTTCCAAAAAAAATAGACAGATTCTTGTATAAGACAAAAGCGTTTCGGTGCAGTCAGAGGAGAAAATGCATCGAAAAGGCCAAAACGTTTCGGCTTCCTAGATTCGAGGATTTGACAAAAAAAAAAAGATTGAACCACACGTTTGAAACTATGATAAGCTACGAAAGACAATGTGGTGAACGAAAGTAACAAAGCAATATTATCATACAGAATTAATACAACACAGTACAAACAGTACATAAATAAATCTCGAACCAATATTAAATGCATGCCCCTATAGACACAGCCAAGCTAATGAACAACACAACAGTCTGAACTATATACAGGGTGTCCGTAAAATATTGTACATTTTCAAAAAAAATATTCTCGGCCCCATGACGTGGTACGAGGATGCTTTCTATCACAAAAGTAAGATAATCTCTTGCAGAGGTAATTGTTACATGTCTCTCAACACACTGGTCAAGTAGGTGGAAAAAAAAGAAATAGGTATCTTACTTTTGTGATAGAAATCTTACTTTTGTGATAGAAAGCATCCTCGTACCACATCATGGGGCCGAGAATAATTATTTTGAAAAGGGTACAATCTTTTATGGACACCCTGTATATACTTTAAATGTAAAAACACCATCGAGAGGAATAATACAGTACTGAGCATAGAACATTCACAATCAAGAAAAATATCACACTAAATAAAACACTTCCTGATATAACCAACAGTTCCATGTATATGGTAAATGGTTCAAAGGGGCGTGCTGTGAAGAAAAGTAGCAAATATTTCCACACACACACTCACAAAATGTGCTAAATGAACATTGCAAAGGCCTTGCAACCCATCAAGAAAGGAATAAGTCAATAAGGAAGACAAGGATAAGCAGGGAAAAGACGAAAGTCTTTGTGTATCGTGTCATTACATGTCATTGGGTTCCCAACTTTCACTCTGATTTTGTCAGCTTTTTTTTTTACCCTGTAATTGTAATTACGAGTATTTCGTTTGGAGGCCGACCTCTTTGCAATCTACGTTTTGCTGATGATATCGATCTTACAGCTGGAACAGAATCAGAACTTCAAGACTTTACCTCTAGACTGGAGAAAGTAACAAGAACGTATGGGATGGAAATAAATAGAGAAAAAAGCAAGATATTGTTGAATAGGCATAAGAAACATGTTCCGACCAACATTACGTTAAATGGGCAAACTTTAGAAGAAGTGAACACCTTTAAATATCTGGGGTTCACTATATGTAGTGATGGAAGATCAAGTAAAGAAATCAAGAAAAGACTTGAGATGGCCTCAGCTGTCATGACAAGGCTGAATGTGACCTGGAAAAGTAACATCAGTTTTCCTGTAAAGATCAAATTATACAAATCACTTGTATTAGCTATTCTCTTGTACGCGTGTGAGGGTTGGACACTCACTGCAGATACGGAGCGAAGGATTCAGGCTTTCGAGTATAAATGTTATAGAAGAATTTTACGCATTTGCTATAAAGAGCACAAAACAAATGTCTATGCTAGAGAGAAAATAAACACGAATGCAGGCCACCAAGAACCACTTTTGTAGAAACGTCGAAAGCTTGCCTGGTTTGGGCATGTAACTCGTCATGACTCCTTTTCGAAAACGATCCTCCAGGGAACAGTCGAAGGTAAACGGAGAAGAGGAAGGCAAAGAAAATCCTGGGCTGATAACATCAAAGAATGGGCAGGGCACGGTTTTTTCCACACTTGTACGCATTGCTGAGGATAGAGAGCAGTGGAGGACCCTGTCTGCTGATGCTTCCACCATGGCACCCCTACGACCCATGACGGGTTACGGGTTGAGATGATGATGATGAATTGTAATTACTGGAGAGTTAATATTCTCCTACCTAAAGCAATCACCACAAAACGGTGCCTCCACATAAAGATGAAGTGTTACCCCAAGCCAATATTTTTGTCTTCCTCGATCAGTTGAAAGGCTTCGATAAAAAATAAATACAAAAAAAGAGTGCAACAAAATTTGAGAGCGTAGTAATCATTGTATTTGTGTGACGTTATACAAACACACATAAAAAACATTCACTGAATTTCCTGGGGGGTGTCTAATGAGACACAGACAGAATAGGCCCACTGTTTGGTTTCGGTTTTAAGGACTGTCTTCATTGCACACGGACATCTCCATAAGTGCTCCGATCTCCTCACTTAGATCACGCAAGAAAGATCTCAACACAGTGCACGAACTCCGTAGGGATCACATATTCTATAAATAGTTTTGTGGTGGGTAGGTTTCTAATTTTTTAATTTTGCCAGGGCAGCGGCCTGATAGGCACAAAATTACTTCTTCTACTGGGAATCGAACGCGGTACCTTTAGAATTCGAGGTGGACTCCATACTTAGCCACTCCGACCCCGTAAGCACTACTGTACCTTCATGCATCTGGTAAAAGGCAACTATTATAAGGTTGTGTATGAGGCTGACAACCTGGTCCAGAGAAATCAGCGCAGCACGAGCCTGTGATTGTTTTGTGCTGGCTTCCTGCAAGAGTGGGAGCCGCGGTAGCGCAGTGGTTAGAGCACTGGCTTCCTAGCTCGGTTGTCCATGGTTCGATCCCCAGTTGAGGTGGGATTTTTTAGACCGCTGTGACGAAAGGGGGCGACCTCTATCGATCTTTGGTTTACCTTTTCTTTCTCCTTACTTTATTTTATATATTTATATTATATATATTCCATATAAATTTTTTCATTATTTTTATTGTTTTTTACAAATTTTACCCCTGTTTTTTTTTGTTTTTTCTTTTTACTTTTTTTTTTTTTTTTTACTCATATTTTACTCCTACATCCACTTTCCCCAACGTGCAGTCTTTGTTAGCTCTTTTTTTATATTTATTTGTTTTTTTTTTTCTTTCTTTTGATAGATATTTTAATTTTGTTTTTTATTTTATTTTTTTTTAATCTTTTTTTTTCTATTTTATTTCCTTTTCTACATTTTTTTTTTATTTTTTTTCTCCCCATCCTTATCTTCTTTGTAGCTTGATTTTTTTTTCTTTTTTTCTTTTTTTATTTGTTTTTTTTTTTTTTTTTACCCCAAGCATCTTTTTTTTTTTTCTTTTTATTAGCGGGATACCATAAGACACTGTAATGTGAAAACTATGTGGTATATTCACAGGTAAGATCATGCTATGGGTATGGGCTAAATGACATTGTAGAGCTTGCACAAAAATAACATTTTTGTAGAAATGAGTTAATATCTAGTCCATTAGAAAATCCAACTAATGCCAATCCTTCAATCGTATACGTCCTACATCACTTCGCCACATGTATGACTCTAATATAAAAGGCCAGAAGTCAAATCCCTATTCCTCCCTCAAATCACCCACTTCACCAAACAGGTCATTCATCCTGATCCAATCCCTTGCCAACACATACAGTTAATACACAGCCCGATCATCCCACATCCACATGGAATCTTTACAAATACCTAGTATCTACATGTGTGACGTTAAAATTCCAGGGAGCTAGATTTTACAGATATTTCGCATACATTTAACTGTCGAATCAATGTCATTCCGAAGACTCCCAACCATCAAATGCAAGTGCACATTGATGCGATTGATGTTATACATCTGGTGTAGACTCCGTCCATATTTTTTCCGCAGAGGTACGTTCACATTATCTACCTGGTGGATTTTATTTGATGCACTTCCACCATTATTCTGTACTACAATAGCTTCCTCACTTCTCTCACCGTCTTCTTCGATTAACTCCTTAGTATACTCATATACCTATTCTCGCTATTTCTCCATTGTTACTTTATAATCTTCTTAATTCGATTTTTTTTTACCACGATAAATTTGTCCCTCTCCGCCTATGCCTTGATTTTCACGACCTTCCTACCCCACTTCGAGTACGATGACGGACGAGAACGGGATCGAGGTGTTTAAGGAGTGAAAGTAGCAAGCAAAAAATGGGTTACCCATGTGATGGCACGATATTTTAACATCACTTATATACTGTACTATAAGTACACGGAGGAGTATTCTCTTTTTTTTACATTTATGAGTGTAAGTATTCTGATTAATCCTTCTTTTAATGATGAAACAATATCTGGTGCTTATCTGGGTCTCCATTTATTACCCGACTTCCTTCTTAAACCCTTCCCCTCTCTTTTCGCCGCCTTCATAATCCCTCATACAGTCTAATCCTTCGAGTTAGGTCTTTTCATTTGTATTATGTTTCTAAGACATAATCATAAGGTCAGTGTCTTGACTGTTCAGAACTCTTAGTCCCTATGTCTCTATGCCTTTGTCTTTCCTTATCTTTATTTCTCTAATTTCACATCTCCATCCTCCCCGAGTCCTTCCCCCGGAAAGTTCCTTATCGCTCCTTAATTTTCTTCAGTTCTTTTATTTCTTCCGAGTATTAGCGTCATTTCAACTGTTTCCCCCCTAGACTTTTTTTTATTCTTTACCCTTACAAATTCTTCAGTCCCTTTTTCTCTCCTACTCCCTCCCTCCCACACTCCAATTAGTCCTTCAAACAATTCGACATGTATTACTTTTTTTCTGCGTTTCCCTTGTTTCGCTCTCCTATCTTTTCGATTTTCCTCCGCCACCCACACCCATTTTTGTCTATAATTTTCAGCTCCATAACACGCCCCCACTTTGCGACCCCCCCACCTCCCCCCCCCCACCCCCCCACCCCCCATCACATACAAAACTTCCCCCGGATACATTCGACCATTGTACCCAAGAGGTCCCCACTGGTTAACCAATTATTTCCCATTGTTCCAAACACCAATAAAGACATGCAAAAACCACCTCGCGCAGCACAATGTAAAACAAACCCCCAACACAACAACCCCACACATCCCATACCCTATGAAGTTGCAACAACCACCCCAATTCACCAAGAACAGGGAGATATCGTGGTGTAATACAAGTAACTTGCCTTGCTCAGTACCCCTCATTATACCCTGCCAACAGATGCAAACGATAAACATATAAACAAGCTTCTGATCCGACCCTGTCAATCAAAAGCAAACTGGCTAAGCAACAAAACATGAATTATGTCAATTAGATAGAACTACCACTTTTTTAACACAATACTCTACCACGCCTCAAATTAAAATTACGAGGTAACAATCAAACCATTAAGGAAACAATCCAGCCTTCCTATAGGTACAAATATCCCCTACGTATAAAATGTCTTGAACCCACCTGGTCTCTGATGCTCGCACACAACATGTTATTGGTGATAACAGTCTGTATAAGTGCGAAGATACTTCACTCCTTTAGTTCCGTCCCCTACAAACTTATACTGCACAGCACGCATAATTACCTGGGGTTTAAAAGCACCACCTCCTAGATTCCTAGTTTAATCTATGCATTTCTTATCTATTTATTTGATTTCCCTGATCATACTTAATTTTCCGAACTGAGACCTACATCTCATAGCAAAGTATACCCCCTTCTCTCCCAACACCACTTAACGCCTACAATTCATTTACTTCAGTAGAATCAAAGGACCATTCAACTCCCCCCGGTACAGTTTAGATACCTCCAAAAACCCCCTGCAGACAAAATCTAGTGATACCAGATATTAATAGAAACCAGTCCTCAAAACATTAATTCAGACACATTCTCCCCTCCTCTTACTCATATTAATTCCTTCACCACACTCCTTTTTAACATCCAAATACCCACCATTGTTTACCCAACTCCGCCACATGCCTCAAACATTACAGATGACATGCCAATTAATCCATCAACCTACCCATTCAACCCTTATGACCCCACACACCCACTTACCACAAATACACAACCATCAACCCGACGCATCAACAACAAACCCCCCCCTAAACAATCCCAACCCACTACTAACTATTTACCACAAAACACAAAACCACCCACAAGTAAACCCCCACGGAACCACATTCCTACCCACCAGACAAACCAGCATAGTGCCCCCCAAAAAACCAACAACCTACCACAAAAACAACCATCCACAAATATCCCATCCCTAAACAAACTTCCTTAACTAAAAATCACATTGGGTACACCTCAGATTACCAAAACCCCAGTCTAGTTACACCCTCTTACAACTAAATCTCCTACCCACCAACCACACACTCAAACCCCCACAATACCCTAACGCAATTTCTACAACCAGGGTTCATCCCCAACAAATACCCCACACACACCAAAAAACCCCCCACCAACCCCCACCCCCCACAAAAACCAACCCCACACCACAAAACCCCCCAAACCCCCACACCCCCCCCCCCCCCCGCCCCCCCCCCCAAACCCCCAACCCCCCCCCCCCCCCCCCCCCCCCCCCACACCCCCAAAAACCCACCCCCACCCACCCAAACAACCAAACCCAAAACACCCCCCCCCCCAACCACAAAAAACCCCCCCCCCAAACCCCCAAAACAAAAAAAACCAAAAAAAAAAACCAACCCACCCAAAACAAACAAAAAAACCCCACAAAACCATAAATTAAAAAAACCAAACAACCCCCAAAAAAAACCCCCCCCCCCAAACCAAAAACACCCACCCCCCCCCCCCCCCAACAAACCCCCGACAAACAAAACCACAAATTTACCCCCACAAAAAAAAAAAACCCCCCCACAACAAAAAAACCCCCCCCACAAAAAAAACCCCCAAACCCCACCCCCCCCAAAAAACATACACCCCCCCCCACCCCCCCAAAAACCCACAAAAAAAACCACCCCCCCCCACCCACCCCCCCCCATCCATTTTCAAACCCCCCTACCTCTATCCAAATCGAACCTGATAAACTGACAATGGTGAGCACACCACAAAACTTCCTTAATATCCATCAACATACTTAGGTGTATCTTTGAGTCCCAACTGTATTATAATAGTCCTCGCCTTCCCATACTTGAAAAACCCCCCTATTCTAAACACCCGTTTTACCCCCCCTCCCTTAAGGCTTTGGTAAAGAACATATTGCCTACAGTCTACCGAAATGTTCCAAAAGACGTACCACATCACCCCATTACCTTTCCCCGATGAACCCACCAGTCCTGGCCTTCTATCCCCAGTCTTCCCCCCGTACTTACTACAACACAAATTCCTACTCTCTTACTTTTAACCCGAGTTAACCCGCAAAGTCCTTAGCACTCATTTCCCCTTTCCCAATTTCCCAAGGCCAGGCTAGTGAGCAAACGTTAAAACAACAAACATACCATTTGGCCTACCCCCCCCCCTCCTTCATCCCACCTCACGGCTTTCCTTCCTTGTCCCCCTGATAACATTAAGGATGCCCCTATGTTATCCCCTAACATCCCCCCTACCCTCGTCTCCCTAGGCGTGTCCCCTGTCCCTTGATGTTCAACGGATAACCCCCGCCCCCTAGCATCGGCAGTACCCCATGGCTACGTCTATTGTTTCCCCAAATGAGCTATAGTCACGTCGGGTAAAGCGTGGCTCAAGCATTACTGATCTCTTTGTCAGACCCCCGTCTCTTCTCCCGAACCTTGAATCCACCACTTGAAAGACACCCTTCCCAAGGTCGACACTCTCCCCCCAAGAATATGCCCTACATTACCTCAGAACCCCCCCCACCCATTTACCTTATTCCACCCCCGCCTTCCCTGGGGACCAAACAAATCTCCCCTTCACCCTCTCAGAATAATCCCCCACAACAACCCTACCCCCCCCCCCATATACCCCCCTTCCCACCTCCCTCTAATTCACCCTTCCCCGCTATATATTAACTACGAACTAGTATCGCTGCTATCGTCCCCTGCTTGCTTTGCATCCAACATGCCACTTATACAACCACCAATTCCAAAAATATCTCTGTCCGCTAATTCAGCCTAACAACCAACCTACATACGCACCAAGTGCTCATATTGAACTATTGTCTAGAGCCCCAAATCTACTAACTGGGTGGCTCATAATCCCTCAAAAAAGCACAGGAAATCTCTACACTTAATAAGGAACAACGGAACTAGGACAACTGAAAAAACACGGAGTCAGAAGAGGCAATCTGTTGTAAACTTGAAAGAAATCCCAGACCCGTGTAAGAGAAGATTCGTCTCTTTTATTCATCTGTGCGACACGTCTGTAGCCAGGATTGGCTTATTGGTGGTACCAGCAGAACGTACTATTTCTGGAACAAGACGGGATCAGTGGCCTACGCTTTAAGACACAGGACACTGTGTAGACTTTCCTTGAAGAGTCTGGGAGACGAGCTACACCCGACAACCTTAACCAGAGGCGAGTGATCAGTGTGAAAAGACAGAACCGTCATTGGCAGCTAAGTTCAAATATATGCTGCCATCTGAACTTTCTTACCCTTTTTGCAATCCCCAAATACGAGGATGATAGTTTTTCTTTATCCATAACTATTCAAATTATTTTCAAACTGTTAAAACTGAAGTGATTATTAAATTTTGTTATTTGTAATGTTACAAAATTAACTTCGATTTGATCATTTTAAAGTTACTGCATGTTTGTCTCAGTCACTTACTACACACATTCTAAACAGAGCTATACTTGAATAAGAGAATTCCACTGAGTAAATCAGGGGTGGGGGCTTAACGAGCTGATAAATAAGTGCTTAAATTCTTCACAAAAGTTGTCGGCAGGTTACAGAATTAACGTGCTTAGCGACAGCCAGCATTGTTTTCGCTTACCTGAATTTCTTGTGAAGACTCCCATGTGATAGAAGCTTTACTACTCTTCTATCTACATTTCTGCCAAGAGTTATCTTGTGTACAAATAGACTCCATTGAAGCCTATAATAGATACTCTTGAGTTTTGGTCATTGTAGGACCACTACTGCAAAGCAGGGGAGGCAATACCGTCACAGCCACAAACGGCTCCAGGATCGACCCAGCCTCGTGAACTGGGTACCAGAGCAACTCTGGGAAGGTTAAAGCGGCCGGTGTGATGCTGACCACGTCACCCCAAGTGTGCCGATGGTCAAGAAAATATGGGCCTAACACCATATTCCCATTATGCCTCTATGGGTTGTAACGGGATCCCTGTTACCCCCTTCCCGCAAGAGCACCACCTGCAATAGTGGTTCCATTCGTCATAAGCAGGGCAAAGGAAGTAGAAGAATAAGCAGACACAGAAGTATATATTTTCATCTCAGGATAAACACTATAAAGTGAAGAGTATTTTATGCAACGGTTTTTGTCAACGGTAGTAAGGAAGAGTTTTCTTCAGTGTTAAATAGAACCAATCCTGACGTATGAGAGTGAGTCATGGACAGTTAGTAAACAAGTGTGGAAAGCACTAGGTGGCCAAATGCACAAATGAAACTTATTTTACAAGTTAGGAAGAAGCAGTCCACGTTTTTTTTGGACATGTTATAAGAAGAGTGGGAAACTAAGAGCCAGGGATCCAGACCTCCAGGATGACCCAGAGTCCGCTGGGAGGACAGCATTAGACAATCTTTGGAGGACCGAGGACTAGAATGGAACCAGGCCAGTAGGAAGACAGCCGATACGATAGAATGGCGCGCTCTCTTTCAAACCTCTACACCTCACGGTAGAAGAGGAACGACTAAGTAAGTAAGTATGAGAAGAGAAAGCTGGAATATATCGTAACAACAGGTACGATTGAAGGAAAAGGAGATAGGGGAAGACAAAGAGAGCAAATACTGGACAGTTTAACATCGTGACATGAAAGGTGGTCAACAACAGAATTGATAAATTGTACTGGAGAAAGTGAGTTATGGAGACACATGATCTGTTACGCCACTAAGCATGGTACTGGATGATGATCTGGGGATAAAAGGTTCCAATAACAGATGATTCTGAAAAATCAGAAAGAAAAGACACAGGTAATGAAAAAAAATGGAGCAAAATGTTTTCAAACCGTCCTTGATGACACAGCACTACCGGAAATTGACTCATACAAATATTTTGACAGCGACATAGAAACCCGTAGAGCCTAGCCTGCTAGCACGCCTTTTCTTTTCTAGGAAGATCTCTAGATTAAGTCGTGAAGAGGATAAACAGAAACAGGAATGAAGGGAACGAGAGACGTGAAAGAAAGGGAGGAAATCGACATGGACAGACGTAGAAGGGGTGGCACAGGACAAGACTATGAAGGTGTGGCATGTACGAGCCGGTGTTCCTTGGAGGGCTGTTGGGCAATAATGATTATCATATGAACTCGGGGAGCCGCGGTAGCGCAGTGGTTAGTGAGTGCACTGGCTTCCTAGCTCGGTGGTCCATGGTTCGATCCCCAGTTGAGGTGGGATTTTTTAGACCGCAAACGGCCCCGGGGTCGACCAAGCCTCATGAATTGGGTACCAGAGCAACTCTGGGAAGGTGAAGGCGGCCGGCGTGATGCTGACCACATCTCCCCTAAGGTGCCGATGTTCAAGAAAATATGGACCTAACACCGTATTCCCAATATGCCTCTATTGGCGTGTAACGGGATCCTTTACCCTTTACCTCTATATGAACTCGGAAACACTCTTTCAGTCATAACCGTCAGCTACTCGTGAAGCATAGGTCATGAACTAATACACTCCAAGACTTCCATTGTTGTGTCATCCGTTCAAGCTCTTTCAGTGTCTTTTTTATCAGTTTCATTTTTGTCTATGCCAGTCTTCTTCGCGTCTTTTTAGTTGTCCTATATTTCACCTACCATGGGAATTCCGGAAAAGGACTGTATTGTAATGCTAACAGCTGGTTTTCTCAGTATATATACTATCCAACACCCGTGTCTTCTCCTCACTTCTTGTTATACAGTACAGGTACTTACCTGGTCTTGTCCATTAGTTCCCCATTGGTAGCAGATTGTGTGGTGATTGCGCCACGCCGTTTCAGTTCTTCTGTTGTTCGCCATTAGCCGGATATGATGAAAGTCTGTATCTTTTTGGTTGTCTTTTTTATTGTTCATGTTTGAGAGTCATACAATAGAACTCCCTTTATGTTTCCCCAGCACACACAAAAGCAACTGGACCTAGTATGAGGAAGTCTCTAACGCGTTACCGGTACATTTATTGTCCACATTAAATATAGCATCGCTAATTGTTGTCTCTTACAATAAAGCAGGTTGCATTATTTCTATGGTGTTTTATTAATTTCATCGTGGTGGACCTTTATCCAGCACTATACAGGGTTTCACTATATTCATCATCATCCTCCCGATTACCTTTCAGCGCCCCGAGAAGCAATATATTTTAACAAATACCTTCCAAGCCTGTGCGATTCGCTGTAGGTTGGTATATGTCTTTTTTATTTATTTCTTTTCAATCGTCAGTTATCTTCTATATGCGCTTTGCGGTCTAACTCTACATCGTTTACCCTGGGTATTTAAGACCAAGGACTGGTTCCAGCAATGTGTGTCCTACCATGACCTGATTCGTCCTCTCATGTCCTGTGAAACTGGCTCGTGTTTTATTATTTAGTGTTTTGTTTGACTGAAGGATGATCTTGTTCAACATTTTTCCTGGCACTGATAGTAACATTATTCCTTTGTAATGTATGCACTCATGCAGATCTCTCTTTGGTAAGACATTTTGCCCCTCATAGTCTGAAATCTATGGCGCTCAAATTCTGGATTCTCATATTCTGCTTTTCGTGCTCATGATTTTGAAACTGCTGATTTTTTTAATTCTCGTAACCTTGACTACATAATCGTTATTGCACTCCTGACCTCACCTAATTTACATAAATTTACATAAACCTGACTCCTATACCACAAACACATCCTCGTTACTCGCATACTTCTTACTCTCGCACCCACCAACTTTCATGCTCCTGAATTTGGCAATCCTGATTATTTTATCCCATTTTTCTCTTAATTCCTGATGTCTACCATTCTGACTCCTGTGCTCCATGAGTCCCGGTACCACTGACTCAATGTCAAACGACTAACCTTAAAACAGACATACCGTTACCTGTCAATGTCTACATAATTCTGCATTCCGTTCCTTGCTTCATCAGCAAGCACCACCCTCTTCAATTTCCCCCCTTCCCCAAAAAAAAAAAAATACCCCAAAAAAAATCTATCAGACATATCGATCTCTAACTGCTTTCCCATCTATTCTTTCCCCTGCATCAAATCCACTTTCCTGTTTAACTGCTCATCCGCATTAGGATTCCGCAACACACCTTCCGCTTTTCCGTTATTGCATTAGCCACAAACTTGCAACAAAAGTCAATGTTACGGGAATTCTGGCGCAATCAAAAATTGAAACGGAATGAAGTGCCGCTCGACATGGCGTGTATGGCGCTGTCAGTCATTTTTTTTTTTTTTTTTTTTTTGGAATCGGGCTCAAAAGACAAAAAGAATAAAAAAATAAAACCCATTCGTTTTAATAAGAGATCTGTGCGGAGGTTTGTACAGTCGACTGCTTAAGCAAAGCCGAACTCTGAATTTAAGTACTATAACACCACAGGATATTAATTACTATAGTATGTATCTCTCTGTTATGTTTTAACCTGGAACCAGGTGAAGCAGCTGATAAATCTTCCTATTCTGGAAGACAGTTAAGCTTGGGCTTACTACTGCTTTATTCCATCTTTATTTAGGGCCAAAGTTGACCTTAGGTTATAAATCGACAAAATGTAAATGAGAAGACCAATATTAGATTATTTGCAGGCATCAAATTTACCTATAAATATAGAAGAGGTGTTAAGAATAGACAGACCTAAGGAACTGCATAATATAGTCAAACAATATTTAACAAGAGCAAAAGTTAATATAAATTAATTGTGAAGGTGATGGTCTGATGCTGTTTTTACAATACATATGACTTTTGACAGGTCAAAGTCAATTAAATATCTATTAAAGTCAGTTATATAACTTTCCACCTTCTTTTACCGATCTGTCAGTCTCTTCATTGGCGGGGATGTTACAATGAGGTGGATATATTGGATCACAACTCTTTTGAGTCGTTGACATATGTTATAGAGCACTACTCTTAGGTCATCCAGGTCTGCATTATTTTGGCTTTTCAGCGTTGCAATTACTGACAGTTCACCAGTGAAGAAAGCAACTTGATTATGATGTGTCCAGAACCGCCGTGAGGATTCAAAGTATTATTTTTAATTTGTTTTTTACTTTTTCTTCTTTGGTTGTTGGTCGCTGACTGGCACAGCAGTCAGTAACCATCACGCCTAGTGGCGTCTTAAAGGGCAGCAACAAAATGTCTGAACGTTGCTCGGTCGACAGCCATCCTTCTTGTGGTGCCCCAAATGCTTAGCATATCTGACTCCTCAGTTCTCCGCCAGGTGGCGTTTGGCGTCCTTTGCTATCGCTTTTCTTCTGGAGTCTACAGCATGGCAGTTCTGGATCTCTTCTGAGGATGTGGCCAACCCATTTCCATCGTCTACCCGCTATGATGGTACGCATGTCCTCTTGGTGACTCCGAATTAGTAGTTCTTGGATGGTGATGATGTTCGGCCAGAACATTCGAAGGCGCGTTGTGTGGAAAGAGGACTCTGGACATTTCCTTTGTTTTATAACTGTCTAGCATTCTGCACCGTACAGAAGTACATAACTTACACTGCTCTCGTATATTTTTAATTTAAAGTTTTTACTGTACTGGGAGGATTTCCAGATGTTGTTTAGGTTGGCGAAGTATTCTCCTTCTTTTGTTTGTCACTTGGCATATCAAGCCATGTTTCTTCTGAATTTCGTGAATATTATCCATCTATCTCTTCCGTCGCCCCGTGTAGCTCATGGGTGTCTCTAAGAAGATGAAGACTGAGTAGGGTTACTGCTACCTCAGTCATGTGGTAACTGGTGACTAATACCTCAGTCATGTGGTAACTGGTGACTAATACCTCAGTCATGTGGTAACTGGTGACTAATACCTCAGTCATGTGGTAACTGGTGACTAATACCTCAGTCATGTGGTAACAGGTGACTAATACCTCAGCCATGTGGTAACTGGTGACTAATACCTCAGTCATGTGGTAACTGGTGACTAATACCTCAGTCATGTGGTAACAGGTGACTAATCTGAGGCTGTGCATACGGCTGGCAACCTCATTATTGGAAGTAAATGCTATCAAAACCACCTGTACAAGATAACATGAATGCTTGGTGCAGGCTTCGTGTCAGGGAAACTGCTACTGTTGTGGCGCCGTGCTTAGTAGGAAAAACGATTATGGTGACCTCCCTCTTTGGCGTTCAGTGGTGTGATAATATATGTGTGTGATAATATATGTGTGATAATATATGTGTGTGATAATATATGTGTGTGATAATATATGTGTGTGATAATATATGTGTGTGTGATAATATATGTGTGTGATCGAACCCAGGAGCTATTATTGTGAGGTAATCTCAGTCCAACATTGAATCAACGGTTTCAGTCGTACAAAGACTAAATAGATATAAGAGAACCCATAGGCTATTTTGGTGTGGTATTCTTACTTGCGCATATAACCCAGGATTATTATTGTGTTGTAATCTCAGTCGCATATAGCACCTTAGGGTTATTGTGGGTGTGGCAATCTCAGCCGCACATAGCGCCCTTGGGTTATAGTGGCGTGCTAATCTCAGTCGCACAAAGTACCTAATGGATTATTCTGGTGTGGAATCTCCGTAGCGATAAGAGCTCAAGGGGTTACTCTTGTCTGGGAATATCCGTCGCACATTGGGCCCAAGGGGTTATTCTGTCTGGGAATATCAGTCGCACATAGAACCCAAGGTGTTATTCTGGTCTGGGAATATCAGTCGCACATAGAACCCAAGTTGTTCTTCTGGTCTGGGAATATACGTTGCACATACAACCCAAGGGGCTATTCTGGTCTGGGAATTTCAGTCGTACATAGATCCCAAGCGGTTATTCTGGTCTGGGAATATCAGTCGCACATAGAACCCAGGGGTTAACGAAGTATGTTTTCTCTCTGCATTTCTTAATTCACGATCTTAATCTCTTGGGGGTTCTTCATTGCTTCATTCCCTCAACTTCCGTTGAGTCCATATGTATTTACAGGCTCACAACGACCTCGCATGTTTTGCCTTCCTTATGGTTTGTCGCGAATCTGGCGATGCATATCCCACAACCTGCACACACAAATTCTTGGTTTAGTGAATTTCAAAAAATGTACACTACATTTACAGTTTGCTCGATTTATTTATAGGATATCGGGATTCAGTAAGTGGTTCTTCCACTCTTAGCATTCGTGGTGCGGTGACGGCAACAAGGATAATAATTTTAAAGATGATTATAGTGACGATAGTGGTGATGTTAATTACGTTATAGTAAAGTAGTTGCAGTAAAATCGAGAATAAAACGTATGCGCTGGAAGGTTGATGACTAATGACTTGATTATGCTAATGATAGTGCCAAGGGTTATTATGTTCACTTTCAATTTGACAGCTTTTTGATGGAGATAATTTTAGATACACAAAGGTCAGCGAATGTTAATTGTTTTATCTAAAATTGTTGCCTTCGAGTGCTCCTCGATCAGGTCTCCGACTTAAATTTTGCTTCGCCTGAAGCTCTATAGGCTGTGGCTTTAAAATGTGCAACATTGTCATTAAATCCGCTGCACTGTTTTTATATGCTCCTCACAAAAACTGTCGATCGCTGGAATTAAAGTATTAAAAAATGTTAGCACTTTGCCAAAATTTTTATTATTATCATTGGCATTTGTTGCCCCCTTACCGAACGCGGAACTACTACTGTAGCTCGCCTGTTTGCAAGAAGCCTGTATAAAGCATATGCTCCTGCAGGAGTGGTTTATAAAGCTACATATTCTGATAATATAATTCTCTATTTGCATAGTCGTTTTATACTTACTTACTTATTCGTTCCTCTTCTACCGTGAGGTGTAGAGGTTTGGAAAAGAGAGCGCCATTCTATTCTATTGGCTGTCTTCCTCCTGGCATGGTTCCATTCTAGTCTCGGTCCTTCAAAGATTGTCTAATGTTGTCCTCCCAGCGGACTTTCGGTCGTCCTGCAAGTCTGGATCCCTGGCTCTAAGATTCCCATGCTTGCCGTGGTAGCCGATCTTCTCCCATTCTGTAGACATGGCCAAACCATCTCAGTTGGGATTGTTCTACTTGGGTCTGCAGGGGTTGGGTTTTTAGGCCTTGACGGATCGTCTGGTTGCGGACCATGTCTCTTCTTGTTACTTCAACCACCTTTCTCAGATACCTCATTTCTGAGGTTTGGATCTGGCTTTTGTGGGTTGTAGTCATTGCCCATGACTCGCATCCATACGTCAAGACTGGGACATAGGTGGAGCGGTATACAGCCTTCTTTGTCTTCTTACCAACTTCTCTTTTGCTGAGGAATCCTCGATTTATGGCTTGAAAAAGTCTCCCAGCTGCTGCTCTTCGGGTAGCCAACTCTTCTTTGATGCCTCCTTTCCGGTCTGTGACAGCTGCAAGGTATTTAAAGTGGTCGACCTGCTCCAGGACATGTTCTCCCAGCTTAATCTGATATCTTCTTTCTACTCGTGATATCACCATGGTTTTACTTTTCGAGCTTCTGATGATCATCCCTCTCTTCTCCAGCTCTTCCTTCCAGACTTGCAGGTTGGATTGAGATGTGCCTCTGATTTAGCAATCATGGCAAACATCATCAGCAAATGCCAGCTCTGAAATACAGACCTGTCTCATCTTCCAGTACCCCACTGGATACTTTCTTGTCCTCTCCTTACATGCTTTGATGACATCGTCCATGAGGAGTATGAAAAGATAGGTGACAGGATATCACCTTGTCTTACACCAGTGGTGGTCCTGAATTCTTCTGACCTATGGTTTGCCGTTCTCACATAATGTCTGCAAGACTTGTAGAAGCTCTGTATAGCATGAATCAGAGGTGTTGGAATGTTCTTCCTTGCCAAACAGTCCCAGAGTTTGTTCCAGGGGACCTTGTCAAATGCCTTTTCCAGATCTAAGAAGCAAAGATGGATCTCACTCTTATGCTCAAGGGCCTTTTTACTCAACTGTCTGAGTGTGAAGATTAGGTCTTGAGTACTTCGATTTGCTCGGACGCCACACTGGACCTCATCTATTTGTGGCTCAGCTAGGCGTCTGAGTCTCTGCTCCAGTATTCTAGAGTAGATTTTACCAGGGACACTGAGAAGGGATATGCCTCTATGGTTTCCACATTGTCGGTTGTCACCCTTTTTGAAAATCGGTGTTATTATGGCAATCTCCCAATCCTTTGGTATGGTCTTGTTGCACCAAGCTGCTCGTAGGACCCTTAGGAGTAATAGGTCACCTGCTGCTCCCATGTACTTAACCATTTCTGGTGTTATACCATAATGCCCTGCTGCTTTGCCCATCTTGATTTTCTCCAGTGCTGCCTTCAGTTCTTCCATCTTTATGTCATCTTCATCACCATTTGTGTCTTCTTCTGTGCTAGTGGTTATCATTTCTGATGCTTGACCTTGCTCACCATCCAGGAGCTCTCAAAAATAGTATTTCCATCTTTCCATTACTTCTTTTGGGGCAGTAAGCAATTTGCCTTACTTGTCCTTTATAAATTTAAGAGGGCACTGTTTTTCCTTCCTCATGTTCTTTAGGGTCTTATAGAACAATTTCTGGTTTTCTTGCGCATCGCTTTCTAGCTTTTCTCCAAATTCTTCCCATGACTTCTGTTTTGCTGCTAGAACCTTGTTATTTGCTTCTGTTCTTAGTATCATATATTCTTTGTATTTTGCTGTTTTTCCTGGTGAGGTTTTAGCTCCTAAGTATTGTTTCCATGCCTTTGTCTTCTCTCTTATTTTCTCTTTAACCTCATCTGTCCACCAAGGTGTCCTTTTTCTCTTGTTCCCAAGTCGAACTTCACCATATGCTTCTACTGCAGCTGTCTTTATGATGTCCTTGAATTTGAGCCAGAGTTTTTCCAGGTCATCAGGTTGTTCTTCTGTGTTTCTCACTGCTGTAGAAATAAGCCCCTGGTATCTGGTCTTCACTTCTGGCTCTCTGAGCTTGTAGGTCTTAATGCATGTTTCCCCTGCTCGTTTACTTAGCTTCTTGCGTGGTGTTAGGCAGTTCCTAGGCCGAGTAACTCTTTCAGTTGTTAACAGGTACTGGTCACTTCCAATCTCTGGCCCCCTCCACACTCTAGCATCCCACACATACTTGAATTAGCTCTTCCTAACTATAGCATAGTCGATCACTGACTTCTCATTCTTTGTTGATTCACACCAAGTGTAAACACGTGTGCGCTTATGGGGGAACTTTGTGTTTGTAATGATCAGATTCTGCTCAGTGCAGAATCTAAGGAGAGATTCTGCTCAGAAGGAGAGATTCTGCTCAGTGCAGAATCTAAGGAGTCGCTTTCCATTATCATTAAGAGTATCTTCTCCATATCTTCCGATAACTCCACCCCATCTAGCATGGTCATTTCCAACTCTGGCATTGAAATCTCCGAGCAGGATTACTTCATCCAGGCAGTCGTCCACTGTCCTTTGAAGCAGCTCGAAGAATTCCTCCTTGACCTCTGCTCGCTCATCTTCATTCGGCCCATACACAATGACAAGGTTGACTATGGTTTCTCCTTTTAGTTTTAGGACCATAATGCGTTCCGAGACAAAGTTCCATCCCTTGATACTATCCCTTTGGTTTTTGGCCACAATACAACCCATGCCCCCTTCAGCTCTTTCAGATGTGGGGACACCACTGTAGAGCAGTGTGTCGCCGTGGAGATCCATTATTCCTTGTCCTTTTTTCTTTGTTTCTGTTAAAGCCAGGATTTCTAATTTGGCTTTCCTCATCTCTTCCACCAGCTCCTCTTCCTTCCTGTTTATATTTCTTGTGTTCCATGTTGCGTAAGTCGTAGTCCGTAATCCGTTCCAGTTCGTCGCCTTTAGAATCAGTCCGGTTTTCTCTCTTATGTTTCTCGTAATCTGGTTTTAAGACAAACAGGTGATTGGCCTGTTGTGCCTTTGCATGATGGAGGAGCTGCCTCATTACGGCCTCCATGCAGACCGCCCTCCTCCTTTTTTCAGCCGGGCTTGGGACCGGCCTGGCAGAGTTGTCGTTGTATTCATCTCGCAATTTGTTGTGTTTATGTGATGGTTTCAGACAAATAGCCCATTCGTGTTTAGAACTGTTACTTTCGTTTTAAAAATTATCCAAGGTATGTAGAACCTAACAATCCTTAAATAGATCACACGACCGTTGGATTTTATTCAAGGGGAATACATACAACTACAAAAAATCTTTTCAGGACGTTCTAACTAAACAGGAGAGGAAAGACGTAAGACAGGCATAATCAATATATCCAAGATTTGTTCCAGCATATGTTTTGAAAATGTATGGAACACCTTCTCCTTTGAAAATATCGCTACACTGCTAATTCCACGCACCATTAATTTCACGTTACACGGTGCGTGCTTTCACTCCAGACATTAAAAATGGTACTTGATAGATTTTGTTTGCTCACTGTTAGTTGTGTATAAAACAGGGGCGGAGTGAGCGTTGGGCATTTCGGGCGCGGCCCGAGGGCCCACAGCTGGGATAAACACATTTAGAACCAGCAATCAAGAGTGATCTATTGTATGGCTGTGAAACATGAAAACAACAAAAACAACAACTGAACAGATACATACTGTCATAAATGTATGCAAGCGTAGAATAGAAGGATTCAATTGATAAAACCAGATCACAAATGTGCAACTGATGACAGAAAGCAGACACGCGCCAGTGGAACAAGAGATGAGACGAAGACGCTTAAGACGGAAAGGACACACACTGAGACAACATGTTGATAGCATTACTAGCTAGTCTCCTTTATGGAATCCCCAAGGTAAGAAAGGTAGAGTACCACCAAAGAACGCATGGAGAAGAGAACTGGAGACAATCAAGAAAACGCATGAAGAAGTTATGGAAAGACTTTGAGCTTATGACACGTGACAGGAAGACATGGCATAAGTTTGTTGAAGGACTGTACCCCTTTGGAAGCTGAAAGGAGAAGAAGAAGAAGAATTATTGTGAATCAGTAAGAAGGGGTCAATAACTCTGTTTTCCCAGTGGTTCCTAGCACTGTCAGTCCGACCATGATGTACAGCAAAGGTTCTCAACCTATTTTTGCTCATGGCCCCCTTCTGAGCCTCATTAACCTCTGTGGCCCCCTCGTAGTTGCTGTGAGCTGGAAAAAAAAAGTACTTTACCATCTTACTGTGTGTTACGATGTATGCTGGAGTTAGGATACATGTCGTGAGTTGCGAAGGTTGAAAGCAGATACAACATGCAAACATCGAACACCATAAAAATTGTAACTTGAATCAAATCTGCAGCAAAGATTGTCCAACAATTTCAACGTTTAATGTGACGTATTAAACATAGGAACATAGGCTCCACATCATAAATAAAATATGATCAGTAAGATGTTCTGATACAGTCTATGGTCCCTCCTTTATAATATCTTACGGGCTTAGTTAGATCTGGCCGACAATATTCTTCCAAGTCCACACTGGACTGATATGAAATAGAGCTTCGTAAAATCTTGACATCGTAAAAACTGTTAAAAAGGGTTACGGTACCTCCTTGAGAGTAGCGAACCAACACTGGCCAATAAATATATCAGTAGCGATCATCATCATGTCGAAGAAGGCTATAAGCACTTATAAAATATCTCCATATTCACGGAGCACATGAAATACCCGTCCACACAGCTTGACGGACACAGCACAAAAGAGACAGAAAGTTACGAACTTGCTTCTAAGAGCAGACGTTGCATGCGTCACACTTCTGCTACCTATTACGTCACACCAACACCAATGGTGCGCTGATCACAAATAGTACATTTTCGTAGTACTCTTTGGTGCGCACAGATGTATCTCCTATACGGGCATATGTCTGTGTGCAAGAACGAGGCGTAACACTGTGGTCTCCTAGAAATATGGCATGGCCACATGGGGCGCCATGTGAAGAACATTGAGAACCACTGATGTACTTCTTCTTCTTCTTCCTCGTTCGCCCTGAAAAGGACGGTGGTTGCGTTGTGTCTGTTTACGCCTAAGCTGTGATATCTGCACCTTTCGGTCGACACATCCGACTTCATCACGGCATTTTTTAGGGACCGGGTTTGCCTTCCCATTGCGATCCGCACTCGCTCAGCCAGACTGCACTGCTGCAGACTGTTTCCAGGACCACCACGTGGAGGTGGAGTGCGGTCTTGACCAGCTCTGGTTCGCTGGTCCTGATGCAAGCAGTACAGCTATGGGTCGCTGACTGCATTCACTATTGATGTACAGTATCAAATTATCGAATTATTTTTTTTATTCCCAGTGTGTGTAAAGAAAATTAACTATAGGGTGCGTAATAGTTCATTAATTAATTCCACTTCACCTTCCGTGTGGGGCGCAATAGCTTTAACAAATTCATGCCAAGCATTCATGACCTGTGCCTTCTGTTCACAGTCTGTCCATGTCTTTTTTTGTATCCTTTTTATGTTTGTCCCAAATTCATTCTCCGTGTGCTCTTAGATATACCGCTATTTCTTTTACCCTGGGATTCCGGAAACAAACCGTATTGTGATGTCATCAACTGGTTTCTTTCATGTGTGACTAATCCAATGCAGCGTATTCTTCTCATCTCTCCATCATCATCATCATTATCATCACCTTTTAGCTCCCCAAGGAGCATAAGCCTACAAAAAACGTAAGCCAAGTCTTCATGTCTTGTGCCATCAGCGCAAGGTTGTTCCCTGTCTTTTTTTAATCACTTTTATGTGTGTATCGTAACGGACAGATCACTCTCGATATCACCCCTTAATTAGGAAGTGGGATTTACCGTATATACGATATATATATATATATATATATATATATATATATATATATATATATATATATATATATATATATATATATATATATATATATATATATACGAGGGGCGTTCAGAAAGTAATGCACCACATCGTTTTTCTCAGGCGCTGTTTGTTCAAAAAGCATGAAATTTATACACAATATACATGGATATGTCATGTAAACATCGGTATTATTCAACATAATCCCCATCAACTTGTACGGCTTTATGCCGCCGCGAAACAAGTGCATGTATTCCTAGCTCGTACCAGATTTTGTCTTGATCATGTAGCCATTTCTTCGCTGCATGAATCACTCCTTCATCATCTTCAAACCTTGTCCCACGGAGTGCATCTTTAAGTGGACCAAATAGATGAAAATCCGAGGGTGCCAAATCGGGACTATAGGGTGGATGGGGTAGTACAGTCCAACCCAATTTGGTGATTGCTTCCCGTGTTGCCAGACTTGTGTGAGGTCGCGCATTGTCGTGAAGGAGAAGCAGGTCTGCTTGATTCTTGTGCGGCCGAACTCTGCGAAAACGTTGATTTAGTTTTTTCAATGTCTTAATGTAAGCTTGCGAATTGATTGTCTCTCCTCTTGGCATAACGTCCACAAGAACTGCATTTGCACTACAAATTCTGACTGACAGCTGTAAGGCCAATTGTTGAGTAGAGATTCGCCTATCAGTAAGAATAATGCCCTCAGCGCATTTCAACATTTCTGCGTTGGTGGCTGTGGCAGGACGTCCACAGCGTGGCCGATCAAGCAGCTCCTTATCTCCACTTCCTGATTCTTTGATTCTCTGAACCCAGTGACTGACTGTACTCCTGTCGACTGCAGAACTTCCATACACATCACATAGACGCTTGTGAATGTTCACAACAGTTTCCTTCTCTGCAACGAGAAATTCTATCACAATTCGCTGCTTATAACGCAAGTTGCTAACACGCTCCATTTCAACGGTTTAGGGCAGCCGTATTATTTGGCCGGTTACGGTGCAATTTAATGCACACAATTGGCACATGCCATATTTAAAGTGTGCAAAATGTCATGCTTCTATCTTCCTTACTAGCTGAGAAAAACGATGTGGTGCATTACTTTCTGAACGCCCCTCGTATATATATATATATCCTCCCTTAGATCACATAAGGAGGATCTCAGCACAGCGCACGAACTCCGTAGCACCGGCGAGAATCCCAATGTGTGTATATAGGAATCACACATTCTATAAAACTATTTGTGGTGGGTAGGTATCTAATTTTTAAATCTTTGCCAGGGCAGGGGCCTGATAGGCCAACTCTTTACGATTTCCAACTGCCGTGGGATTTTTAACGTGCGCAACTTGCCCAAGGGAGCTCCTATGTTTTTGCCCTTATCCCAGAAGTCTAGGCATCCGATCTCACTACCCAGGAGACCGTAGGGGTGTATGACATCATTAAGACCACTGGTTCTGAAAAACAATTTCCAGAAAATTCATTCCCTCAACTGCGAATCGAACCCGGTACATCTAGAACTCGAGGCGGACGCTATAGCTCTTAAACACTCCGACCCCTATATATATATATATATATATATATATATATATATATATATATATATATATCTATATATATATCTATATATATATATATATATATATATATATATATATACATTTATTAATAATAATAATCCCTCAGTCATAACTAACTATGCGAATGCGCCCCTGAGGTGAGATACATCAGCTGCTAACTTCCCTGGTGTTTCTGTCAACGTTATCTCCTTTCTTCTGCTTGTTGTGTGAACTATATTAATATATAGGGGCGTTGTGAGAAAGTTGTCGGTATCAGTATTTTCTAAGATCATATGAAATTCTGTCAACAGCAGAATTGCCAAGGCAAGTGCAGCTTTCGGAAGACTAAGAGTAAATGTCTGGGATCGACAAGGAATTAGTGCCGCCACCAAGATAAAAGTATATCATGCAATAGTGCTCACTACCCTCCTGTATGCCTGTGAAACATGGACAGTGTATAGCAGACATACCAAGAAGCTTAATCATTTCCACATGAGCTGTCTTCGCAGGATTCTCAGGATCAAGTGGCATGATAGAGTATCTAATTCTGAGGTCCTCAACAGAGCACATATCTCAAGCATCTACACATCTACACAAATTAGATGGGCCGGACATGTTGTTCGCATGCCCGAAAAACGCCTCCCAAAGCAGTTGATGTACAGCGAACTCTCCGTGCGTAAGCGAACAGTAAGGGGACAAAAGAAACGCTTCAAAGACACACTGAAAGCATCGTTGAGCAGCTTAAAAATTGATGTCTTCTCCTGGGAGACTATCGCACAGGATCGCTCTGCCTGGCGGACAAACATTACTCAAGGCGCTCGCATTGCAGAACAGAATTTAGCTGATAAGTCAGAAGGCAAGCGTGCTGCAAAAAAGGTCAGAATGCACAGCAACACTATTGTCGACTCTAACCATGTGTGCCCCGTATGTGGTAGGGCCTGTAGGGCCAAATAGGACTAATTAGCCGCATGAGATCACGGCACAGATGTGTCACAACTCAAGTCTGAAGCTGTCCCCATCTTCGCTTACGATGGGCAACTATTATTATTATTATGAAATTCTGTGATTTTTAAATCTCTGTGCGTGTGTTCGTGTGTTCATGTGCTGTGTGTGTGCTGTGTACTAGATACAATGATGCAGGCCAATAATTGTTCTCCTCAACTGACTTGTCGGACACACACAAAAAGTTATCATAAATATATTTTTATACTGATCGTTTCTTTAGCTGTTAAATTGGTGAGTGTATCCCATATCTGACTCGACTACTTCCTTTTTCTCCACCTTCCTGTCTCAGTTCACTTGTTGTTGAAGATTAAATCACACTCCATTAATTTATCTCTCTTTTTTATATAGACCTCAGTTTTTTTGTAACTCATTTTTCTCATACACTATTTATTTTTATCAAAGTTTGATAAAAACGTCACACGTCACAGGAAGAATTTTTTTGTTGCGTTTCCTGTATTCTCAGACCCCAAGCGTGATAATTTCTTTCTTTCTTTCTATTTATCAGTGAGAGTTTCTTTCTCCATCAATAATTTATTGTTTTGTTAATTTCATGAAGTAATCCCCTGGATTAATTTGTGTTACTATCGTTATTTTTTTATCAGAATCGACATCACTGTACTCCGGGCAAACCCATAGGTGCTCAGTCTCCCTCAGTAAATGTCGAAGAGTATGAATGCTAATTGTTCCTGTAGCACGCTGGTTGTACATACATGTCAGATGGTTCCTCTCATACGTCCATCTCTGCTCGTCTTACGTTTGATGCTAAATCCCAACTGTCTTAGTCTTGCTGATCCATCTACTGCAGTGTCGTTCTCTAATAGGCGATCATTAAATACCCTTATTATCTCTTCCATATCTGTCGTAGATTTTTGATAGGTAATTATGATCGATAGGTCCCGTCTGAATAGAACTGGAAAAGGTGGTGACTCAGTGAGAGATAAGGTAAAGAAATAGATTTCACGAGTGAAAAATGGTGAAAGGTAGAGTCTTTCCCTGGATTGAGAAGATACTCTAGTCCAGAGTATCATTTACGACTGAGATTTGTTGATCAGACAGTATACCTCTCTGTATATATTAACATATACACTATAACCACTCACATACACACACACACAGATAGGTAACGACAATTAGACGCACACACGTGAAACTATATTAATGGAGTAGGGATATTGGGATGAGCTGACCAACACAGGTAATTAAGTTTTTAGGTTAAGTTTATTTATCATAAAGAAAAAATACTTCACATTGAATATCAAATATCAAATATATAACAAAATAAATCATAGGTTAAGAATTAATAAAGAAATAAACCCATAAGTGCAATTCCCTCTGTTGAGACAAGATCCCGTTAGAAGAAGTTATTAACCCCCAAAAGGTCAAAAGATTAGCACTATGGTATAGAATTTGACTATACTGTAAAGAACAGAGTTTCTGGTTAATCTATTCTGAAATGAACAGTATAAGCAAACATAAGAAGGGAAAAAAAAACAAAGTGAGTACATTAGTTATACAATATAAGAATTATTCATCCCTGCTTTCACTCGCTCTGACAAACATGTGATCACATTTCATTCTCGCTTACCAAATAAGTGTTTGACAACAGCTTGAACATATCTCCATGCTCCAGGTAACAGATTCAGTGTCGGTTCTTTTGGCAAAGTAAGCCCCAGTTCCTCAAATGACTGATTAATCCTGTTATTTGGTGAACGCTTACTTTGTTACTTATTATTATTGGCTCTGTTCATGTCACAGCAATTAGTTAAGGTATGAAACACAACTTCGAGATCAAATGTCACAGTGTACAGTAGCTTGAAATATTCGATTGTTAAATAGAATGTCAGGTAGATAAATCTTTTCTGGATAAATCCTCGCCACAACCCAAGTGGTCGGTAGTCTGGAAATGTTAAATTTGATATTCTGCGCCACAGCGGGCTGAATGTAGATGAAAATGCAAAAGAAATCTGGGTAGCTAAATGTCCAGTTAAATGTTATTCTTATAGTGTCATATATTGGTACGCTTTCTCTCTCTCTCTCTAGGTGAAACAAGAGGTCAACCTCGAAGACCCGATAATTACAATAAGAATGTCTTTTCTTGTATTTGTTGGACTAGACTTAGACCCTTTCACAGATTAAGGCCGCTGGTAGATTTTGGGTTTGTGACCCGTACTAGATATAGGAAGAAAAATGCAAACATTTATCCGCAATCTCAATTCAATCCTAACCCGCGTAAAGGTATAATTTTCTATTATCGTTTAAAAAAAACCCCGTGAAATAAGCGCTAGTCATTTATAACATTACTCATAATGAATTAGAAATAAATATATATTTCGTCAGTACTCATAATGAATAGTGCATTTACTAGTCGATTAAAATATCTCTTACTGGTTAATAGTAATTCATTAAATCAAACGCTACAGCCGGAACAATTTAGCTATAAATTATTTTAATTCTGCTAGCCAATTAACACAGTAAATCCTAGTGAAATATAAATGACGAACTTTTTAACAATTAAATCACTCAACACAGAAAATCTTAGTGAAATACAATGCCGGACTTAACAATTAAATCACTCAAAATTCTAGTATAATATTTACCGCAACACAGAAATATGACTATCTCCAATCAGAAAACTAAGAAATTCCACTGGTATAATGGATCTACAAGGAGCCGCGCTGGCGTAGTGGTTACAACACCGCTCTGGCGACCGGGTGATTCAGGATCAAACCCGGGCGACGGCATTTGAGGATTTTTCGTCGACCGGGATTCGGACTGGATTAACTCGAGACCTGGCTCTAATGGGTACCTCCGAAAACGGCGAGTATATGCCTGAATGGCGAAGGACACTTATCTCTGTACAAGAAAATAGGATACTCACGTAAAAATCAATGTCAGGTTAGACATTAAAAAAAAAATAATAACCTGTGATTTCGCCTCGAGTATTAGCGGGCGTACGAAAAAAAAATGGATCTAGAATTCGAAGCTAGACGTCTGAAGATTCTGTGGGTAACTCTCGTCGTTTTTACCTTACCTTAGGGTCGTCCTGGAGATGTCTGGACTGGGTCCCTGGCTTTTTGTTTCCCATGCTTGTCGTGGTAGCCGATCTTCTCCCATTCTGCAGACATGGCCAAACCATCTTAGTTGGGACTGTTCTATTTGGGTCTGCAGCGGGTGGGATTTTAGGCCTTGACGTATCGTCTGGTTGCGGACCATGTCTCTTCTTGTTACTTCAACCACCTTCCTCAGATACCTCATTTCTGAGGTTTGAATCTGGCTTTTGTGGGTTGTAGTCATTGCCCATGACTCGCATCCATATGTCAAGACTGGGACATAGGTGGAGCGGTATACAGCCATCTTCGTTTTCTTACCAACCTCTTTCTTGCTGAGGAATCCTCGATTTATGGCCTGATAAAGTCTCCCAGCCGCTGCTTTTCGAGTGGCCAACTCTTCTTTGATGCCCCCCTTTCGGTCTATAATAGCTCCGAGATATTTAAAGTGGTCGACCTGCTCCAGGACCTGTTCTCCCAACTTAATCTGATGTTTTCTTTCTTCTCGTGATATCACCATGGATTTTGTTTTAGAGCTGCTTATGACCATCCCTCTCTTCTCCAGCTCTTCCTTCCAGACTTGCAGGTTGGATTGGAGATGTGTCTCTGATTTAGCAATCAGGACAACATCATCAGCAAATGCTAGCTCTGAAATACAGACCTGTCTCATCTTCCAGTACCCCACTGAATACTTTCTTGTTCTCTCCTTACATGCCTTGATGACATCGTCCATAAGGAGTATGAAAAGACAAGGTGACAGGATATCGCCTTGTCTTACACCAGTGGTGGTCCTGAACTCTTCTGACTTATAGTTTGCTGTCCTCACATAATTTCTGCAAGACTTGTAGAAGCTCTGTATAGCATGAATCAGAGGTGCTGGAATGTTCTTCCTTGCCAAACAGTCCCAAAGTTTGCTCCAGGGGACGCTGTCAAACGCCTTTGCCAGATCTATGAAACAAAGATGGATCTCACTCTTGTACTCAAGGGCCTTTTCACTCAGCTGCCTGAGTGTGAAGATTAGGTCTTGAGTACTTCGGTTTGCTCGGAATCCGCACTGGGCTTCATCCAATTGTGGCTCAGCTAGGCATCGGAGTCTCTGCTCTAGGATTCTAGAGTAGATTTTACCAGGGACACTGAGAAGGGATATGCCTCTGTGGTTTCCACATTGTCGATTGTCACCCTTTTTTGAAAATCGGTGTTATAATGGCAATCTCCCAATCCTTTGGTATGGCCTTGTTGCACCATGCTGCCTGTAGGACCCTTAGGAGTAATAGGTCGCCTGATGCCCCATGTACTTAACCATTTCTGGTGTTATACCATCATGCCCTGCTGCTTTGCCCATCTTGATTTTCTCCAGTGCTGCCTTCAGTTCTTCCATCTTTATGTCATCTTCATCACCATTTGTATCCTCTTCTGTGCTAGTGGTTATCATTTCTGATGCTCTACCTTGCTCACCATCAAGGAGTTCTGAGAAATATTCTTTCCATCTTTCCATTACTTCCTTCGGGGCAGTAAGCAATTTGCCTTGCTTGTCCTTTATAAATTTAAGAGGGCATTGTTTTTCCTTCCTCATGTTCTTTAGGGTCTTATAGAACAATTTCTGGTTTTCTTGCGCATCCTTTTCTAGCTTTTCTCCAAATTCTTCCCAGGACTTCTGTTTTGCTGCTAGCACCTTGTTCTTTGCTTCTGTTCTGAGTATCACATATTCTCTATATTTCTCTATTTGTCCTGCTGTGTTTTTAGCTCCTAAATATTGTTTCCACGCCATTTTCTTTAATCTTATTTTCTCTTTGACTTCCTCTGTCCACCAAGGTGTCCTCTTTCTCTTGTTCCCAAGTCGGACTTCACCACATGCTTCTGCAGCAGCTGTCTTTATGATGTCCTTGAATTTAAGCCACAGGGTTTCCAAGTCATCAGGTTGTTCTTCTGTGTTTCTCACCGCTGTAGCAATAAGCCCCTGATATCTGGTCTTAATTTCTGGCTCTTTCAGCTTGTAGGTCTTAATGCTCATTTCTTCCGTTCGTTTACTTGGTTTCTTGCGTGGTGCTGGACAGTTCCTAGGCTGAGCAACTCTTTCAGTTGTTCTTTTGATTGTAAGCAGGTAGTGATCACTTCCAATCTCTGGCCCCCTCCAGACTCTAGCATCCCGGACATATTTGAATGAGCTCCTCCTAACAATGGCATAGTCGATCACTGACTTCTCATTCTTTGTTGGTTCACACCTAGTGTATGCATGTATGCGCTTATGGGGGAACTTTGTGTTGGTAATGATCAGATTCTGCTCACTGCAGAATCTGAGGAGTCGCTTTCCATTGTCATTGAGAGTATCTTCTCCATATCTTCCGATAACTCCACCCCATCTAGCATGGTCATTTCCAACTCTGGCATTGAAATCTTCGAGCATGATAATTTCATCTAGGCAGTCATCCACTGTCCTTTGAAGCAGCTCGAAGAATTCTTCCTTGACCTCTGCTCTCTCATCCTGGTGATAAGGGTGGATTTGTGCTGAAGTGGTAACTTGCCACCCTTATCGACACCTGGTGTTAAAGTGTAAGATGTAGGTGTCTTCTCTGATTTAGGATGTTGCTGTGTATGTGGTAGTGGAACAGTTCACAGGGTTATCACACAGGCAACATGACGTGTAGAGTCATAGAAAGGGTAACTTCGTTGTATAAGTTTCTTTCATTTATTGCACGCCACAAAACAGTCATGATACTTATGACATCAACATGGTTAACGAGTTCAGCAAGATGATATGGCACATTGAAAACAATTTCTGTAGTCAGCAATGATAGCTGTTGTATATATGCGTCATAAGACATCACAGTTCAATAGATTCAGAAATTCATCAATCATCGAGTGCTAGTTCGTGAAGCTGTATAAATAATAATAATTTCTATAACTTCTGCAACAGTGTCAGCTACAGATCTTCAATGTTCATAAACAATAATAAATGCTCCCATTCTGATGCTAGCAGATCAGTTGTATACAATAAGTCCGTTCACTGTCTGCACGTGAATAGCATACATGGGCTACAGGTCAGCTCGACCTTTATAATGTTCCTAAGTCTAACCATCTGACTTGGACGTGATCTCTGATATAACGAATCCTGGAACACAGACAACAGTCTTGTTGGTCTAGAGCGACCCATATATATTTAACTAGTTCAGGTATACAGATACCGGTGACTTAATCCTAGTCAAAGTACCTCTCCATTTTTCATCACACAGGCGAGCAAATAGGCGACAAAATGACGAACCTCTAGATGATAGCATAAAGTTCGATACAAGAGGAATTACCTTATTTCGGAAAATCAACCATGAACATATGCCTCCAGGCAGGCTGCATAATACTGGGAAATAGTCTAGTTAGCTAACTAACTCACTAAGACACTGTATTTCCCTCAGAGAATCACAAGACGCAGTTGCGTCTGCTCGCTTCTTAAACCATTTCTAAACTGCCCCAACTGGGCGGAACACACAGAACGAACTCCCGGTTTTTGACATGCGCAGAACGACAATCTCTGAGTTGCCGTTCACAATAAGACGATTCGAAGAACATTCGAGATAAAAGTCTTACACAGTCGCGCCTTTTATGGTCATGAAAAGAAGCGTTAAGAAAGGTTTCAGACATCTACCATAGTTGACTGGTACTACCAAATAAGGAGATGTGGTCACGCTTCGTTCAAGAAATTATAGACCGAACGTGTCTCTATACAAGAGAAGGCAACTCCTAAAAAATTGTAGTTTCGATAACTCGGATTATGTCCCTTTGACCATAGAAAACATAATACACACTTCAGTCAAAAAATGATCATACATATCAAAAAATGTTTATACAAACGAAAAATAATAATGATCCGTGCGTAACATTACCGCACCCTCCCTGGAAAAAAAAAAAATGAAACATTTTTTTTTTTTTTAAATCCTGGAGCCGGAAAAAATCTAGGCTCCTAACGCACGTATGATGCGTGGATATATACCTAACAAATTAGCTCAACGCATGGAGCGACACTGAGATCATATCTCAGATCCTTAGAGAAAAAATTTATCTAAGTATACGCTGATATATTCCAGGAAGGTGCCACCAACACACGCCACAATGATGGCAACAACATAATGACAATCAAATTATACTCATACCAATATATGAAATTAAATATATTATGTGTTATCATACAATGTGTTGCAAATAGCGGTGTAATTTACTAATATACCGCACTATATTATTACATTATATAAAGTAACAGTAATTAATAAGTAATACATGTGTTGCTCTTCGGTGACATAAAACATTCAATAGAAGAAGATGTGGACATCATCCGCTCCCAATGTAGGACAGGACTTGATATCCTCAAAGTTCCACAATGGACATAAACTCGCAGACTTCAATGATGTGCTGCGAAAATATCAATAACACAAATCTTAAAGACAACTGGTAAATTTCTTAATACAATCCTGAAAATAATTTATTTAAATGTGGCCGAGTGATCTTTTGGCCCGTATATCACTAACTAAGCCTTCTTAGATAATTACATGGTACAATGTTATAAATTTCCCTCAAAAAAAAAAAAGTGAGACAAAATCTACTAACATGTCATTATAACATTGGACTGTATATCAGGAAATATATATATATGACAGAAGAATCATGTGGAATCGTGTGGACATCTGGACAGAATGTCTGCCATTACATTATCCGAACCACGGATAGCTCGAACCGAGAAATGAAATGGTTGAAGAGCTATGGCATAACGAGTGGACCTCGAGCTCTTCAAGTTTTTGCTCTGAATAGCAGTAAGCGCTTTCTGGTCGGTTTCCACAATGAAATGTGCGCCTAGAAGAAATCTTTGTAACTTCAGAATAGACCATACCATAGCCAATAACTCACGGTCTAAAACCGAGTAATTCTTTTCTGCAGCGTTTAATTTCCTAGAGATATACATCACCGGATGCAAAGTATCAGAATACTCCTGCATTAGTGCTGCCCCAATCCCTGTTGACGAGGCGTCACTTCGAAGAACAAAAGTCTTCTCAATAGTAGGTAACTTAAGAATAGGTGGAGATGAAAATAGGGCTTTAACCTGGTCCAATGAGGATTGACATTCTTTAGACCAGCGGATCAGATTAGGCGACCCTTTCTTCAATAAAGTAGAAAGCGGTGCCATAATGGAGGACAGATTCGGAATGAATCGTCCGTAGAATTGAATCAAACCTAATAGACTCCTTACTTGTTTCTTCGTCTTAGGGACCGAAATGTTAAGTATTTTTGAAACATTGTGGTCCTCTGTCTTTAAAAGACCATGACCAACCCGATGACCTAGGAAAGAAATCTCGCTAAATCCTATAAAGGCTTTAGAGGGTTTTGCAGTCAAGTTATACTCGCGAAGAGTAGACAGTAATTCGTATAAACCCAAATAGTGATCTTCCCAAGAATCACTGAATAGACAGATATCATCTAGGTATGCTATGACATCTGTACGATATGCGAGAATTCGCCGCATCATGCGTACGAATGTAGCAGGGGCGTTCATAAGACCAAAAGGCATGAAATTCCATTGGAATAAACCCCTAGGTGTAGAAAAAGCTGTAAAAGGTTTGGCACGTTCAGTTAGCGGGACTTGCCAATAACCTTTAGACAAATCTAGTTTGGTAAAGAATCTAGAATTAGAAAGTTTATTGAGTAGCTCTTCTAATGAAGGCATAGGTTCAGCATCGAACTTCGTAACTTGGTTCAATTTGCGATAATCTACGCAAATGCGAATGTTATTATCCTTCTTTCGAACAATAACCATAGACGAAGAGTATGCTGAAGTGGATGGTTCAATGATTTCCAAACGTATCATTTCATCCAACTCTTTTTCGACTTGAGACTGGAAATGAATAGGTATTGGATATGGTCTGACTCTGATAGGATTGTGATCAGTTAGCACAATGTCATGTTCTATGACATGTGTGTGTCCCGGGATGTCTGTAAGAACATCCTGAAATGTTTGCAACATCGAAGAAACTTGTCGATGTTCCTCAGCGGAAAGATTTGGAGAAACGGTCACGTTTTTCCAAGATTCCGTAGAATAAAGTGGGACCATAGAAAGAGGAAGATTGACATCAGAAAAAGTAGTTTCCTCATCCTGTATAACTGACAGAGATGAGTACTGACCACGAGTTGCTTGTGAATTGTCCGTAGCCTGGAAAATAGGCTGCAAATAGTCAGGTCTTTCATAAAATTCTGTGAGCATATTTATGTGGAAAGTTTTATGCTTTCCATCAATATCGACAACATAGTCGACATCAGAAATTTTGGAGACTATTGCATATGGACCTTTCCATGCAATTAGAAGTCTGTTCTCCCTTGAAGGAAGTAGAACGAGAGCTTTGTCACCTGGACAAAGTTGTCGTAGACATCTATTCTTATTTGCAAACTGCCTTGCCTTTTCTTTAGCAAATTCTGAAGACGAAGTTGCTAGTTTGCATGCCTCGATGATCTTTTGCCTAAGAGCAATGACGTACTCATAAGAAGATTGAGTCTCATCGCTAATATTATCGGCAGTGATTAGATCGTGAAGTAAAGACATAGGGCCGCGCGGTTGCGCGCCAAAGACAAGTTCAAAAGGGGAAAACCCCGTATGTTCATTGGGGACCTCTCTATACGCAAAGAGAGCCGCGGGTAAGACCCTGTCCCAATCCTGAGGATGATCCTCAGTTATTTTACCAAGTAAAGTTTTCAGAGTCCTATTTAAACGTTCGACCAACCCATTAGACATTGGGTGATAGATACTGCTGAGAGACCTTTTAATGTGTAGCATAGACATTACCTGTGACATAGTGTCTGATATAAGTTGAGTGCCATGGTCTGACAATATTTTCTCCGGGAAAACCCAAGCGAGAAAATATCAGCCAAAGAGCGTCTGCGATATCAGCAGTTGAGATGCTCTTGAGAGGTATTGCCTCTGGCCAACGTGTGCACATATCGACACATGTAAGGATAAATTGATGTCCTCTAGCCGACTTAATTCTAAAAGGACCGATAATATCTATTGCCATTTTTTGAAAAGGGCGAATAGGAATGTCAGCAGCCTGGATAGGCGCAGCATGTCGTGGTCCTTTAGATTTGACCTCCTGACATACTTTGCAAGAGCGACAGTACATTCGTATGTCCTTGCTCACAAATGGCCAAAAGAAAGCCGCAAGAACCCTCGACTTTGTACGGGAAAAACCCATATGTCCAGCACATTGCGAGTCATGAGCATGTTGCAATATTTGCAATCTCATGCTCTTAGGCACAAGAATTTGTGAATGAGTGGACGTAGTCGAGTCTTGTACCATACGTACAAGTACGCCGTTCTTCATAGAAATCCAAGATTTCCTATTAGTGTTCTGATTAGGATCACCTTTTTTTGCTAGAATGAAGAATTTTTGTAAAGAAGGATCTTCTTCTTGCAATTTGATAAATGAGTCACGTGTAATAGTCAAGTGACTATCTTGGTCATTTACTTCATCATTATTAGTTAATGAAGTTTGAGGTGGATCCAGAGCATGTGCTCTTGTGACCACCGCATTGGTAGCTTCAATGTTTTGCTCTTCCCAAACAGCAATCTGCTGTGGGGTACATTCCCTAACTCCGTGAATACGACCAATAATAAGGTCCGCAATAGGGTTTGGAAGTAGACACGCGTGGACCTCTCCCGTGAAGAAAGGAGTAGCAATGTGTATTATAGCAGTAGGATACTTTTCTAACGTGCCACCAAATGTGACACATTTGATGACTTTTCCTGTAGCACAGGATGGATCTACAAGAGATTGCCTAACGCCGACAGTAGTACATCCAGAATCAAACAACACTGAGACTGGATTACTATTTACTAGCCCCTTATGTAATATAAGAGAACCTCTCCCATCATGAGCAACATTAGCAGGAAGAGCGGGCAAAGGATGACCACAGCTTAAAGTACTAACGGTTTTCGGATCAAATAAAGTACTGCATTGGATACATTTATTTGCCCTACCAAAATCAAAAGATGAGCATCCGATAGCATTATGGTCTTTATCATTATTAACCTGTTTATCTGCTCCCTGAGATTCTTGTTGAACAGAGTTTGTCTGTTGATATCTTTTTCTCTTATGTTGCGATCTACCGCGACCATTATTGCCTCTGCAATTATCATTAAAGTCCCTACTGTAATTTTTATCCTGGTTTGAGTTCCAGTTTCCATAACTGTCATTACTATCTCTATGTTGTTGACGATTACCTTTGTGAAAATTTCTAAAGTTAACCGGAGTAGAATAACGTGTAGTATTAGGTTGTCTCCAGTTCTGGGAAGAAGAATCACCCTGGAATTGATCACTATGGTTCTGGGCATAATTACGATTACTCTTTTTATTGAAATTTTTCTGGCTACCCTGAAATTTACGCATAAAATTTGGGCCATAAGGTGCTGCCGAAGCAACTGGCAGACCTTCTTTCACCTTAGAGTTACTAATGGTTATGTGCGGATGCGCAGTAACATACTGGCTACAGTATTCTTCCATTTCTTTTATGTTTTTAGGCTTACGCTCATGAAGAAAAGATAGAAAAGCTTCATTAACAGAAGACATAACCTTATCTCTAAGTAGTAAATCCATAAGAGCTTCAAATGTATTTTCTGTCTTAGACAACTCAACCCATCGTAAAAAAGTAAGACGGATGCCTGAGATGAATTCAGAGAATTCAACTCCAGTTTCTGGTAACATGGTTTTAAATTTAAGACGATATCCGTCCTCGTTAAGTTGGTACTTCTTTAACAATGCCGCCCTGACAACCTCATAGTTGTTTTTGTCAGGCACATCTACCATACTCAACAAAGTCAAAGCATCACCTCTAAGTATCTTGGACAGATGATACACATATAATGTTTTATCTATATTATGCACATTACATGCACTTTCAAATCTATCTAGATAAAATGTTATATCATCGATTGAGGGATTAAATGCTGGTAGATTAAGCTTGAAATCCTTAGCATTAGTCTTATTTGACACCTTATTTGCCTCATTAGCATTACCAGTGTTCAATAACTTTAACTTCTCTAACTCTAAAGCTAAGACTTTTTCATCATGTTCCATTTTTGCTTTTCTCTCATCAGCCTCTCTTTGTAACCTTCTTTCTTCAGCCTCAGCCTGTAACTTTCTTTCTTCAGCCTGGGCCTGTAACTTTTTTCCTTCAGCCTCTATTTCAAGTCTCTTATTTTCAGCTTCTTTTTCAAGTCTCTTATTTTCAGCTTCAGCCTGGGCCTGTAACTTTTTTTCTTCAGCTTCTTTTTCAAGTCTCTTATTTTCAGCTTCAGCCTGAAGCCTCTTCTCCTGAGATTCTGCTTCTCTTTTTTGTTTTTTCCATTTCCATTTGAAATCTTTTTTCCTCCACCTGCATCTGCAGTTTCTTTTGTTCTATTTCAGCCTCTATTCTCTTTTGTTCAGTTTGTTCTTTCATTTTCTTTTCTTCCGACTTCAATGCCTTGGCATATTGAACAGTCGCAAATTCTTCTAATTTATCACCTGTCTTCCCAAGGGCTTTACCCTGCTCAATAAAGTACTCAAATGTAGACATGATGTCCAAAATGTGAGTACAGAACCTGAAATAATTAATTATCTTATTTCAATGTTAAATAGCAACAAGACTTAATAAAGTGCTTGTATAATCTCTATGTTGAACCCAATCTCTGTGGGAAACAGGAGTTGACACCAACTTGTATTATCAAATGTATAATAATATCACAAGTCACCTCTTAATTAACAGTGCACTACCCAAATCAGTGCATAATCATCAGTTATTTATCATAACTGCACTACAATAGTGCATAAGCAAAAAACACCAGTTTGTTATGATAAGTGCACTATAGACCAATAGTGCATGAGCATATATCAACAATAGTGAAAGCTAACTATGCAAGAACTATGTAAACAATAACAAGACAATGTAAACAATAACAAAGGTCATCAACAATGTAAACAATAACAAAGATCAAAGTCAATGTAAACAACAACAAAGATCAGAGTCAATGTAAACAATAACAAAGATCAGAGTCAATGTAAACAATAACAAAGATCAGAGTCAATGTAAACAATCAACAAAGATCAAACAATACGAAAACATTCGCATAAGTCAAATACACAAACAGCAAAACTAAAAAAGAAATATGCGAAGATATGACTAACAAATGACGCTACAGTGTATACACAAAAATATACGTAAAGAACTGAATAATAGCAAAGGGGAGACCTACAAATACAAACAATCGAAATCGAAACTAAAAACACAAAGAAAGAGAGAGAAGAAAAAAGAAAAAAAATATATATATACAAGAAACAAAAATAAAGCACAACTCGTCACAACTAAACAGATATAGCAACGATTGTCGCTAGCAAATTTCACTGTAGGAAATTCGCACAGTCCCTAACGAAAACGCTAACAGTAGAACCTCTGTGACGTGGTATCTTCTACTGCAAGACTCCGCCCAACCGAGAAAACCCGCTGAAATATAAACATATAAATATACAAATAACAAATAACATATAACATATAAACATGTATCATGAAAACAATAGGAGAAAGTGTGAAAGTACAGAAGGCTCAGTTAGAACATAAGGGCACAGTTCACAAACAAAACAGGCCACTTAACTTCTATAAATCCAGCGTCAGCACGGTGCAGAACAGGATGTAATCAGCATTCTGAGGATAATGATCCAACGTTGATTAACTTCTGCTCCCATAAACAGCCATGACGAAGGAAAAGAGCTTCTAATACTGCAACAGTTGTTACGGGGCTTGACCTTCTGAATCTTCTAAATTGATTTAACCGGCACTTGACCTTCTGAACCCGCAGCAGTACCCCTGAGACCGGAACAGTTGTTACGGCACTTGTCCTTCTTTTCACCAGATCAGGAAATCCATTCGCTCGGTACTTGTCCTTCTAATTTTACATAAACTTCAATATTGCCGAGCAGCGCCGGGTAGTTTCAAAATCAGCAACTGTCAGAAAATCCGGATACTTTCAATAAAATTTCTTGTAAGGTGGTAGTTGATGCTGTAGTTGTATCTAGTATGATGATGATGTCTGGGTTTGCTGACCCCCTTGATAGCTGGAATCAGAGTGAACCAACCTATGGCCACCAAAAATGATATGGTGCGCCAAAATATCAGATGATAGAACCAGCTCTGGCCACCAAAAATGATAAGGGTGGATTTGTGCTGAAGTGGTAACTTGCCACCCTTATCGACACCTGGTGTTAAAGTGTAAGATGTAGGTGTCTTCTCTGATTTAGGATGTTGCTGTGTATGTGGTAGTGGAACAGTTCACAGGGTTATCACACAGGCAACATGACGTGTAGAGTCATAGAAAGGGTAACTTCGTTGTATAAGTTTCTTTCATTTATTGCACGCCACAAAACAGTCATGATACTTATGACATCAACATGGTTAACGAGTTCAGCAAGATGATATGGCACATTGAAAACAATTTCTGTAGTCAGCAATGATAGCTGTTGTATATATGCGTCATAAGACATCACAGTTCAATAGATTCAGAAATTCATCAATCATCGAGTGCTAGTTCGTGAAGCTGTATAAATAATAATAATTTCTATAACTTCTGCAACAGTGTCAGCTACAGATCTTCAATGTTCATAAACAATAATAAATGCTCCCATTCTGATGCTAGCAGATCAGTTGTATACAATAAGTCCGTTCACTGTCTGCACGTGAATAGCATACATGGGCTACAGGTCAGCTCGACCTTTATAATGTTCCTAAGTCTAACCATCTGACTTGGACGTGATCTCTGATATAACGAATCCTGGAACACAGACAACAGTCTTGTTGGTCTAGAGCGACCCATATATATTTAACTAGTTCAGGTATACAGATACCGGTGACTTAATCCTAGTCAAAGTACCTCTCCATTTTTCATCACACAGGCGAGCAAATAGGCGACAAAATGACGAACCTCTAGATGATAGCATAAAGTTCGATACAAGAGGAATTACCTTATTTCGGAAAATCAACCATGAACATATGCCTCCAGGCAGGCTGCATAATACTGGGAAATAGTCTAGTTAGCTAACTAACTCACTAAGACACTGTATTTCCCTCAGAGAATCACAAGACGCAGTTGCGTCTGCTCGCTTCTTAAACCATTTCTAAACTGCCCCAACTGGGCGGAACACACAGAACGAACTCCCGGTTTTTGACATGCGCAGAACGACAATCTCTGAGTTGCCGTTCACAATAAGACGATTCGAAGAACATTCGAGATAAAAGTCTTACACAGTCGCGCCTTTTATGGTCATGAAAAGAAGCGTTAAGAAAGGTTTCAGACATCTACCATAGTTGACTGGTACTACCAAATAAGGAGATGTGGTCACGCTTCGTTCAAGAAATTATAGACCGAACGTGTCTCTATACAAGAGAAGGCAACTCCTAAAAAATTGTAGTTTCGATAACTCGGATTATGTCCCTTTGACCATAGAAAACATAATACACACTTCAGTCAAAAAATGATCATACATATCAAAAAATGTTTATACAAACGAAAAATAATAAAAACAAAACAAAACACCCAACAGTGCCCGATGCTAATCTGAAGAAGCAAACAAAGCACAGAATGGTTAAAATCATAATATAATACTGAATGAGAAACACCACGCTCTCACCTGTCAAACAGTCCTTCCACGTGTACTACCTGACACCCTCAACTATCACACACGCACGCACTCATGCGTGTCATCCAATGCGACTAGTGAGGTGTTGTGCGTGGGGCTGGCAATCTCACCATGTAACACAGGTTGCTACCGAAACCACTACTACAAGAGCACACACTCAGCTATCACACACACACACACTCATGCATGTCGTCCAATGAGACTAGTAAGGTGTTGTGCGTGGGGCTGGCAATCTCACCATGTAACACAGATTGCTACCGAAACACTACTGCTCTAGCATATGAATACTTAACATGAAGGCAAACCACACTGTTGGCCCCATGCTCCCTCAGGAGCGGAGAAGAGAAATATATATCTTGAAGTGAGCCCACGTGCTCTCACAACCATTCCTCACATAACCATAATTAAATAATCATAAAATGGACATAAAATAATATTCAACTGTATGTACAACAAATACTTTCAGTAATGAGAATAAGCTACTACCTCGTAACTGATCTACCTCAATATTCGTTACTGCATTCTGAAGCATGTCGTATGTGACGACTGGTGCGGCTGGGAATCTCATCACATGAAACACATCGTTACCGAAACAACCACTGCAATAGCATAAAAATGCTTCTTGTCGGCTTGTGATAGACACCAGCCACATTGGTGTTTCCATGCTCCGCCGGGAGCAACCAGAGAAACACATGTCTCAACAAAGGAGTGGCCTCGCGCTCTCCAGAAATCTAAATACATATTCTCACCTCACAGTAACCCATTAAATATACAGTAGAATTATCAATAAACGTGAAATACACTCAATTACTTTTACATTAGAAAAATAAAATATAATTATTCTCGACTTAAACCAAACTGGAACTAAATACACAACGTGTCACATGGCGTAACATTATAGGTTTACCACGCGGGGCGTGTTATTCGCCGCTTTTTATACAGTCCTCGCCACGTGGCTACAATCTTGCTATTGTTAATCTTATCTACATTCCCGTGAAATAGCTTCATACTATATCTGCCTTTCTGATAACATTTCTGTCCAGTTTCATGCATAAAACACTCTCCTACTAAATTTGCCCGGTCTGATGGATGAAATACTTGATACTAAATTCTCACATCTGGATTTAGGCTTTGCGTGCCTAATAAAACCTATCCAGACATTATTTTCACTCATCTATCATTTCTTCAAGACTAAATCATAATGTCCTAAAAAGACATTTCCTTTGGAAACACATCTATCTATATCACTAAACATTAAAACAGACTCGTGCTGAATATAATTCTAGAATTATATAAAATTAATTCTAATTTAAATTAACTCACGTGCTCAATGCATTTACAGTTTGGCTCTGTCGTCTGTTCTCTCTGGCGGCTGATACTAGGAAAAGTCCGCTGGTAGCTCGCTATCTCTTTTTATAGGCACTAGGCTAATCACTCACTTTACTGCGCTAGGCGTATTAATCTTGACTACTTAAATATCACTCGCGATTATCGCTTAGGAATAGCGAAAACACAAATAAAACTTACAGCTATTTAATATAACACAATTCTACACCACAACTTAATTTAAATGCATTATTATGGCATTTTCATCAATCTTCTACTTCAGATTTTTCACAACCCAGGCTCGCGCCGTCACGTGATCTGACAGTCACGTGGGCCGACCGAAAATATATGGGCGACAAACATGCCTTGAACTGAAGTGGGGGTGGGGCCTCAGGGGTGTCTTCCCGGCCCATCACACCTTGATACTATCTTTCTGGTTTTTGGCCACAATGCAACCCACACCCCCTTTAGCTCTTTCAGATGTGGGTACACCACTGTATAGCAGAGTGTTGCCATCGAGATCCATGACTCCTTGTCCCTTTTTCTTTGTTTCGGTAATAGCCAGGATTTCTAGTTTTGCTTTCCTCATCTCTTCCATCAGCTCCTCTTTTTTCCCATTTATACTTCTTGTGTTCCATGTTCCATAAGTCGTAGTCCGTAGTCCGTTCCAGTTCGTCGCCTTTAGAATCAGTCCGGTTTTCTCTCTTATATTGCTTGTAATCATAGTTTAAGACAAACAGGTGATTGGCCTGTTGTGCCTTTGCATGGTGGAGGGGCTGCCTCCTTACGGCCTCCATGCAGGCCGCCCTCCTCCTTTTTCATCCGGGCTTGGGACCGGCATAGGCGGAGTTGATCTCGTCGTTCCGTAGCTTAATTTCATTCCGAACAAACAGATGAGGAGGGAGGTAAACTTGTGATTATCTCCCCCTTGATTTCTCAGATTAATTCCCCCTGACCAATGTCTACCGAAAGTACGTCTTAACTAATCGCTCTTGATTTTCTTTATTAGCTTATCTCCCCCTTTTCTCTCGCTACGTGCATTATAGTCTGTATGTAAACATTCCTAGTGTCTATCAGACATAGAGAAACGAAAAAAATAGGCGTGGCTACAATTATGAGTTTGACAAATATAGGAGTACGAAGGCTCTGCCTTAACAAAACGTGCATAACTAATAAGGAAGCAAGGTGGGAGCAAAACGTGTGATATATGTAATATATTTACATAACTCTGTCACAATATCCATATCCTGTGTCCCCACTATGGGTGCTCTCGACGCTAGTCTGTCAGCTCTCTCATTACCGCGTACCCCTGCGTGACCAGGACAGTAGATACACACCAGTTCCTGAAGACTCGAGGCTTCTATGGATATATATTGTGATAACAGTAAGCATTGAAAGGAAGAGATATAGAACCACAAAGAGAGACGAAACCGGACTGTTGAACACCGTGGCATGAAAATATGTTTACAGCATAATGGATAAAACAAAACCGCCGACTGGAATTTGTGGTGAGACGTCATCACCTGCGCCAGAGGACACGGTACTTACAGAAGAAGAAGTATATATCTATCTGTCTATCTATCTATCTATCTATCTATCTATCTATCTATCTATCTATCTATCTATCTATCTATCTATCTATCTAACTATCTATCTATCTATCTATCTGCCTGCCTGCCTGCCTGCCTGTCTGTCTGTCTGTCTGTCTGTTTCTCCAGAAATGTGCCAGCTGTCATAACATTCTATAATTCTTGCTCACATAACAAAACAAACAGTGGGCTCACACTTTATGATGTGGGTTTAAACTTCGGACACGGAATAGCCGCAGTTAGGATATCTTTTGTTAGACCCTTATTCGTCAGTTCTAAATGTTAAAATGTACATACTGGTTGTCAAAGTAGTCAGGGTTATTATTGAACTGAGTGACATTAAAACCTGATGGTCTTTTATTCACTACTAGCTGTAAGTACCCGGCGCTGCACGGTTGTTTCTGCTTTTTGCCGCCCGGGTCAAAATGAATACATTTTTTGGTGGGATATCTTTTTATTTGATCCTTAGCCACCGAATATCAAAGCAGTCAGTGGCCATCACGCCTGATAGCGTTTTGTAGGGCAGCAACTAACAGTTTCCACTGAGCTTGGTCGGCGGCATCCTTCGTGCAGTGCCCCAGCTCTGATTCGTTCTTTGCATCTCGGCGTTCACAGTTCTCCACCAAGTTGTTTTTTGTCGGCCTCTCTTTCGCATTCCTTGGGTCCATAGCATAGCTGTTCTTGTGATGGAATCGGGGCCTCTTCTGAGTGTAAAAACCAACTCCAGTGTCTGCCAGCTTGTTGGTATGCACGTCCTCTTGGTTGCTCCGAGTAAGCAGTTCTTGGTTGGTGATGGTTTTCAGCTAAAAGACTCAGAGAATTATCCTTAGGCAGATTGAGTGGAAAGAGGACAATTTCGACATTTCCTTCTCTGTTACTCTCGAGCATTCCACACCATAGAGAAGCACAGAAAGTACACAGCCCTCATATAATCTTAACTTTGTGTTTGTTCTGTACTGAGAGAACTTCTAGATGTTGTTTAGACCAGCAAAGGCTGTTCTTGCTTTATTCATTTTGTTGTTGATGACTTTGCTTGTTCTGCTGTCTGGTGTTACTATACATCCTAGGTATGTAAATGTGTCTGCCTGTTCTAGCTTTTGGTTCCGTTTTGTTATGGGATCAGGATTGACCACATTGAGTGTCATGAACGCTTTCTTCTTAATTGATTGATGCCAAACTTACTTCCTGACTATACTTATTAAGTCTATCTGATTTTTCTTGGATGTGTTGATGTGAATGTGCGAGTAGTGCAATGTCATCTGCATATTCCAGATCTTCCACTGTAGAAAACGTTGTCAATCTAATTCCTCTTGGACTGCCCTCTGTTTTCTGGCGCATCACCCAGTCTATGAATGTCAAACATAAAGTGGTTGATAAGGGGTATTCATGTCGTACTTCTGTCTTCACCTCAAAAGTTTAGATTGCTCTGCCCAACACTACATGTAAAGTTAGTATAGAGGCTTTTTTTATGGAAACAATGCTGCTAATCCATAAGCCCTCACTATTTTCATGAGGCTGTCCCTGTGTATGCTGTCAAAAGCCTTTTCAAAATTACCAAAGTTAATAAATAGCTATCTCTGCCATTCTGAGCCCTGCTCTACAATGTTTCTGAGGGTGATATATGACCTGCACATCTTCTGTTCTTTCTTAGTCCTGCTTGTTCTTGTTCATGGTCCAATGCTTTTGAAATTCTCTGGATAATTTATCCTGCCAAGTATTTTATTGGGAACTGATAGGAGAGTAATTTTTCTCCAGTTGTTGCAGTCTTATGTGCATAGTTTTTGTAAATTATTTCCAGCCAATTCCGAAATCTTTTATATTCGAAATTATGTATGCTTATTTACGATATTCAGATTTCTGTTGTATTGGAAAGAAGGGGGTAAACAGGTTTTTCATTATTTTGGCAACTAATTTCAGCAAAATCACTGAAAATATGTTGCAGCATGCCTCTCATTAGATTCGCAGTGATTCTTTATCGTATTTTTTTTAAATTTAGAGTCTGATTGCTGAATTTATCTTTTTTTTTACCTTAAAATTTTAAGAGTGCAGTTATTTTTTTTTTTATACTTTAATACGGTACACACATGACTACATAAAACCAAAAAACACTCCTGTCTTAGTGTTCTTTACCTACGACAATCTGAGGGAGTACCTGAGGATTTTGCCTACCCTCAAAGGCATTCGTCGACCAACAAGTTAGGTACCACGAGCTTAGACTAAATGATTTGCTTAAAAATACACATGATTCTGCCCATCTGGACACACATGGGTTAATTGTAAATATCGACTAAAAAAAAAACTAAGTCTTTCCTTTAGTCGTTGGTATATTTGATTACGTTGCTATTGTTCAAAGGGCCTTTAACAAATTTAGATATAAGTAATCCCTACTGCATCTATGTTGGTATTGGGAGATGTACATGTTGTTTGTAATGTTGTTGTTGAACTAGGGCTGCTGAGCTTTTCGCTCTTTTGCAGCCAATTCCAAGTTGAAGACTCCGTGTATTATCAACAATGTGGATTTAGGCTTTCCCTGTGGCTTTTCTGTCATTCCGAAACGTGTTGAGTTGAAGTCATGAGTTGCAGTTTCTCCAGCTTGGCTTGCATTTAAAGGATCATCATATGTAGTCCCAAATTAAGAGGAACAAGCATGTGGAATTTTGTGCATTCTCTGCCACACAAGGAGGTTCTCCAAATATGCAGAGCTAAAATACTGTGCTCTGGTTCTGGGCTTCTCCCAATGAATCGTCACGTCCCTCACAGATCTACTTTTCAGCTCCCCCTGCCTATCACGGGGTCCATCATGAGATCCTCCTTCATGTAGGCAACCAAGTAAAAGCCAGAGTTACATCTGGGGCCCAAGTGACTCCTCGAAGCTTAGTGTGCAATGCTGGATTCTGTCACAGAATTGCCTCCCCTGCTTTGCAGTTGTGGACAAAACTCAATAGTATCTAATATGGGCCTTCAAAGATGTCTACCTTCGCACAAGATTCCTCTTGGCAGAGTTGTAGATAGAAGAGTAATGATGCTTCTATCTCAAGGGGGTATTCATAAGATATTTCCGAAGTCAAGAACAATGCTGCATTGGCAGGGTAATTGTTAACTTATATCGGTCCGCCGCCTTTTATGAAGAATTAAGCAATTATTAATTTCAACTCGTTCAAGCCCCCACCCTGATTTACTCAGTGGAATTCTTATTATTATGGTATAGCTCTGTTTAGAGTGTATTTAGTAAATTGACTGAGACAAACATGCAGTACATTCGAAATGATTAAATCGACGTTAAATTAGTATATTTACAAATAACAGATTTAATATTCATTTAGGTTTTAACAAGGTTTTAAAGAAATGAATAATTATTTATAAAAATAAATTTATCATCACTTTTGTGATGGAATGAAAGTTTATAAAGGAGGTCACTTGGCAGCTTTTATGTGTTATTTAGCTGTCAGTGACGGTTCTGCTTCTTCTGATTGTTTGGTTCTTGGTAGACTGATCACGCTCGTCGCTGGTCAAGGTTGTAGGGCGCAGCACGTTCCCAGAAGTGTCAGGGAGTGTCTACAAAGTTGGTCCCTCGTCTTTAAGCTCATGCCACTTTTCCCTTCTTGTTACAGAGATAGTACCCTCAACTGGTACCACCAATAACTATGGTAAAAGAATGGAAACAAAACGCTCTCCTGAGTATTGCGTTTTTCGACACATAGTTATGGGTCCCTTTCTCCTATTCCACCATCCCATCTACCTCAGAATTTACCCACGATGAGAATTTAGCTTAATCCCTCCAGAGAAAACTTTCTTTACATTTGAATTGAATAGCTTTATCTTGACATTATATTCAATTGAAAAGGTTAATAGTATAGATAGAATATGGTTACGTTAACATCTTCACTGATTGAAAAGTGTTCACAATATAGATTGAATATGTTCTCATTTACATCTGCACTGGTTGAAAAGCTTTGAAACTTTCATTAATTTCAAAGTGAATATGTTTACACGGATATTTTTACTGGTTTGAAAATGTAGATATTATAATTAGAATGTATATCATTTCTTTCATCTTTCCCTCCCTGCTCCATATGGAACTTGGGACTACTTGTGCTTTTATTTCTCTTTAAAAAAACTAGTAATAAAGCAGTCTCCAGACCTTGCAGTGGTGATTCATGAAATCATCATTCTATATGATGAAGTTGCTAGCCTCAAATGACTTGGACATCCACTAGCACTTTTCACGTTAATATTCGCATGGCAATATATACATATTAGTTCACATGTTAGTAATGAAAAATATAAAATGTAAAAAGTACAACTTACGCCAATCTTGGCTCACGGACTGTTTGCTCAGAGAAGTAGGTTTAAGGCACTGGCATATGCCTTTTTTCACGTGTCTTGGGGTTCGTTATGTTAGCACTAAACTCCCACTACGACTACGTGTTTCAGTTTCCTCAGATGCCTGTCTTCTTTATTAAAATGGTTGTCCTGGGCTCTTTAAGTCCTTCAATATGTTCCACAAAGTCCGGTCTGATAAAGAAAATTCTGAATTCCAACTTATGGCAGTCTGGTTTCGTCTTGGCAAGCGATCCTCACAGTGAATTTTCACAGTGTCTTAAAACTGCGAAAAGGTCAGGTTTTATGGCCCTTCTTCCCCCGCACTTGTTTTGTTACGATGCTAAGGAAGCTCCAATCGTTTCAAACATGCGTGATGTGTGAGGTAATTTCAAAATTATTTCCGCCTGAAATAATATGCGTGATGCAAAAGGTCACGTCTCCCATATATGGAATGAAAACATCCTCTCTCGGCCATGTTTACAAATAACTTATTATTACTTTAATATAAAGTAATGTCTTTGTAACAAGGTGTGCCGGAAACGATGATGTCATGCATGTCTGTCCAAAATGTGTCGCACAGACGAGTAATCTCGTTATCTGTCGCTTGAACACACACAATCCGGCTCTTTACCATTTTGACAAATAACGCACCCTGGCCTTATCAGCGATTAAACAAATGCGCTTGGCGATTTTAGTGTTAATCTATAGTCTGATGTCGGCCACACCCGAAATTAACCAACATGGTTGTCGATTAATATTATCCCAGCCGTTCCTTGCAAAGCAGGGAGAAACTGATAACCAAACAGACATGACGACTTATCAGTGAGAGGAGTGTAAAAATGTTAAAATTACAAAATATCTGCTACATAGCAGAGAAAGAAAAAAGTGCCAACCATGGAAAAGCACGTAAATAGTCAGTACAACAAATAGACAGGATACGGCGGTAGTGAAGCAGAGATCGATCCAAAAATAATTATGTGACAGATTCTCAAAATGTTTCACCACAGAGGGAATCCTTGGAAGTGTGTGGATGATTTCAAGAGTCAATGAGGGTATAATTAGCCTCACAGACGAGAGTTTCACATCCAAATTTACATACTATAGCATTGTGCATAGCTGTTGGTCCTGTAAAGATGACACCAGATATACTCCTACGCATGCGAGCTGTACATAACAAATACCACCTATTACTGACATTTATTACAGTAAAATCTCTGTGTGCGTAGGTTCTATCTACGGATTAGGGGTTATCGATCTCGTTATAAAATCTTACGCCTAGCATTGTTTCCCCTGTGCTAAAGTTACGGGTTCAAAATTTATGTAGTCCTTACCACAGTTGCTGTCACAGTGGGCGAACTGTTTTTAATCAGTGCTGTCCTGTAAACAAACTAAACTTTCTTAAAATAGATATTCATTAACGTGAACAAACTAGTCAGTTATATGTTATTGATCCTCAAACTACATTTCAAATACAATCTTCGGTATTGATTTTATATGTGGCTAGGGTTTGTCCCGGGCGTCCGATCGGTGCAGTGGTTTGAGCGCCTGTTTCTCACGGCAAAGTTTCCGGGATCAAAATCTTTTAGGGTCACGCTTCAGTTCACCTTACCGAGCTTTAAATTAGTACTTGACCTTGCTATTTATAAAATATTGAAGTGAAATGGCCACCCCACCTGTTTAAAAAATATTAATCTAGTGTAGTGAAGTCTCTAACACTTCACCCCCCAATGGCAGTATCTACTGCAGGATTACCTTTACTTTTCAGGGTGTCTCTCATGCATTTCAGCATCACCAGCAGACCCGTGGAAAGGTAGCTTTTGAGGGATGTCGAGGGGAGGGAGAGGATTATTAAAGTCAGGATCCCACACGCAAGGCCACGCTAAAGCTTAAATGTAATTTTTTGTTTGTTCAGGGACCAGGTGAAAAAAGCTACCCCAGGAACACAACTGATCTCTGTTCAGACCTGCCAAGCAAATAATAAATCAGTGTTCTTGGCTTCCTTGGGGTTAAGGGCCGTAGGTCTGCGAGAACGTGCTACCCACCCATTTCGTCTCCCTGTCGTCTTCTCTACCTCTCATCTAATGTGTCCTGAAATCATCAGCTCTATTCGCAGTGTCTAAACTTTATATTTCCGTTGATTTTCGCACCTTCTATTTCCCCGTAGGTTCCATTTGATTGCAGTTTACTCAGGGAGTGTCCAATAATATCTCTTTGCGTACTTTTTTGTTGTTACTTCTTCTTCTTTGATCCTTAACCTCCAACTGGCAAAGCAGTTAGTGGCCATCACGCCTGGTGACGTCTTGTAGGGCAGGAACAAACTGCTTCCACCTTGCCAAGGAAATTATTACAGGGCGTGCTGTAGTATAAAAAAAAAAGATAAAGGTAGTCCCATATCAGGTCCTGCCGTAGTGGAGTGAGGTGTTAGAGACTTCGCTATACTAGGTCCGGAATTGAGAGTTGGGGGTGACCAGTTCCCTTCTTCGCTGCCTTTTCCTACCCTCACCCAAGAGCAGAGTCAGGTACTCATTCTCAGCTGGGTAGACTGGTACGTGTCGGGACGGTGAATCGAGCCCGGGACCTTTGTCTCGAGAGGCCACCGCCCTAACGACTCTGCCAATTGAACGTTCGCTGTAGTATTAATCAAATATTACTATACACTTTTCACATACTGGCCAAATTTGCAACGAGGAAGTTGTAACGACCTAACCCCCAGGACTTCTTGACATTTACAAATCAGAATATACCCAGTTATCTGTGGTAAATGAACCCACCAGCTGCACCTTGGATGCCCTTATACTCCACCGCGTATTCAATTTTATCCCCGACAACTTTGATTACACGGATCCGACTTTTTACTGACGCTCAGTGACAGTGGATCAAAGTACAGGGTGTCCATAAAAGATTGTACCCTTTTCACAAAATTTATTCTCGGCCCCATGACGTGGTACGAGTATGCTTTCTGTCACAAAAATAAGATAATCTCTGCAAGTTTTTAAGCATACCTTACAAAGACTCAAAAAGAATGTACCTATTTCTTTTTTTTTACCTACTTGACCAGTGTGTTGAGAGATATGTAACAATTACCGGTTGCAACTCAACTGCGAAAGTTTCACTTGAAATACCCGCTACGCGCATGCGCATTTTTTTTTAGTCTTTGTAGACTTTGTCCCCTTTACGTCTGTCTTTGTTGCACACTAAGCATGAAGGAGCCACTTGAGCCTCAGACGTTAACTCTGGCTTCAACCTGGTTGGCTGCATGCAGGAGGATCTCATTATGGCTCCATGATAGGCAGGAGGAGCTGAGAAGTGGCTCTGTGTAGAACGTCACAATTCCTTGAGAGAGCCCAGAACCAGAGCACAGTATTTTAGCTCTGCATGTTTGGAGAGCCCCCTTGGATGGCGGGGAATGCACGGTATACCACGCTGTTCTTGCTGTTAGTTTGAGACGGGATATGATGATCCTTTAAATGCAAGCCAAGCTGGAGAAACTGGAGCTCATGATTTCAACTCAAGAAGTTTCAGAATGGCAGAAAACTACAGGAAAAGCCTAAATCTGCCAAGTAGATAATACCAAGGAGTCTTCAACTTGGTGTTGGCTGCAAAGGAGCGAGAAGCCCTAACTGAACAACAACACAAAGTATATCTTTATTTTTTCCTCTCCACTTATTGACATCTATTATATCATCATCTGTGTCTACTAGATTAGAGATGGCTACTGTGTGTATGTTTCGAAACAATGGTTCGACACAGTTTCGTACCCGAACGATTCGATACTGAGCCTTCTTGCCGTGTCGATACTGTATCGGTTCGTGTCTGCCTCGCTGTTTTGCAGAGTAGAGATGGCTACTGTGTGTATGAGTCAAACAATGCACCGAGTCCGACACATGGACACAGTTTCAGTTCGTTTCTGCCTCGCTGTTTTGCAAAGAGACACACTGTATCACTTTCCGTGGGCCTTTGTAAAATTTGAATAAACCGTTCGGAACATTAGTATGGAATATCAAACATGTCATATTTTTCAAGGATGTGTTATGATGACTTGATTTTACAAGTGATATTATTTTTGCTGAGAAGTTATAGACACTGGAAATTGTGTCAGTGCTGAAGTTGTCAATGTTTTAGGCGCTATGTTAAAGTTGAAAGTGTCCGTGTGTTCGTATAAATGTAATGGACACTTTATTAGTTCTGCTGATATCTGTGTAGGCCTACTCGGTGTGGATTTGAATCATTGTCTACCAAAACTAGCTTACTCTAGTTTGATATCATGTGTTATTATTACTGTTGTTATTATTATTGTTGTTTTTTTTATTATTTTCCCATATACTGCAGCTATCATCATATCTACGTTTTATTTCATCATAATGAAGACTTGTGTAAAAATATTGAATTGTGGTCACACGAAACGCCATAGATTTTCACACACGACAGTAAAAACTGAGAAAATTGTCTCACACAATTCATGTATACCCGCCCCGGTACTGTTTATAAGAGACTTCTTTCTCCCCTATTATACGGGCAATTGTGTCGACACACTGTTTCGACACACTGTTTCGACACAGTATAATTAATTGAGCCGACTGTCTCGAAACAACGGAGTGTATCGATTCGCCCACCTCTAGTGTCTACCTGTAGATCGAGATTTACTTAATGCCGTTCTGTATTTCGTATATTGTAATATGCATGCGCAGTTTCTTGTATTGACTAAAATGTAAACTATCTTACGACCAATATTATTTGCGTACATGTATTATGGCCCTGTATGTATGTATATATGTATACATGTGTATTTGTAAGTCCGTCCCGAAATATTCCCCCTAGTTTCTACCTTTGCCAAAAGGCTAAAGCTTAGCTCATTGATTGTATTAGTGCTGATCTCAGTCAAGTCCAGCTGCCCTAAATTTCCACTTGACAATAGGCTTTTTTGGACGTTTTTCTTGCCTTCCTAAATGAGTGACAACTGCTCCGTAACGAAAATTTACAACCTTGTGGAATGTAGTTTTTTTTGTTTTGTTTATCTTTTAAAATGCGAAAAGCGTCATCTACTTTTATCACGAAAGTGATAAATTCAGGGTCGGTCTGGTACTGAAAAATATATCATGACCAAATAGCTTTTTCATTATTTTTTTTTTTTTTTTTTTTAACAAAGATTGTGCTATAATCAAGACGTATGGGCTGTGTGTTTTACGTCAAACCATATTGTTTAACTTACATCATACAGTTACATAGTGCTATTATCAGGACATATGGGCTGTGTGTTTTACGTCAAACCCAATTGTTTAACTTACATCATACAGTTACATAGTGCTATTATCAGGACATATGGGCTGTGTGTATTACGTCAAACCCAATTGTTTAACTTACATCATACAGTTACATACATGCTGCCCTGAAAAAAAGCTATTGCTTTGGTAATTGCCTGGTCTCTGGAGCTACACATTGACCTTTCACCTTTCAACTCCCAAAGGAGCATAGGCTTTATAAAAACGTATGCCAAGTCGCCCTGTCCTGTTCCATCAGCTCAAGGTCTTTCCATGTCTCCTTGATCCCCGTCACGTCTGTCTCCAGTTTATTTAGTCCATGTCTCCTTGACCCCCTTCACGTCTGTCTCCAGTTTATTTTGTCTGTCTTTTTGATCCCCGTCACGTCTGTCTCCAGTTTATTTTGTCTATGTCTCCTTGATCCCCGTCACGTCTGTCTCCAGTTTATTTTGTCTATGTCTCCTTGATCCCCGTCACGTCTGTCTCCAGTTTATTTTGTCTATGTCTCCTTGATCCCCGTCACGTCTGTCTCCAGTTTATTTTGTCTATGTCTCCTTGATCCCCGTCACGTCTGTCTCCAGTTTATTTTGTCTATGTCTCCTTGATCCCCGTCACGTCTGTCTCCAGTTTATTTAGTCCATGTCTCCTTGATTCCCCTTCACGTCTGTCTCCAGTTTATTTAGTCCATGTCTCCTTGATCCCCGTCACGTCTCCAGTTTTTTAGTCCATGTCTCCTTGATTCCCCTTCACGTCTGTCTCCAGTTTATTTTGTCTATGTCTCCTTGATCCCCGTCACGTCTGTCTCCAGTTTATTTAGTCCATGTCTCCTTGATTCCCCTTCACGTCTGTCTCCAGTTTATTTTGTCTATGTCTCCTTGATCTCCGTCAAGTCTGTCTCCAGTTTATTTAGTCCATGTCTCCTTGATCCGCGTCACGTCTGTCTCCAGTTTATTTAGTCCATGTCTCCTTGATTCCCCTTCACGTCTGTCTCCAGTTTATTTAGTCCATGTCTCTTTGATCCCCGTCACGTCTGTCTCCAGTTTATTTAGTCCATGTCTCCTTGATTCCCCGTCACGTCTGTCTCCAGTTTATTTTGTCCATGTCTCCTTTATCTCCTTCACGTCTGTAATTCATCGAATCGTAGAGAAATCAAGACAGCTCTGTGGTTTTGTTTGTTTGTTTTTTAGTTTTGCGAGCAGGTTCCTTTAGCAAAATACATTTCTGTATCATGAAGTCTCCGATTACTAAACCTGAAGAAGTTCGCGTATTATGTGTGACGTATATTCGGTACGCTTGGCCATGTGTACTCGTGCATTCAAAGAATTGCAGCTTCTACGTTTTTCGCACGCTGTTAATGAAGATAGAGGACCGACACCATTCGACTGCCTGAAGGAATATAAGTGAAAAGATACAACCTTTTAGTCAGCATGCACAACCTTTGATGTAAACAACAAACAAAATAACGTAAATAACAAACATTCGCATGAAACAAAGCAAGGAGGGCACCAGACCACAGAAAACAACATAACTGACAGGCTCACCGAGGAATCGAACCAGGGACAATGTGAATAGCGTCATCGCCTTACTGCGATAGTTAATCGGGAAGAGACATACGGCCAACCAAGCACCCTAAAAAATTGCGTCATTGGCGACAGTCGTTCTCAGGACACTATACTTTTCAGCGTTCCGTTAAAACGACGGCTTTCAATTATATACATGTTCATTATGCTCAGCGCATGTTCTACTCTTGGGGTTTTCGGCATGACTCGCAACTTCGGGCGCCATTTATTGTCGTTAATTCAGTCTGTTTACAGCATTTTTGCGCTAAGCGTCTATATTTATTGTGGCAATTTTCCCACCTTTCAAACTTTTACAACGTATTACGTTATATTATATATAATATGTTTTTTTTTAATTATTAATTGCAATGGCATCTAAGTGTAGTAGTGATAAAAAGCGGAGGAGGAAGCCTGTTACTTTAAATGTTGTATATTCATTTACTTTCATGTCGTACTTTTTTAGGCATAACTCTATTGCGCACTTAATATATGATAGTGTAAGATACAGAAGACCACTGGCAATAGGTAAAAAATATATGGAACGAGACATGTGAAGAAGTACTGAGAAAAAGAGAACATCAGCACAAAGTATGGATAACAACAGAAACCATTAGCAAGATAGAAGACAGGAAAAACAAGAAAGCAGATTTAAACAGAAGCAAAACCAGAAGCTCCAAAGCCAATGCTCATGAAGTGTACATAGAAGCAAACAAAGAAGTAAGAAGAAACATCAAAAGAGACAAGAGGAAGTATATTGAAGAGTTGGCAAGGGAAGCAGAGGAAGTTGCAGCCAAAGGAAATATGAGGGACCTGTACAACAACACAAAGAAGCTAACAGGGAGATATAAGCAAGCAAATGGCCTCATAAAAGATAAGAATGGAAAATTGCTTAGTAATATACAAGAACAAATGAAGAGATGGACGGAACATTTTGAGGATCTTCTCAATAGACCAGCTCCAACTAATCCCCCAGACATCCAGCCAACAGAAGAGGAGCTACAAATCAGCTGTAAACGGCAAAGTAGAGAAGAAATAAAGAAAGCCACAAAGCTTCTGAAAGATGGAAAAGCAACTGGTCCAGATGGCATTTCAGCAGAGGCCATCAAAACAGATATTGATACCTCTACAGAGATATTATACAAACTACTTGGCAAAGTCTGGGAGAGAGAGGAAATACCGGCAGAATGGAAAGAGGGTTATCTGGTCAAGGGAAATTTTCAAGAGTGCACAAATTATAGAGGAATAATGTTACTATCAGTGCCAGGAAAAGTATTAAACAGAATCATCCTTGAGAAATTAAAAGAGTCCATAGACAAGCAACTGAGAGATGAACAAGCAGGTTTTCGACAAAACAGATCCTGTACAGAACTGATAGCCACATTGAGAATAATAGTTGAACAAAGTCTGGAGTGGAATTCACCGCTTTACATTGGATTCATCGACTATGAAAAGGCATTTGACAGTGTAGACAGAGAATCACTTTGGAAACTGATGAGGCATTATGGAGTTCCCATGAAGGTCATTAACTTAATAAAGAAGACCTATGAAGACACAAGATTGAACTTGAAGAAACACCACTAAAGGATGTAGAATCGTACCCATATCTTGGATAAGTATTCGTAATATAGACAACGTTGGAGGGACAGACAGTGATATCAAAATAAGAATACAAAATGCAAGAGGCGCTTTCATTGCATTGGGAAAACATATGGAGGTCAAGAGAAATCAAGTCCAACACGAAAATAAGAATCTTCAACTCAAATGTCATGTCAGTCCTATTGTATGGCTCTGAGACATGGAGAGCAACAAAAACAACAACTAAAAAGCTACTTACTTTAATTAACGGGTGCTTGCGTGGATTAGAAGGACTGACATGGTATGACAAAGTCACAAATGTGGAATTGATGACAAGAACCAGACAAGTGCCAGTGGAACAAGAGCTGAGAAGAAGACGCTGGTGATGGATAGGACACACATTGAGGAAACCTGTTGATAGCATTACAAGGCAGTCCTTGTTCTGGAATCCACAGGGAAAGAGAGGCAAAGGTAGACCAAAAAACACATGGAGAAGAGAGCTGGATAGGACGGTGAAAATGATGAAGAAAACATGGAAAGAACTTGAGCGGATGGCACGGGACAGGAAAACTTGGCATGTGTTTGTTGAAGGCCTACGCTCCTCGGGGAGCTAAAGGGTATTGATTGATTGAAGCATGCTATTAGGATTGTATATGCATTAGCACGTTTAATAATGGCTATGTTCCGCTTTTTGGTGGGATTTCCGCTTTTCGGCGAGGGTCTGGAACATAACCCACCGAATGAGCGGGATCCTACTGTGCTCAATTATGGAATATCGGACTCGGAAACTTACCTACTTAGTCGTTCCTCTTCTACCGTGAGGTGTAGAGGTTTAGAAGAGAGTGCCATACTATCCTGTCGGCTGTCTTTCTCCTGGCCAGGTTCCATTCTAGAACTCGGAAACAACCATATTAACAGGTTGTACAAAGGCGCACATGACTCTTTATATCAGTTATAACGTAGACCAACAGAAACAAGTTGCAGCAACGTTGCGGAGAAGCTGCTTGAGCTTCCCACATCAACCACTTTATTAACCGCGCCGTTAAGCCTTCCAGTTAACGTTGGATAAAATAGTTTATTACCGGTAATAAATATACAATATAATACTACAGTTTGTTACCAGATACTTGTATGTACTTTTGAGCAAGTGAACCGCCAAAACTAACGAGAAATAATTAAGTTTTGCTCTTTCTTCTGCATGTCCTAATGACAGGACGTATCACTTAGACAAGTAGTAATATGGGGGTTAAAAAGTGCAAGGGTTAGTCTTGTTTAGTTGGTAGTTTATTCGTGTGATCACCTCTTTTTTAAACTTGTATTGGTTTTTATTCGATGTGTTAGTTAATTTGGTTTCTAATTTGTTTGTTTGGATGTTTCGTTTCATTGGACTGAGTGGTTGAGTTTTTTTGTTGTTGTTAATGTTGACTTCTCGGTTGTGTGTTGTACAGTTTATTATGACATAACCCGCGCAACGCTGGGTAGTACAGTTGGTTATAAAATAATTAATCGATTTATGTAAATGTGCAAGATATATAGAAATATTGTTTTATACTGTTGTGGGACGCAGATTAAGCACAAAGTTAACCAAAAAATATATACAGCTACTTAAACTAAACACAGCACAAGGCGATACTGTGGAAGAGAATCTACATAAGCGACAGCATCGAAACAAGAAAAGTGTTCTTGCTAATGTCGAAATTTCTTCTTTTTTTCTGCTTTGCTTATTGTTTTCGTCGTCGTGAAGGCCTTGAGCCTACATGCTCAATTTTATTCCAGATTTGTCTTCAAATCTTTCTTAACGAGTCTCAAGTCTCTTAGTTCAAATCTGAAGTCGAGTCGCAAGTCCCTGACAGTAGCTTTCAAGTAAGTCGAGGACCGAGTCGAGCTTCATTTTCGATCTAAAACTGTTTTAGTCTAATTGTCTAACAATAGTTTCCCATATGTCTGGTAAGCTGGAGTAAGTGTCGTGTTTTGCATAAGGGAGTTATTGTATGTGATGTGATGTCTAGGTGACATCAATTTAAATTATACCATTTTTCGTTTCTCTGTAATAGCGCTTTATGAATGAGGACGGCGAGTTGGTTCACCAAAATTGGCAACTTGAGAGTCGAGTATAGTCGCAAATACTAAACTCGCGATTCAAGTTGCTGTGATGACTTAAGTCAGACTTGAGTTCGAATCGATTGACTCGAGTCGAAACCACTGTTTTGTAGATCCTCACATCTGGTTTCAAGCTAGAAGAGGAATGGCATACTGTGCATTCCTCGTCATCTGTGAGGGCTATCCAAATATACATGTCTAAAATACAGTGCTCTGGTTCTGGACTTTCCCAAGAAATCGCCACGCTCTTCACAGAACCACTTCGCTGATCCCCTTGCCTGTCATTTTTTTCATTGTATTTTTCAGAACATCTTTCCGCCAGTTCTTCTTGTGCATAATGTCGTTTCGCATGTCCTCATAATGTTGTTTCGCGTGTCTTCATAATGTTGTTTTGCATGTCTTCATAATGTTGTTTTGCATGTCTTCATAATGTTGGTTCGTATGTCTGCATAATGTTGTTTAGCATGTCTTCATAATGTTGTTTGCCATGTCTTCACCTTCGTGCTACTATATTCCATGTCAGCTTGTTTTGAGAACAACGCGTTCGAAGTTCTTGGGTTACTAGTTGAAAAGAAGGATATATTTCTATATATACACACTGGAATTCTCGCCAGTGCTATGGAGTTCGTGCACTGTGATGAGATCCTTCTTGTGTGATCTAAGGGAGGAGATCGGAGCACTGATGCAGTAGTCCGTGTGCAAAGAAGATAGTCCTTAAAACCAAACCAAACCCTTCCCAGCTCTCTGCTTTTGTCTTCCTAAGTTGTAAATTCATCATGTTTTATTACTTTTGTCTTCCTAAGTTGTAAATTCATCATGTTTTATTACTTTTGTCTTCCTAAGTTGTAAATTCATCATGTTTTATTACTTTTGTCTTCCTAAGTTGTAAATTCGTCATGTGTTATTACTTTTGTCTTCCTAAGTTGTAAATTCATCATGTTTTATTACTTTTGTCATTCCCCTTTTTACGGACTTGTTACGTTTTGCTCGAATTTAATTTCTCTTTCATTTATTTAAATAGACGTTTTTTTTCTCAATAAAAATATGTTTCTCTGCCATTTCTTAGTGGCTCAGGTTTTAAATGTTTATCAAAACACATTAATATGTCGTTACATTTCTCATGAATCCTGTTTATTGCGTTTCTAAGATATTGATAGCGATTCCAGACGTATTTTTAAGAGGAAATTGTTTTTGGTCGATGGCTTTAGATATAACTATGTTTTCCTACTCTAACCACCTCCCATATTTTAATAGTGACGATAGTGAACGAAAGTGACAACCATAATTTTATTTCTCTTTCTATCATTCAATCTGTCTGTTTTTCTATCTATCAAACTGCCTACCTACCTATCTATTGATATATCTTTATATATCATGTGTGATCAAATGTATGTGTGCAGATATATATATATCTCTTTGCAGTAGTGGAGTCTGAAGCAATTTGTTTTACATGATCTGGTTGCCAGCCATAATCACCACCGTATATGACATGATTGAAGAAGCAGTGATTTTATTCTGCCTTTGTCTCATCAAAGACCGATTTTATTACCATTTTCAACTAGCCTACCATCCTATATATAAAATCCCAGCTTTTTCTGTAAGTGCGTAACGCTAAGGGATGAAACTGTGGTTGAAAGTTAAACATTAATTGTATTGTTTCCCTTACATGTACTCTCCTGAAAATAGTAACACTTACCAAAGAAGACTGCGCAAATGACGGTGTGCATGAACAGTTTGATCATACTGTATGGAAAGAAGTCAACACCACAACTGATAAACAGTACATGAACTGGAGACAGGAAGATGAGGAGATCCATGATTTAAGTTCTACCAGATTAAAACAGAAAATCAAGATACTCTTCTGTCATGTTTAGACTTTTAACATCAGATATAAAACAAATATTTCGATTTTTATACGTTAGGTATTAAGTGCTTTTGGATTTAATTCCCGTCTTATGATGGGCTTTTACACTAGGTAAATGTAAAGGCCCCATGTAATCCCCACTGGTTTCCAGTGCGTCAAGGAAAGAATAGGCTACTGCTGTCTGGGACATGATGTAAGTGGCAACCAGCCTGAGACTGAGGCTGGCAACTTAATCAGTTAGAACACATTACTACAGAACCCAGCGTTGCAAGCGTACGATGAATGCTATGGTGTAGTCTTCCTGAAAAAGGAAAGGGGGGGGGGGGGGGGGGGAGGAGATGTGGTTGTGGCTACTTGCTGCATAAGATGTTGAAAAGTATAAAGTATGACAATAAATTATAAAGGCCAAAAGCACAAGCGAAACCAAAAAGCAATATAACCAGGGTTGTAGAGTCCGCCAAAAAAAAATGTCCTACTCCGATTCCTGAAATTTAAGAAGTCCTACACCCGATGCGGTAGACAGATGACGTACAATTCGGAATCGGAGTGCGGACATTTTTTACCGATCCCAACTCCACCAAAAAACAACCCACGCCTCGACTACACGACTTCGACTCCCGACTCCACAGCCCTGAAAATAACACAGAAAATTTCAAATAGAACAAACCCAATATCACAGGTAAACTTCTTTATTTATTGAATCAATCAGTCATTATGTGTTTTTATTTATTTTGTCACTTCTTACAGAACAGGAAGTCACCACTACAGCTGGCCGTTTTTGCAGGAAACCTGCGTGCTTTTGTAGTAGTGGTTTGTGTAGCAATTTATTTTACGTGATGAGGTCTCAAACCGCATTCATAACCTCATATAACCTTTCACGAGACGCCCGAGGGATTAGTACTCCTGGTCATTATTAGCCTGCTTAGATATTCTCGGGAATATCTTGCGAAAGATTAAAAACAAAAAAAAGATAAATAAAACTTAATAATAGAAAGTGCTGAATAATCTGGAAGGTAACTCTCAGAAGGAAATTTAAAAACGCCACTGGACTACTTGAGATGAAGAATATTATGAGTGCAGGAAATTATATCTAGAGGAAAGAAGTGGAGATAAATTGAAGAAAATGGGTCATCCATCATCATCACCTGCCATCTCCACAACGAAGGTGAGCTACAATGTATCCCAATGTCTTCTGTTTCTTGTCTTGATCGTGCCTTCTGATAGACTCTTTCCTGTTCATCTCTTGTTAACTTCCTCTTAAATATATAAATTAAAAAAAAATAAAATGTAATGGAATCAGTTGTACAAATTAACCGGTATACAGGACGTACATGACGTTTCGGGGTTTACTCTTTGTCAGTCACATTCACAGACAGGCGAGAAGGACAAGAAATATAGACAGGTCAAAGAAAAATATTATAGACACTCCTAACACGTAACAGGATTAGAAATATAGATAGGAAAGACAATATAAACAGATGAAAACGTAAACAACAAAGGTAATGCGAGGGAAACGAACAATACTAACTAAAAGTGGTGTGTCTTTTTACATGGCCAAAATATTTTAGCTAATTTTGATATTCTTCGTTAATTCTCGTTTTATTCCTGTGTTTTCAAAGACCTCTTTATTCCTTCTCTTCTCTTTCCATGAGACGTGCCCCATTCTTCTATATATCCACATCTCAGAGGTCTCAATTCTTTCCTCTAATTGCTTATTCATTGTCCATGTTTCTACACCATACCGTAGTGAGGAATTTATAGCATTTGACGATTCTCAGTTTGAATTTGTGAGTTAGTTGTTAGTATCTGTCTCATGTTGTTGAATGTAGCTTTGGCCACTCCTAACCTCTTCTTGATTTCTGTTTCTCATCTGCCGCCTTCAAAGAAAGTGGGTCAAGGACTAGAAATTACTTGACATATAGAATAGTAGGCAACATGTGAAGTATGTCACCATCATTGTTAACTTTATCTTTTAGCTCCCGATGGAGCATAGATCTAGAACAAAACACTGTCCCGTGCCATCCTTTCTAAGCGTCCCTGTGTCTTCTTTATAATGTCTTGTCTGTCTCCACGTCTCTTTCTCGTGTGTGTGGTTTTTTGTGGGGGTTCTCCCTCTTTCTCTATTACCGTGGACATTCCAGAACAGGGATAGCCCTGTAAGCAATATCAAAACACCAGCATCTTCCACTCACCTCTTACTGGAGTTTTTTTTTTTTTTTTTTAGTTCTTCCCTTCAGTTCCACATTGGTGATCTTGTTGTACCGTTTCAGCCCATCTGTTGTTCACAATCACAATTTTATGAAACTATGTACCTTTCTTGACTATACGGCGCGCTAGGGGTGATGTGGTCAGCATCACGCCTGCCGCCTTTAACTTTCCCAGAGTTGGTCTGGTGAAGAAAATATGGGCCTAACACCATATTCCCAATATGTCACAATGGGCGTGTAAACGGGATCGTTTTTTCTTCCTTATGTATCTTTCTGCTAATCGTTTTGGTTGTTATCTATGTTTGAGAGCCATACAATAGTACTGGTAAAGGTCAAGGATCCCGTTACACGCCCGTTGAGGCATATTGGGAATATGGTGTTAGGCCCATATTTTCTTAACCATCGGCACACTAGGGGTGATAGGGTCAGCATCACGCCGGCCGCCTTAACCTTCCCAGAGTTTCTCTGGTACCGTACTCAATTTATGAGGCTGGGTCGACCTCGGAGCCGTTTGCGGTCTAAAAAATCTCACCTCAACTGGGGATCAACCCATGGACCACCAAGCCAGTGCACTAACTACTGCGCTACCGCGGCTCCATACAATAGTACTGACTTGACAATTATCTACTTCCTTTTCTTCTTCATACACTCTATAACGTCTGCTTAAATATTTTCAAAGAAAGCGGTGCTCAGATTGAGGCTATTTGTATCTCTATAGAGGTTTTCCAGGAATGGTTCTGGTGACGGTCATATGTGCTTTCTCTGTTCGAAATATGTTGGGCATCTATGAAGCAGACGTTCAGCAGTCATTTTATCTGTGCTACAGATACACTCATCAGTAGTTCCTATCTTTAGCTTCTTGAATTGATGGTATCCCAATCTGTTGTGGCCCGTGCAGAGTTTGAAAATTACCACTTGTTCTCTTCTGCAACTTGACATTTTGAGTTCAGAATTCTTATTTTTAGTGTTTGACTTCTTCTTCTTCTGCGTTCGTCCTGAAAAGGACGTTGGTTGCGTTGTGTCGCGGTTTACAGCAAAGCTGCGATATTTGCACCTTTCGGCCCGACACATCCGACTTCGGCACGGCATTTTTTAGGACCGTGTTTGCCTTCCCACTTCGATCCCTACTCTCTCAGCCAGACTGCAGTGTTGTACTTGATTTTTATTTGTATTTCATGTGTTTTCTTACTCGCAGATCAAGAGTAAACTGTTGACAAATTAATGAAAGTCTCACACAACCTGTTTTTATATTTATCTCAGCCTTTCACACACACACAAACACAAAGGGCATTTGAAAGAAGTCTTACCTCAAATTACGTCTCCGTCAAACGTCACAGGTACCTTATAAAAGCTGGTCCGCCGCTTCTAATCACAACATTTATTTACATCCTCCGGGGAAATTATGATTACAGCTTGAATATTTAACACCAGAATAATTTGCAAAGCTCTGTTAAGTTGTGAGATAAAACAAGCGCTCCGAAAACCATATTATCAGAACCATAATTTCATCGTGTCAGCAGGCCCGGTAATCAAGTCTTATTTGTGCAAACTTTATAATAATATAAAATACGCAGGAGACAGCGGATGATCAAGTTAATTACCTTTTGTTTGTTCTCTTCATTTGCTCTTTGAAGTTGCTGATTTTTATTTTCTCCCTTTCTGCTCTTCTTTAATAATTATGTAGCTTCAGGGAAATATACGAGGGGATATTGTTTAATACGTTTATTTACTATATACTGTATATATATATATATATATATTCATCCTACTAAGTTTGGTTTCCGGAGATTTTTGTGTGAATACAGTGACAGTTTATGTACAAAGTGACAATTTCCGTAAGTATAAGTATGAAGTCTTTTATATAACACCTACGGGTCTTTTGCATTTGGACGCCCTAATATAACCGACTGGGTTGAACAGGACGCGCCTCGCCACGAGGCAGAATTTTTTGTTTTTGTTTTTGTTTTTTTGTTTTTTTGGAAATCACATGTTTTGTGAATAAAGTAACAGTTTGTTAAAAAAAAAAGTGACCATTTCCCTAAGAATGGAGACTTTTAAATCACATGTTTTGTGAATAAAGTAGCATTTGTTATAAAGTGAACATTATTCCTATGTATTCGGACTTCTGAATCACACTGAATTTTATCCCTTTCAATTTTGCAGTTGAATTTGCAAATCAACGCGTCTTCTTTTCGCGCACTCTTTGAAAACCAAATCATGAAATCTTTATTTGGAGTGTAGTAGGAAATGCTGACAATGGACTAGACACACAGTGACAGACAGACCCTGTTCTAGAATTAGCAGGATAAGAGAACGAACGTGCGAACGAACTTTATTTTCAAAGTGTTGAGAATTGGGCATGCTGGCGCGTCTAATATTCTGCCCTTCCTTTCTCTGGTCTTTTATACTGAATTTATGTATTCTCACATGCATTTTGTTTATATCAATTTAAAGGAATTCAACGTTGTGAAAGTAAAATAATAACATACTCACATTCACTGTATCTAATTGTATAATCCCAACTATTATAATTACCGATTACGTCGTTCGGTCTCACTCAAAATAGTAACTCGCGCCAGAAAAAAGAGTGCGCAACGCACGGTGTGCAACTTGCGCGGCGTGGGTGTTATATAAAACAAATACTTTGGTTTTTTTCTTTTTTTTTCTTCACGAAATTAGTAGCGCTCGACAAAGAAAAAGTGCGTAAAAATTGGTGTGCATGAGCCCTCACCCAATGTACAAATCATGAAAACTTGAAAGTTTTTGTTAAAACCACTTATTATCAGGGAACACTCTTTGAAAACAATCCACGCACTTTCACACAAAATGTTCTCATCAAAGAACTTTTAAATTGAATCTAAAATAACATAATTCTCGCCGTGTGTACGTTGGTCACAGCTGAGGAAAGCAACCGTGTTGAACAGTTGTATTGTTTCCATTATATATACTCTCCCGAAAATAGTACAGTCAACAAAGAAAAGCGTTCAAATGACGGTGTTCATGAACAGTTTGATTACAATGTATAATGGAAAGGCACCAAAAACACGCTAAGAATGTACTTCTATCTGCTCATCCGGGAACACTATAATTAAAAACCCGTCAAGTTTGACGGGTTATTGCTATGTGACAGCGCCATCTTGAGATCTGTCGTTCTCGGCGCCAGCGCCATCTTGTCACTACGATTGCCCCCGTGGTTCACTGCCTGATTACCACATTATCTTCAAGAAGATTTATTACAAGGCCACAATAAAGCCTACAAATTAGTTGTGTATATTTGAGTTTTTGCTCTAGAAATAGTTGTGTATATTTGTGTTTCCGTGCCTTCTAGAGCAATAATCGCGAGAGTTATTTAAGTTGCCAAATTAATGCGCGCAGCGCACTAAAGTCGAGTGATTAGCCTAGTGCCTATATAAAAAATGGGATGGCCAGCAGCGGCCTTTTTAAGTATCAGTCCAGACAAGAGAAAACGAAACGAGGCGCCCTGTGTGGTTAGCAGAAGAACAAAGACATGACACATTAGCAATCGAGCACTGGCTGGGTGTTTGATGTTTGGTTTGTTGGTTTATTTGTTTAATGTTTGCTTAAGTGTGCTCTTAATGTCACTGAGAGGGTTGTAAAAATAAATTCAGCCCCTGCCTTAAGAATCAGAGTTTTATTGTTGAATCGGGTCGGTTGCGAGTGTGCAAGAGAGTGATCAAATATCACAACATCATCATCACCATCTCGCCCAACCCTACCACAATTGGCGTCGTCGACAGGATAGGCAGACAGTGACACCGAGCAAACAGCAAACGAACAAATATTGTAAACACCCAGCGGTGCGGTATTGCAGCAAGATGGCTTCGATCAATGCGCCTGTGAAGGTAGTTTACGTGAAGGGGCCAGAGGTAAGACGATTTGATGGAAAGGCAAGTCCCACTTGGCAAGAGTTTGTGGAAGATGTAGAGGCCGCGTGGAAGGTGGCGCCCTTTTGGGCAGAAGACAAGTTAGACATTATCTGGAATAATGTCACACCAATGGTCTCTAGAGAATTACGGATACGTGGCGGAGCCAAGGCCAGCCCTGAGCAGTTACTCAAGATAGTAGAAGAAGCCTACAGCGAGCAACCACCAGTCAGTGAGATGACCAGGAATTTCCAGGCCGTGAGTCAGGGACCTTGGGAATATGCTGTTTTATGTGAAGGTAAAAAGCCTGATACACTGGTGCAGATAGCAAGTGCAGAAGCTCACAATGAAGAGGAGGCACTCAAAGCAGAATTATCTCTCCTAAACTCCCAGCTAGTACAGCTGTCACAGGCCAGTTCGCCAGCACAAGAGGAGGTGCAGAGAAAGAGAGCACCATGCCAACCGCGGGAACAGCCAACGCAAGACGAGGAGGTGTGTCCGCAGGAACCTCAACTAGACCTTCTTGTATGTGAGAGTCAGGCTGTTGTCAAGGGAAGCTGTGAGCTGACAGCACCAACAAACGCAGTTGCACCGACAAGGCGAAAAGGGATGTGCAAGTAGTATAGTGTCCACAGGGGATGGGGGTTCATCACGCCAGATGATGGAGGTATTGATGTATTCGTACATCAGACCAAGATCTTCAGAACGGGATTCCGGAGTCTGGCGAGGAATGAACGAGTAGAGTTTGACAGCAAACCATCGGTCCAGGGCATGGAAGCAATTTATGTATGCGGCATTGGCGGTCAAGAGTGTAAGGGCAGCAGGAGGCGACCCATGGCACAGAGGAAGCCTAGAAAGATAAGATGCTACAATTGTGGAGACCTGTCAGACCACATGGCAGCCAAGTGCCCTCAAGGCCCGCTTCCGAAGAGATGTTTTCAATGCAAATCCACTGAACACTTGATATCTGCCTGTCCCTCAAGGAGCTCTTTCCCGAAGCGTACTGTCACAACTAGGTTGCCTTTAGGGTGCAAGCCAAGAGATGGCCGTGACAACTGTCACCCTAAGGGCGCCGAGAAGATTGGTCGTCGTCTAGGGGAGGAAACCCGTCCTAAGCAGATAGGAGGGAGTGCACATCAAGGTTCAGAAGAGGAAACTCATCTGGGGCAGAGTGTGGGGAATATGGGCCACCGTCAATACAAAACGAGTGTAGAGCACGTCATGAGCAATCCTCCTACAGGGTCGACAGCTGCATGCACTGACAGGCAGATGTCATGGGCAGGCAGCGACGCGGCACTGGTGGGCGAGTCTTCTAGACCACAGCGGCTGCCAGCCCGACAACGTACAACTGGGGACATGACGACCAAGAGGGTCCCCAGCAGGGTTGTACCTATTCCAAAAGCTCCGCCCAAAGCATTGCCGCCCAGAAAAAGTCATGCGCAGCACCAACGATTTGAGAGGTTACAATTGAAGCGCCAGAGGTAGAGATGTTGTCGGGACGACAACAAAATCAGGCGGGGAATATGTGACAGCGCCATCTTGAGATCTGTCGTTCTCGGCGCCAGCGCAATTTTGTCACTACGATTGCCCCCGTGGTTCACTGCCTGATTACCACATTATCTTCAAGAAGAAGATTTATTACAAGGCCACAATAAAGCCTACAAATTAGTTGTGTATGTTTGGGTTTTTGCTCTAGAAATAGTTGTGTATATTTGTGTTTTCGTGCCTTCTAGAGCAATAATCGCTAGTGTTATTTAAGTGGCCAAATTAATACGCGCAGCGCACTAAAGTCGAGTGATTAGCCTAGTGCCTATATAAAGAATGCGATGGCCAGCAGCGGCCTTTTAAAGTATCAGTCCAGACAAGAGAAAACGAAACGAGGCGCCCTGTGTGGGTAGCAGAAGAACAAAGACATGACACAATAGCAATCGAGCACTGGCTGGGTGTTTGGTGTTTGGTTTGTTGGTTTATTTGTTTAATGTTTGCTTCAGTGTGCTCTTAATGTCACTGATAGGGTTGTAAAAATAAATACAGCCCCTGCCTTAAGAATCAGAGTTTTATTGTTGAATCGGGTCGGTTGCGAGTGTGCAAGAGAGTGATCAAATATCACAACATCATCATCACCATCTCGCCCCACCCTACCACAGCTAGTTATGAAATAAAATATGATGAAAAGTATAAAAATCATCATAAGAATCTGCATTCGATATTATACATGTATCTGAAACCATAATCAGATTACGGGGCGTTTAATCAAGTTAGGGGGCTGGTAATCAGATTAGGAGGCCTGTAAGCGATACTCATCAAATATTCGAAAAGTCTACGGCTGTTTGCATAGATAAGTAAAGTTAGACAGATAAAGACATAGATAAGTAGTTAGACAGATAAAGACATAGATAAGTAAAGTTAGACGGATAAAGACATAGATAAGTAAAGTTAGACGGATAAAGACATAGATAAGTAAAGTTAGACAGATAAAGACATAGATAAGTAAAGTTAGAAGGATAAAGACATAGATAAGTAAAGTTAGACGGATAAAGACATGGATAAGTAAAGTTAGACGGATAAAGACATAGATAAGTAAAGTTAGACGGATAAAGACATAGATAAGTAAAGTTAGACGGATAAAGTTATAGAGAAGTAAAGTTAGACGGATAAAGACATCGATAATTAAAGTTAGACGGATAAAGACATAGATAAGTAGTTAGACGGATAAAGACATAGATAAGTAGTTAGACGGATAAAGACATAGATAAGTAGTTAGACGGATAAAGACACAGAGAAGTAAAGTTAGACGGATAAAGACATAGATAAGTAAAGTTAGACGGATAAAGACATAGATAAGTAGTTAGACGGATAAAGACATAGATAAGTAAAGTTAGACGGATAAAGACATAGAGAAGTAAAGTTAGACGGATAAAGACATAGAGAAGTAAAGTTAGACGTGTGATAGGGTGGGCGAGATTTTGATGATGATATTGATGTTGTGATGTTTGATCCCTCTCTTTTCACACTCGCACCGACCCGAACAACAATAAAACTCTTGATTCTGAGGCAGGGGCTGTATTTATTTCTATAACCCTGTCAATGACTACAAGCACACAAAAGAAAACATTTAACAAACCAAACACTAAACAAACAAATCACCCAGCTAGTGCTCAGTTGCTAATCTGAAGAAGCAAACAAAGCAACGACTGGTTAAAATCATAGTTAAATAATGATACTCTCACCTGCCAAACAGTCCTTCCACGCCACCTGACACCCTCAACTATCACACACGCACACACTCATGCGTGTCGTCCAATGCGACTAGTAAGGTGTTGTGCATGAGGCTGGCAATCTCACCGTGTAACATAGGTTGCTACCGAAACCACTACTGCAAGAGCATACACTCAACTATCACACACGCACACACACTCATGCATGTCGTCCAATGAGACTAGTATGGTGTTGTGCATGAGGCTGGCAATCTCACCGTGTAACATAGGTTGCCACCGAAACCACTACTGCAAGAGCACACACTCAACTATCACACACGCACACACACTCATGCATGTCGTCCAATGAGACTAGTATGGTGTTGTGCATGAGGCTGGCAATCTCACCATGTAAAACAGATTGCTACCGAAACTACTACTGCACGAGCATCTGAATGCTTCATATGGAGGCAAACCACACTGTTGGCCCCATGCTCCTTCAGGAGCGGAGAAGACAAATATATATCTCCAAGTGAGCTCACGTGCTCCCAAACCATCCTTCACATAACCATAATTATATAAATATGTATCAAATAGAATTAAACAATATGTACAACCAATACTCTCCTTAATGGGCATAGACCATTACCTCGCAACTGATCCATCTCAATATTCATTACTGCATTCTGAACATGTCGTAAGTGACGACTGGTGCGCCTGGTAACAAGCGTGTCGTATATGACCCCTGATGAGATTGGGAACTCATCACATGAAACACATTGTTACAGAAACAACCACTGCCATAGCATATAAATGCTTCTTGTGGGCCTGTAATGGACACCAGCGGCATTTGTGTTTCCATGCTCCGCCGGGAGCAACCAGAGAAACACATGTCTCAACAAAGGAGTGGCCTCGCGCTCTCCCGAAATCTAAATACATATCCTCACCTCACTCAAAGTAACCCACTAAAGATATACAGTAGAAATATCAATAATCGTGAAATACACTTAATTACAATATCAAAAAATAAGATAAAATTACTCTTGACTTAACAACTAGAACTAAAGTCATCACCACGTGGCCTCCCTATCACAATTGGCGTCGCTGTCTGCCTATCCTGCCGACGACGCCAATTGTTGAATAGGGTCGGTTGCGAGTATGAAAAGAGAGTGATCAGATATCACAACATCATCATCATCATCTCGCCCCACCCTATCACAGACGGATAAAGACATAGATAAGTAAAGTTAGACGGATAAAGACATAGATAAGTAAAGTTAGACGGATAAAGACATAGATAAGTAAAGTTAGACGGATAAAGACATAGAGAAGTAGTTAGACGGATAAAGACATAGAGAAGTAGTTAGACGGATAAAGACATAGAGAAGTAGTTAGACGGATAAAGACATAGATAAGTAGTTAGACGGATAAAGACATAGAGAAGTAGTTAGACGGATAAAGACATAGATAAGTAGTTAGACGGATAAAGACATAAAGAAGAGAATGGAGGCTGAAATAACAATAATGAGGAAGACGCGGAAAGACTTTGATTCGATTGCACGCGAATAGAAGACTTAACATGTGTATGGTGAAGGCCTATGCTCCTAGGGAAGCGGTTTTGATTGGTTGAAGCAAAAGTCGAGTTTCGGCGCCAGAAGAATGCAAAGCTGTATCAGAGTCGCGAGAAGTATGAACCTTAACAAGATCTGAATGAAATTTATTAAACGTGTTAAAGCAGGAATCATAAACGTATTAAACTTGATTCATATACAGACAGTAATAGGGACACAGGACTGGGACTTCGTAAATTAACGTGCTATTCATGAAAACGTGCCAAGCTTGAGCGTGTTAATGAGATTCTAAAGCAAAGGTCGGCAACCAGTTAATCTTGTCCGCCGGTAGTCTTAAGGCTTTATTTGGTAGAACTCTGTGTGACGGAAGGGAGATGGGGGGCGAATTTTTAACATGGGTAAATTTCAGACTAGTCCTTTAGTGTAGTCGGAGTCTTTAAACACTGTCTGCTTTTAACTCATTATTGACTTATTTTACCTGTTGATATAAGAACTGGTATAGGCATGAACGCTTCTTTTAACCATTTATCTTCTAGATATCGTATCATGGCGTGGAATTCAGTGGACTCTAGCACAACAGATCGATGATCTAGATTTTGCCAATGACCTTCTCTTCTGCCCAGCAACCGAAACCAGATGCAAGACAACAGAAAAAAATCACTGGATAAAATATCAGAACAACTGTTCGAAATCAACATGGAAAAAAGATCATGAGAGTAAATGATACAAATGACAATAAGGTTGGACTCGGAGAAAAACCACAACATTATGTTGACTCCAGCATACATTTTGGCAGCAACATGGATGTAGTTATAGGAGCAGACAGTTATATCCAGGAATGATACAGAAGGCAATTTGTTAATATGACTGTGCTATATTATTATTTTACTTTCCGTTGAATTTCTTTAAATTGATATGTAACATGCATATGAGAATAAATGTATTCAGTATGAATGGTGAGCGAAAGGAAGGGCAGAATGTTAGACGGGCCTGTGTGCCCAATTCTCAACCCTTTGAAAATAAAGTTCGTTCGTTCGTCTTATTCTCATCTCTTGTTCAATGAATGAGTCAGTGAATGAAAGTAATGCTGGTGAATGTTGCATTCCAAACTAAACATTTGTAAACAGAAATGCTGGTGAATGTTGCATTCCAAACTAAACATTTATAAACAGAAATGCTGGTGAATGTTACATTCCAAACTAAACATTTGTAAACAGAAGTATGTAATAACGGTCATGTTAGTTCTGTTCACTTACCTGTACAAATTACATGTTTCTAATAATTAAGGCCAGGTACGGCTCAGTTCATTGTGGTCCGTTTTTCCCCGTTGTTCTCGGTCTGACAGGCTTTTTTTTTTTTTGAGGTTGGTGAATGTGGTGGTTGGGGGGGGGGGGGCATCAACGGGATCTATTGGGGTGTAACACGCCGAATGTTTGCACTTTTGGCATGTTACATATGTAACGCTTACCTTTGCAGGGGAAAGTTCTTAGCCAAAAACTTGACATTCGCTGCTAAAAATTTAGTTTCTAGTAACATTATCACCAGTTTGTATTTAAAATTACAGAATATACAATTTTAGTTTACTTTGCTTTAATGTTTTAATATATAAACAGTTGGTTTTTTTGGGGTTTTTTTGGGGGGAAAAGACACGATAAAAAGGTATGTTAAATGCAAACGGGCAATGCGTTATTCGAACTCCCTCTTTTTGTCACACCTTAGGGATTCCGGAATAAAGCTCCCCCCCCCCCCCCCCCAACAACAACAACAACCGCGTGGGGAAAATAATTTTAAGCAATGGGCAGGATATAGCCAATCATAATCTAAAGAGATGGGCGGGAAATAGCCAATCAGACTGTGCCATCAAGGCAAGAGAATAAAATGCTGGAGATTAATTACGGCCAACCTTGGCTGCGAAGATTGCGCTTGACCTATCTAATTATTCTATTTCGTCCTTGAGTTGCTGCATGCATTTTTGGCTTTATCAGTCTTGTTCTTGACTGCTGTTCATTCATTCACTCTTTCATTTATCATCATTATTTTCCGATGCTGAAGGAGTAGGGCACCACCACAACTGCAGATGGCTTCCTTATTGCAAATAACCAGATATCAAAGTACATGCTCCTGCATCAGTGGTTTATGAAGCTATTTGTTTTTTACATGAAGAAGATACCAGCCTATTCACAACTTCACATTAGAAGCCTTGTACGACATGCCTGCTGTTTAGCAGGCATTGACAACATTTCATTGACAACACGCAACAGAAATGGAATCCAGTGGACTCTGACTAAGCAGTTGGGTGATCTGGATTGTGCTGATGACTTGGCTCTTCTGTCTCATAACCGTAAACAGATGCAGGACAAATTGAAAACACTCGATGAGAGGTCACGGCAATTGGGTCTGAAAATACACAGGGAAAAGACAAAAATAACGAGAATAAATGCAGGTAATGATAACAGGGTTGAACTTGATGAAGCACCGATACAAGATGTAGAATCGTACACATATCCTGGCAGCAATATAGACAAAGTTGGAGGGACAGACAGTGATATCAAACTAAGAATACAAAAAGCAAGAGGAGCTTTCATTGCATTGGGAAATGTATGGAGATCAAGAGAAATCGGATCCAACATGAAAATAAGAATCTTCAACTCAAATGTGAAGTCAGTCCTATTGTATGGCTCTGAGACACGGAGAACAACAAAGACAACAACCAAAAAGCTACAGACTTTCATATATGGGTGCTTGCGTAGAATAGAGGCATTAAAATGGTATGACAAGGTTACCAACGTGGAACTAAGGACAAGAACTAGACAAGTGCCAGTGGAACAAGAGATGAGAAGAAGACGATGGCGACGGATAGGACACACACTGAGGAAACCTGTTGATAGCATTACAAGGCAGTCCTTGTTCTGGAACCCCCAGGGCAAGAGAGGCAGAGGTAGACCAAGAAGCACATGGAGAAGAGAGCTGGAAACAGAGGTGAAAATATTGAGGAGAACATGGAAAGAACTTGAGATGATGGCACGTGACAGGAAGACTTGGCATGTGTTTGTTGAAGGCCTATGTTATTTTGGGAGTGGAGGGTTATGAATGAATGAACGACATGCCTGATAGATCAGTATTCATATTCTGTGTTTGTAACCTCAGATACCCCCCGTAGACTACTTGGTGCTTGTCGTACAGGTAGGTTTGAGAGTTATTTATGGTCCCGTCAGAGTACGTGAGAAATAACGGTGTGAGAAATAGATTTCACGGGTGAATAGCTTAAGGAGAAGATATGTCTCTGGATTGAGTAAGTTTCTCTAGTCCAGCCTATCTATACGACTATAATTTAGTACAAGACAATCTTTCCCTCCTCCTATATGTAAATATAAGTTTACCCCCCCCCCCCCCACACACACACACACACACACACACACACACAAACAAACACACAAACACACACACACAGCTATGTGACAAAAAGACACACAAACGTGAAAAACTACGGTTAATTGGGTATTTGTCTGACCAACACACAAAGTTAAGTTTCGTTTGTTGTTTATTATCATTAAAACTTGACAACACCAAATACCTAAAGACAAATCAAATAAAATCAGATTTACATACATCGAAAATAACAGAATAACTGTGCCCTCCCCCTATTGAGAAAACAACCCAACAAGTTAATAACCCCAAAGGTCAAAGGTTAGCACTATGTTACAGAATAGACAGTAAAGAAAAACAAAGTTCCTCCTAAATGCTACTGATGACGTCCAATTTATATTATGATTGAGTAATTGGCCGCCAAATGACGCGTGCACCATGAGGTGAGTGATGGTGCCCGTGGTCTGGTTTTGTGAAGTGTGCAGATGTGTTCAGTCAAACAATGATCATACAAAATAACAGGGCAATCCACATTAGGACGTCAGTAAACTCACGACGTATAAAGTCAATGATTCTTGTAACAGCCGATGACGTTTTTCTTCATTATTTATTGTGGACGCCACAGTGACAAAATGGTTACGCGAATATGTAGGCACATCAAACAGTCATTATCACAGCAACATTCAATACAGCAATGGACGGTAGACAGCATTACAATGATGAGTCAGATGCATGTTATATTTCATAGTGCTGTAAATGTAGTCAGGTGAAAAACTCCATCCTTTTCTATAACAGCCAGGAGATAACCAGATGTATGAGATCAGTTCACTCTCCTTAATCTGACTTCAGCAAGACAGGCACGTCTGCTGAAGTATAAATAATGTCCTCAAAAATATCCTCTAGATAACAAAGGTTTTCAAACCTAGTTCATGTAACAAAGTAGCAAGTAATAGTCCTTGGGACATGCATCAACCGATGCAGTACAATACAGCGACATGTGAGCTGGGAAAAACATCTCGTGACGACGCCTTCCGAAGACAGGCTATCAATCAAAAATCGCTCACGACCAAAAATCAGTAGAGTTAATGAAAGGTTAATTTACCTTGCCTTCAGGAAATACACAGAAATATTACGCCTCCCCGGCATGTGGAAATACACTAGAGGTATTATCTCGAATAAACGAAATATCCATTAAGAGGACTTCACATTCCTGACAGAACAAAAAATAGCGGAGATCCCCTCTTCAGCGAGGCATCCCCCTAGCTATTCAAAATCGCTCACTCGACTGACTGGTGGGCGGAAATCGATCGACCAAGAAGCAAGACCAGTCATGCGCAGTCCAGCGCAAAATGACCACAGCTCAGAACTTAAGACGCAAGGACCTTTACTACGAACCAGCGTAAGAATGATTACCTTAAAAGGATAACCCAACAGGTTGCCAACCGTTTGTCTGAGAAAACGGCCTAGCATAGCAAACTTAACTGCATTCAATACCAACGCGAGGAGACAGCTGCTTACCGAGAAAAGTGACTATAAATTTCAAGCAGTTGTTGCCCTTGCGTTATAAAATATATATTGTAATAAAACGATGTTGCGAGAATTTCTCACGCAACAGCTACCCAGTAAAGTAAACAATTTTAAGCAAAATCAAGGATGGTACAGTTTCGGTAACAAAGAAAAATATTTACTCTCTCTGTCATACGTGGCCACTCAATCACTCCTTACCTACTCTTGGTGATATCCCTTGGAAATACAATTATCCTGAATATAAAATTGCCAGGGTTTTTATCTTCCAAATTGTCCCCAGTCCATCCCCTAACAAATAAGGTTTACGAGGTGGACGCCTAATTTGTTGGTTTATTCTGGATGGACAAATGTCACCTCGAACAGTTAGTGTAGAAAAAAACCGAGATCTTGGGGTTAACAGTAAACAGAGAAAAGACTTCCAGTATTGGGAAACATCTGGTTGCTAAAAACTGTTACAATTGATAAATGATGGTAATCCTATCGGCTGGCTGTATGGTGATTGCCGATTCTGAAACAGCGTAACTCTTCTGGATAAAATCCACGTGGATACGACTGTAAAAAGTCTGGTGTAATGTTATTAGTTTTACACCCCAGTGGGCTGATAAAATTTAACAAATTTTCTGGGTTTTACGAAGTCAAACCGGGACTTTTCTTTGTACAAACTAAAAGAACAAATTTGTAGGAGTGAAATTGCCATTTATTTTTCGATATAATCCCCTGCAACATTTATACACTTATCCCAGCGTTTAATTAATGCTTGAAAATTTTTAGCGTAGAAAGATATGTCAGTACTCTTGAACCATCGTAGGACAGCCTGCTTCACTTCGTCATCAGTGCTAAAATGCTGACCCCCTAGGAACTCTTTCGGGGGTCCAAACAGGTGGAAGTCGCTCGGGAATATGGTGTTAGGCCCATATTTTCTTGACCATCGGCACACTAGGGGTGACGTGGTCACTTCTTACTGTGGCCCCCTAGAAATATGGCATGGCCCCAGGAGGTGGCCATATGGTACGCGTTGAGAACCACTGCTTTATAGTATATTTTTGAATGCGACTTATGAGGCTACTTGTTCGATGTTGATTATATTTAATAGTTTCAGTTTTATTTGGACAAGACAATTAATATTGAATGCTTCGCTATCTCTTCATTTATACTTTTTCGTATCATTGGATTCTCTGTATCTTTCTAATTATCATAACGTGTTCTGCGCAGATATCCATCTTCAACTCCATTACTGTCTACTTGCTTTACTAGATCTTCAGATATTTGATGATATACAGCCATCAATACTACATCATCGTCCTCTGCATGACATTTTATTACCAGCAACATACCCGCCAAAATATGGCGAGAAATAATTATGTTAGATGCTTTATGCTGCATACCCTGATGATAATTCTCATGTGGTCTTTTGTCTGGATGCATTACTTATGAAGCTATGGACCAACTGGAAAAAGTGAAAAAAAAAATTAAACTGACTGAAATTTGACTCATTAATTAACAGCTTCTTTATCTCAAGATGTTTTGCAAATGTACGGATATATTTTTGTAATCTTTCCTTGGTTCATATTTAAAAAAAAAAACAAAAAAAAAACAAAAAAAGAATTTATGTTACTCCGTCTGCGAATCATTATTTAAGGGTATTGACTTGAGCGACTAAATCAGCCGAGTTATTGCAAATGTAATGAACTCCATTCTTTATTCATACTCACCCGAATTACAAGTGGGAAAATTATAGAAATTGTGTCCAGAACCAACCACCTTCACAGAAACATTAAATCATACAGAGATATAAATAAAGAATGCTTTTGATGCTTTAGGAAACTAATTTCCTCTGTGCAAACTCTTGTCTCTGTCTTCTAAAGGTATGGTTGATTAGGACCAATATCCACCATTATTTTGGAAACACAGTGCGTCGTTGTTTCAACAAATGTTCAGTTTAGTTCTCCCCACGAAAAAACGCGTCATGAAAAATTTTATAAGTAAATAAAGGTAATTACCAGGTTTTTTTTTGTTTTTTTTTTTTTTGTTCGGTTTTTGCCTTCTTTTGTCGAGGCGCGTACCTTTCAACCTATTTGGTTATATCAGAGCGCATTTATCATCCCCAAAAAAGTCAACCCTGTTGACTGGTAACCCGATCAGCGATGATAGATCCTAAGTCCTGACAAGGACTAACATTATCTATCTGCTATCATAAAGCCCTAAAAAGGACTCGCCATCTACGCCAACGCCCGAATTTTTGATAAGGCTATTATAAAGGATGACACCAGACAACAGAAAAGAAAATATAAGTGATAGGCTTACCGGGAATCGAACCTAGGACCAACCAAAAGGCGCCATCGCCTTGCTGTGACAGTACATCGTGAAAATACGCTCAGCCAATTTTGCACCCCATGAAAAAGTTTGCAACTTGGGGGGAGGGGGTGGGGGGGGGGTGGGGGGGGGGGAAGGGGAAATGAGAGTTGAGGCACATTTTTTTTACGGACGCATAAGGAATTTCTAAAGATTAATTGTTTCAATGATACTTAGCCTTAGCAATATTTTTGTTGTTATTTCTTCAGTGTATGTGATGATTAATTTTCATTTTTGTTGGAACAAAAATTGTCAGTTTTAATAACCAAGACATGTATTTCCTTTTTTTTTTCTTTAATTATGTAACGAAATAGCCAGCATACCTGCGTGGCTCTGCTTCACTCAATCGTTATTCATTAGCCATCAGCTGTCTTTGAGGTGTATGTTTTTACGAGCCCTCGCCAAGTTCTTTCCATGTCTCTTTTATTCTCTATACATGTGTCTAAAATTCCCTTCTGCGTGTGGTTCTGTGTCTTCGTCAAATGATCAGCATCAGACCACAAGGTCTTTTATGTTTGGACATGCGCCCTAATATAACCGACAGTCCTTGTGTCTAGGTTGAACGTGGCTCGCCTCGCCAAAACGAGGCAAAATTCTTATGTTTAAAAAAAGTGTCTTCCTCTCTTTCTTTTACACTGTGGATTCCGTGTACAGGCTGCATTGTAATGTTATCAAGAGATTTCTTTAACTATGTCCTGTCCAACACCGATGTCTTTTATTTTTTCATCTCTTGTTCCATTGATACGTGTATTTTTCTTCTTGTTGCTCAAAATTTGTGATCATGGAATACCATCTTAATCCTTTTTATCTGCGAAAACACTTATTTATGAAAGTCTGTGTCTTGGTATCATCGGAGAATGGACAGCATGTTACTGAATTCTATTTCTGGTTTGTTTCTTTGTTTTTTGTTGTTTCGTTTTTCAGAATCTAATCTACAGAGTATTTTATGCAATAATTCTTTGTCATTGGAAGCAAGAAATAGGTTCTTCAGTGTTATATAGAACCAATCTTGGACAATTAGTAAAAAGTAGGGAAGGCACTAGAGGCCACATAGATGTGGTTTTACAGAAGAATGTTAAAAATACTGTGGACAGCCAAAAAGATTAATGTCCTGAAAAAGGCCAACGTGCAAAGGAAACTTATTTCACAAGTTAGAAAGAAGCAATCCACTTTTTTGGGGCATGTTGTGAAAAGAGAAAAGCTGGAATGTATCCTAACAACAGGTAAGATTAAAGGAAAAAGAGATAGGAGAAGACAATTGAGAGCAAATACTGGACAGTTTGACATCGTGGCATGGAAAGAAGTCAACAGCAGAATTGATAAATTGTAATGGAGAGAGTAAGTTGTGGAGAGACATGATCTCCTACGCCACTAGGCATGGTACTTGAAGAAGAAGAAGAATCTACAGTCAGTGTGAATAAAAAGTGTGAAGAGCGGCATCCCAGCCGAGCTCAATTCTTACTTCAAATTATTTTTCTAAGTTGCCCGTCGTGAAGAACTCTGTAACACGGCGGGATTCAGTATTGCATAATCAGTTTCAACGGCCTTTTCACAATCCACAAATTTAATCTAGTTCCAAGCACTATTCTACCGTCTTGTTCTGTGTGGCTATCTGCTCTCTACAGAATGCTGTGTGGAAAACCTGCCGTCTTCTTCAACTGTCTGCCTGGAGCTTCATTTAATCTCTTCACTATGATCATGTTTAATATTTTCCCTGGCGCTGGGGGTACATTATTCCTGTGCAATTTGTTCATTCTTGCCGCGTCTGCTTATTTTTGTTAACAAACATTTTAGCATAGTGGTTTTAGTTGTTATCCTTTATTATTTTTTTTTTCGGTGCTCTTCATTTTACATGTTACTGCAAATTTTGGCAGGATCACCAAGATCACATTATGTCAAGAATGTGTTGGTATTGCTGTAACCTGAGCGTGAGAAAAAGGCAAGAAGGTAGACAATCAGGTGACTTTTTGTTTTTCTCCCAAACATGAGCTCTGCTAAAAGAATATTACGCATGCCAAACGTTTTAAAGCGACGAGAAACAACAGTGATGGTTTTGCTTGAGTCCACAAAAAATAGCAAAAGCAATAATTATGCGTATGCTGTCGGTAATGAAGACGTTCCAGAGAAACCGTAATCGAATCCAAAATATAAGCACAACGCATTACACACATACAAAAACAGCACAAACATTTTCGTCTACGCCTTAAACAAGCAAACCTGTCCACCATACTACAAAGGCTACGACCGTGGTGATGGCAACCTTATATCTCAGACATTTTAACAAAGCATTCTGGCGCCTGACTACTGCCGAGATATTTGAACCAGCCCGGATAGGCGTTGATGGCGTCCCTTGGATAGGTAACGGCCATGGTTCTCATCCGGGGTGTGCATATACCCCTTGGGATACTTCACGATGTACCAGAGGGTTCATCGGGCGTTGTATAAAAACGGGTTTTTAATGGGCTTTATTTTTAATAGAATGTTGTTCGCTAATTGCGAAATTACTTAGATTTTAAATGATACATGTATATTTACGATATTGCAATTTCTATTATTATGATAACAGACGGGGTTAGTAAAAGTTCTGAAAAGTGGACCAAAAAAAAGCATCTTAGCGTTCTATACCTCCGCCAGTAATCTTAGTGGGTACCGGTGGTCCTGGTACACTCTCCAGGGGTACTTCGAGCAAAAAAAAAGGTTAAGAACCATTGATTTAAATCATTGCGTATATTTCTTTCCATTCTTTTGGATATGATAACACGCTACATTTTTCTACTTTAGCACGTCCGCTTATCCCACATGCTTGTGACATAGTCAACAAACTGAATCCTTCAGCGATTATAACGGAATTGTTATCCCTATTGTGTCCATAATTTTTGCTTGATTCACATCTTCGCCTATCTTCCTTTCTTGCCTAAGCGTTATATTCATTAATCTAAGAATGTAATAGATTTTATTCAGATTATGAATAGTCTAATGCAGCGGTCGGCATCCCAGGAGCTGTGGGGGTCTACTTTATAACCACTGAGCTCGCTAAAGATCTACCTTATGCAATAATGTATGTTGTGAGTTTTCAAAGTATTTAGAATTTGGAATAAGAGCAGTCTGATTGTAACTGTTTTCTGTGGCAAGCTTTCTACAATTCCATTTACAGAGCGGTAGAAAATTCAAACTAAATTATATTTTACTGAGTGTTAACTTTACTTCAAACAAAAAATTGCTTCCTAACTTATGTAGTTCACTAATACAGTGAATTTTAATAAGCTAGCTAGTGGATTTTCACTGGGAATGTTGTGAACGTACCTTAAACACGTGGGCATCGTCCTTTGAAGTATTGGAAGGAAAGGACTAGTCCGCAGTTTGCTTAGGTGAATTTTTTTTTTTCTCTCAGCAACCTAGAAATCTACCAAACGATACCCTGGAATCTACCAGGAGATAAAGATCGACCGATAGCTGACACCTGATCTAATGTATGAAGATGAAAACCAAATGCAAAAACAAACAACTGCACTTGGTTCAAACTATTGAAGATCAACAAATCAAATATAGAAACTGTGAAGATTAGCAGATCCGCTAATGTACAGATTATTCATAAAGCAGTGTTGGTGCCTTTATCTTCCTCACAAATCCGCACCGTTCATTACCAATATCTGGATTAATAATCTTGTATCTATCTTATTTGCCTCATAAAATGCTTCTGTTCATGTTAGTGCTAACGGTGACATTACTGCTTGAATAGCGGAACATGTCTATCTTGATGCTTGATGGGGATCCCGAATCTGCATTTCCTCCTTGTCTTTGTCTGGTTATTGTCCAGGTCCTTTTTTTAAATATCTCGCCTATTTTATTATTGCACTTATGACTACTGTTATTGTTGTTCAGAATCGGCCGAATTGCGCTGCGGGCACCAAACCTATAGGTGCTCAGTCTCCATCAGCAAATGTCGAAGGGCATGAATGCTAACTGTTCATGTAGCGCTGGTTGTATACCCGACTGATGCATCCTGTCATATGTCCGTCTCTGCTAGTCTTATGTTTAGGGCCAAATTCCAGCAATCTTATACTTGTTGATTCATTGATTGCAGTGTCTTTCTCTAACAAGCGATCAGTAAGTGTCTTTAGTAATTCTCCTTTATTCATTTTTAATGTCCCCACTATGAGTGCTCTCGAAGCTAGTCTGTCAGCTCTATCACTGCCGCGCAACCTTTCATGACCAGGACAGTAGATCTACAACAGTCCCTGAAGATTCGAAGCTTCTAGGGATATTTTCCGTTCATGACGGAGCCATCCATTTTGGACCTTTCGAACCATGAACTGAGAGTCTGAGACAATAATTTTCTTGGTTGATGGAGTTTTAGGCAGCCATCTCATGGCTGCCTCTAGTTCCATTCTCATGGTGGAGATTGTTGTTGTTGCTGCACTAATGAACTCTGATTTAAACGCAAATAGATCATGTGTTTTACCTGGACAAAGAGGAACGATACGGCATACACTGTACGTAACGAGCACACTGTCTTCGTCTTGGCGAAACAATAAATAAAACGAAAACAATCGAGAAAAGAGAGAGTGAGAGCTTATATAAATGCATAAATAAATAAATACAGATAGTTCGAGCCGTAAATGGAAATCCAAAGCCTCACGTGACTCAAAGAATGTGTGGGAAAACGCTGTGAGTTATTAATAGCTCATCTTCAGCACACGAATTGAGCGGATATTCATCATTGCCGTTGTAGCTTGTATTAAAAGGCACTGGTAGTCTCGCAGCAGACACTGCCGTGGGGGAGGGGAGTGGTGAAGTGTTGGAGACTTCACTATACTAGGTCAAGCTTTATGAGCTCTGCGCAGAGCTCTGTCTCCCTCTCCGCGCGCGAGAAGGAGCAGATTTTTGTCCTGACATTTATCTGATTGATTCTGCCAGTCGTCATGTACTTGTCCATGATAGAAACGGGAAGCTGCCACGCAAGAGGCTGCGCGTGGTGTTCCGGGCGACGCCCCCCCCCCCCCCCCAGCTCCAGCACCGAGGTTCACAGTCTACCCTATCAGGGTAGAGGACCAACCTTCTCATGGCATTGCATCACCCGCCAATTGGTGGGTCTGGTTTGACCTCCACCAACTGAGCCTGCTGAATTGAGGAAGTACTCTGGGGTTTACAAGAAAGCCCCAATTCTCACCCCCAAATTTCCACCAGGGTAAAAGAGTGAAAACTCGAATCCCTGGGGTTCGAAAGAAGAAGAGGTGGGGTGACCAGTTCCATTTAATGTTACCTTTGCCTTCCCTAAGTCAAGAGCAGAATGAGGTACCCATTTACAGCCGGGTAGACGAGCACGAAGCTACGAGGCTTCGATCCCGAAATCAGCAACTTTTCTTCGAAAAGACAGACCTAAAACCCCTTAGCCACTCGAGCGCCCTTATTTAGTTTCCCTAAATAGTCTAATGTAAGTTGCCTTCGCTTTCTCCTTTCGCCTGTTCTTCCGTTGGAACATCCTACTATAATTACATCATCTTTCTCATCACCTTTGTTTATTGTATCTGAAGGTGTTTCAAAGGATTTCCACCCGTCATCTTCGCTGCAAATAACATTTAAAGGAACATAAACCTGTATTAGAGATAAATTAAAAATACATATGCGAATGTTTGGGGAACTGAAGGAAATAGTTTTAGAAAATATATGTTTGGATGATGCAAGATACATAAGACGGTAGATTTTTTAAAATATTATTTTAGGTTCGGAGAAAAAGGAGGATTGAAACGGTTGCAGAAATAGTTATGCCATATCCCGAGCTCTGATAATATCTGGCGACATGTTGATAAACAGAGGTGGAAACATAACACCAGAACAGGTATTTGATTACCAGCTCAATCGTTTAATCTTTGTTGAAATATTTGTGCACATTACTGGCACTGACAGACGAAACTTGAACATTTTATTTATTTTTTGGGGTAACAATTAAGGGTTAAGCTTGTACTGGAATTTATGTAACACTTTCCCAGATAGTGCAGAATCTGTATGGCAACTGTTTCGTGTTGAAATATCGTGTGCCATGTTGATATATCATATAAATCATTTGCATATCTTACACGAGGAAGAAAACGCGCCCCATAGTGAAAGATGTTGCTCTGGTGCTGTCCAAGAAAGTGTGCAAGGCGCATGTGCAGTGGGAAGCAACTGAAACCAGACTAATGTCAGTAAAATTTAAAATTTCAAACGGAAAATAAAGATGAACATCATCCAGTCGTCTGCGGCAACTACTGATTAAGGAGAATCTGCAAAAGAAGAACTTTACAGCAGACTTCAAGATACCATGCAGGGAAAGAGAAGTAGGGACATTGCAGTCTTGATTGGTGACCTAATTTCAAAGATACGAACAGGCAGTAGTGGCTTTTAGGCGATCGTGGGTAAACATCGACTTGAAAAGTGAAGGTTAGAGGAGATATGCTAATAGTCCTTGTGATTCTAGGAGGATTGCTACAGGGAGAAGCATGTGTCCACTCAAAAAAAAAATACACAAAGCAGTATGAATGCCACCAGACTATGAAACAGAGGGTGAGATGGATCTTGTGTACATATACGGGAAGATTACATGATGCAAAAGTATGTAGGGTAGAAGAGTAGGTGTGGCATCAGATTACAACATTCTGCTGGCCAAGGTTAGAAGAAGCTCAAAGTGCAATGGAATATGATCGCAAACGGCGGTTTCATGCGGGACATCTCAGAAATCAATAAGCAAACGAAAAACTTCGTGTTAAAATGTCCTGTGGGTACAACGTATTCAACGGCTGGGGACGAAGAGGATCCATAAGATCTTACTTACTTAGTCATTCCCCTTCTACCGTGAGGTGTAGAGGTTTGGAAGAGAGAGCGCCAGACTATCCTATCAGCTGTCTTCCTCCTGGCCTGGTTCCATTCTAGTCCTCGGTTCTTTAAAGATTATCTAATATTGTCCTCCCAGCGGACTCTGGGTCGTCCTGGGGGTCTGGATCCCTGGCTCTTTGTTTCCCATGCTTGTCGTGGTAGCCGATCTTCTCCCATTCTGCAGACATGGCCAAACTATCTTAGTTGGGACTGTTCTACTTGGGTCTGCAGGGGGTGGGATTTTAGGCCTTGACGTATCGTCTGGTTGCGGACCATGTCTCTTCTTGTTACTTCAACCACCTTCCTCAGATACCTCATTTCTGAGGTTTGGATCTGGCTTTTGTGGGTTGTAGTCATTGCCCATGACTCGCTTCCATATGTCAAGACTGGGACATAGGTGAAGCGGTATACAGCCATTGTCGTACATTTTTTAGATAGATTGAGAGATATATTTGGTCCCGGCTGGGTAGAGCAGAAGGGGGGGGGGGGGGGTATATGAGAAAGAAAATAGATTCCACGAGTGAATAGATTAAGGTGAAGATCTGTCTCTGGAATGAGTGGTTTCTCTAGTCCAGCCTATCTATACGACTATCTTTAGTATAAGACGATCTGTCAAACCTCCCTGTAAGTATAATTATAAGTTTACTACTCACACACACACAATTATGTGACAACAAGACACATAAATGTGGAAAAAAAAAAAAAAAAAAAAAAAAAAAAAAAAAAAAAAAAAAAAAAAAAAAAAAAAAAAAAAAAAAAAAAAAAAAAAAAAAAAAAAAAAAAAAAAAAAAAAAAAAAAAAAAAAAAAAAAAAAAAAAAAAAAACAAAAAAAAAAAAAAAAAAAAAAAGAAAAAAAACTATGGTAAATGGATATGGGTATGACCAACACACAAGTTAAGTTCTTGTTTAGTTTATTATCCCTTAAACTTTACAACATCAAACATATAGAAATCAATATAATCATGTTTACAGACATAGGAAGATAACGCAGTAAGTGCCTTCCCCCCTTGTTGAGAAAAAAAAAATCCCAAAAGAAGTTAATAACCCAAAAGGTCAAAGATTAACACTAGGTTATAGAATAGACAGTAAAGAAAAGAACAAATGTCCTACTTAAGCTATCCAGTAAAATAGCAGTATTTGCAAAGAAAATAAAGGATGGTACAGTTTCCGTAACTAGAAAATATTCACTCTCACTCTGTCATTCATGGCCACAGCAATCTCGCCTTACCTAAACTTGGTGTAACACTCTTGAACGTAAACATCATGCATATGTATCATGATCCAGTAGTTTTATCCTCCGAAGTGGGCCCCAGTCCCTCCACACATAATTAATTTTTATAATGGGGGACGCCTAATTTGGTGGTTGATTCTTGGATATGCAATGTGTCGTGAAACGAGTGTGTGTAACCCCACTACTTTGTTAAATCATTTTGTCGGGATACAAATTTGCCCCAGCCAATCAACGCACAGTTGCTGAGCCGGAATAAATTACAAGAAGTTACGCCAGGAAAAAACTTAAGCCCTGTTTTTTCGGATGTGGGTTGCGGCCATGTTGTTCACGCAAGATGGCGGAAGAAAACTGAATAAAATTAGGCTGTACGAGCAAAAGACGAAACTGCAGGAAACCAATCAGCTTGCTCCGCCAGGAATCAACCAAAAGCTTTGCTTAAGCATTCACCTACCTATATAATAGGGCGAGATTTTATGCAAAGGCACGCAAAGACACGAATCCAGAGATACCGACCGACTGAAGAGGAGAGAAGCTGTCACCCTTGATTTATTGCTTACCTGAGGGCATTGACGTGCAGCCTGCTTCACTAGTCGAGTCAAAATCTGGCCTGTTTAAATCTTGAAGGGTAAATATAAATTTACTATAAACTGGTAGGAAAATAGGCCTACAGCAGATACACCTGTATATATATATATATATATATATATATATATATATATATATATATATATATATATATATATAACATATATTGTTTTAATATGAACGTATCAGTTTACTGATTGTATCTTGGAGGAATTAGGTATAATGATTTTATTTCCTAATATGATTGAATAGACGAAGACTAATAGGACTCATACTTCAATCTATTGTCTCCTATAACTTCAGTCTATTGTCTCAGATAACTCCAAACTGCAATATAACCACAACAGTCCTTGTTAGGACTCACCCTATTGTCTCCTATAACTTCAATCTATTATCTCCGATAAAACCAACTGAAATATAACCAAAACAGTCCTTGTTAGGACTCAATCTATTGTCTCATAGGACTCAATCTATTGTCTCCTATAACTTAATCTATTGCTTCACATAACTTCAGTCTATTATCTCAGATAAAACCAACTGAAATATAACCAAAACAGTCCTTGTTAGGACTCAATCTATTGTCTCCTATAAACTTCATCTATTATCTCAGATAAAACCAACTGCAATATAACCAAAACAGTCCTTGTTAGGACTCAATCTATTGTCTCATCTAACTCCAATCTATTGTCTCCTATAACTTCCACCTGGAATGTAACCAAACAGTCCTCGTCTCATATACTCCTATCAATAGAACATAACGTTATTGTTAGGATATATTATAGCACTTGTCAGAGAGGGCCTGGTATATTATAGGGGGAAGGAAATGGTTGTATCACACCTAGGTGTACATATTATTGGATGTATTCATGTATTGAATTTATATTATGGGAGGTATTCATGTATTGAATGTATTCATGTATTGAATTTATATTATTGAATGTATTCATGCATTGAATTTATATTATTGAATGTATCCATGTATTATCTATCTTATCTCAGCCCGTAACCCGTCATGGGTCGTAGGGGTGCCATGGTGGAAGCATCAGCAGACAGGGTCCTCCACTGCTCTCTATCCTCAGCAATGCGTACAAGTGTGGAAAAACCGTGTCCTGCCCATTCGTTGATGTTATCAGCCCAGGATTTTCTCTGCCTTCCTCTTCTCCGTTTACCTTCGACTGTTCCCTGAAGGATCGTTTTCGAAAGGGAGTCATGACGAGTTACATGCCCAAACCAGGCAAGCTTTCGACGTTTCACTATTGACAAAAGTGGTTCTTGGTGGCCTGCATAGGTGTTTATCTTCTCTCTAACATAGACATATGTTTTGTGCTCTTTATAGCAAATGCGCAAAATTCTTCTATAACATTTATGCTCGAAAGCCTGAATCCTTCGCTCCATATCTGCAGTGAGTGTCCAGCCCTCACACCCATACAAGAGAATAGATAATACAAGTGATTTGTATAATTTGATCTTCACAGGAAAACTGATGTTACTTTTCCAGATCACATTCAACCTTGTCATGGCAGCTGAGGCCATCTCAAGTCTTGTCTTGATTTCTTTAATTGATCTTCCATCACTACATATAGTGGACCCGAGATATTTAAAGGTGTTAACTTCTTCTAACGTTTGACCATTTAACGTAATGTTGGTCGGAACATGTTTCTTATGGCTATTCACCAATATCTTGCTTTTTTCTATATTAATTTCCATCCCATACGTTCTTGTTACTTTCTCCAGTCTAGAGGTAAGGTCTTGAAGTTCTGATTCTGATCCAGCTATCAGATCAATATCATCAGAAAAACGTAGGTTGCACAGAGGTCGGCCTCCAATCGATATGGTTGATTTATAATCGTAGAGAGCCTCCTGCATAATATGTTCTAGATATATATTAAAGAGCACTGGTGACAGGATACATCCTTGGCGAACTCCTACAGTTGTTTTGAAAAATTCTCCAATGTCGTTGCTTACAAAAACAGCACTGCTTGCGTCCTTCTATAGTGCTTCAATGATATCTATGATGTTGGTATCAAAATTGAATTTTTTCATTACTTGCCATAAGCCTTCATGCCAGACTCGATCGAAGGCTTTTGTGAAATCGATGAAGTTATGGTATAAATCGTGTTGATGTTGTATTAGTTTATCAGAAAGAATGTTTTGCAAGTAGACACCTGTCTTGTCTCGCTATTGCTAAATCATACTGAGCCATGTTGTCATTCATCCTACATGCAGACACTGAGACACGCTCATATCATATACAATAGAAATAGGTGGGCTTGAGGACAGAAATTAGCCCCTATTTTTGCTTGTTACAGGTTTTATTCGTGTCATAAAACCTGAGGTCGTATGTTCGAGTCAATCCAGCTGCCTGGAACTTCGCAGGAGCATAGAGATTGTACAGAAGCTACATCTTTAGTCCCCCTCAGTCTTGGGTGGGCTAAAGTAACGAGCCTCAGCAGGAGTTGTGTGACCCAAACTAAGGAGAACAGAACGTTTTAAGAGATGAGTACCCAGTAGTACCATTTCTGTCGGCATTGTGAGCAAAAGCTAGTGTCAGTGACGAGAAAGTGATTTAGCGTAGAAAGAGACAATAATAACAGCATAGCTGATAAATGTTATATACTTAATTAACAGCACAGCTGATACATTTACTATAAGTGATTAACAGCACAGCTGATATAAATTTGTTTCCTATAATTGGAAGACTTGTAATATATATATATATATATATAAATATATGTGAATCATATGTAAACTTACAAATCCATTCCATTCTTCAACATTCACCCTTCAGCACAAGAGTAGATAGTGTATATACTAAATAAATAATAAGGAAATTGTATTTGAAGACTTGTCAATTTTATCATTGTTAAGTAAAATCTGTTTCCTTGTCTTAATATCACAGTTAGTTACACAGCGGAGGTGGCAAGTTATGTCGGTCTCCTCTCTACTAATTTTTTCGAGATCAGAACATTCACAGCCGTAACTAATTTGTGATACCAGTAGTTCTCTCAGACACTGGGACTTCACCATTGTCTGCAGAAATTCTATTTCTGTAATTGTCAGTACTATACTGACCCTAGAGCCAAATAAAACCTCACGCCACACAATGTCACATCAAATAGTTCATGTAGCAAAAAATAAACCGCGATCTTGTGTTCACAGTAGACAGTAGACAGTACTTCCAATAGCTAAAGAAAAAAAATCTGGTTGCTAAACTGTTAATTAAGATGATGATGATAAATCATATCGGCTTGCTCTGTGGTGAGTGCCGATTATGAAACAGCGTATTCTCCTGGATAAAATCCACTTGGAAAAACGACTGTCAGTAGTCGGGAAAAATGTTATGTATATTGCCACAGCGGGCTGATAAAATTGAATAAACAATCTAGGTATTTTGTAAGTCCAGTTAACTCAAATTTACAGTTAAAATGTTAGTTTGTCGCCTTGGCAATTCCTGTTCACACCTGTACTGGGGACGAACGCCAAGGCAAAACGACAACTAGTACTCCTTCGGTAACTGAGGAAAGTACCACAATAGAAAACCGCTAGCCGCTGGTTTTGATCTGGTACTATATTAGGAAAAAAAAGAACATTTAACCAAAATGCCAATATCCTACACTATCACGCGTAAGGGTATGATCTTTTATCCTCTCCGTCACCTAATTAAATTAAAAGGCACACGGGGTCTTAGCCTATCTTATCGCGATTCGCTTAGCGAGTACAGGTTGGGTTTTAGGCATGCCGCCTCCCCCCTCCCCCCGGTAAAACAGTCAGCGCACAATGTCAGTTATAATTTAATTATAGCTACGCGCCCTTAACAACTATCGCCTGTTATTATTAGCTATTTGATTGTCGGCGTCTATTGTTTTGACACATGATACGAGTATTAAACAGTAGCCATTTAGAAAATTACACACAATGAAATATAATGCAAATTCTACTCTGTCACTTTATCCGTCACTCATAGCATTATACCTAGTCAGCTAAACCGTATCTTCTGGTGTAAAAAATGGTTGATGGTTTTTTTCATCAAACTGAACAACTGGTAAGAAAATATTTACGCGTTTGCTATTTCACTATTCTTAACGCTAGGGAATCATAGTGAATTAGAAATGGTAAAACTTTAACACATTTTAACACTTAAGCACAACTTATTATTACTACCAGATATCAGAATAAATCCCCACGAAAGCTATTAACGCACCATTCCACATAGGTTCTAGCGTACGCGTTCAGATTATCCAAAATTTTCTGAGAGACCTGATAACTGACTTGGAGAGAACGCCGTATATATACAAATTTTGTGTAATATCTCTAAAGGATGTGACAATTCACACCTTCGGCAAAGCAAGGAAAATCAAGGAGCTTCGTTTCCGAGATAAAGGATTTTACGGTTCGCTCTACTCGCGATGCCGAACGACATCAAAAAACATGGGCCGGGCGAACGGGCCCCTTTTAGATTTCCGTACTTTTCCGCAGATCAAAGCTTTACGTCCCCTGAAATGCACGGACCTCAAAGGTGGTCGGGAAGTATTATTATCGCCCTTGTATTTCTTCAAGGATCTGGTCTTTTCCCCACGTGCGTCTGTCTAATGACCAATGATTGACAGGTCAGCTCGCGTGAGAACTCAGGTAAACAAACCAGGTTCACTCCCCTTGTTAAGACTGCCCGGTGCGAAGGTTGGTAAACACTCATCAGCGCATGTACAACAGGAATAAATAAGCGTGGCTTCAAAATATGAGTCAGACAGACAGCGAAATTTGTGGTTTTTGCGTAGCAAAATTATAAACACTAAATGGGGAAACAACGGTGGTCGGATTACTGTAGGATTACTGAGGCTATATTTACATTATACGTCACAGCCATTTTCGTTTTCTTACCAACCTCTCTCTTGCTGAGGAATCCTCGATTTATGGCCTGAAAAAGTCTCTCAGCTGCTGCTTTTCGAGTGGCCAAATCTTCTCTGATCCCTCCCTTTCGGTCTATAATAGCTCCGAGGTATTTAAAGCGGTCGACCTGCTCCAGGACCTGTTCTCCCAGCTTTATCTGTGTAGTGGATTTGATGGTATTGTATGATGGTGATATTACTAAGTGTGATGCATGAGGTCAGCTGTGAAGGCTCCTGAGATAAAATGTAGCTGTGAATTGTCAGAAGGCCCTTCTTTCTACCACTACGACCTCACACCTATCTTTTTTTTTACTAATGAATGTGGCTACGTTAAATGTCTAGGGTAATGATATGTAATGTGTTGTGGTAGTTTACATACACACACAGATATTTACTAAGTCTAATAATATTAATAGATGTTATAATACACTGAACTAACTCAAGTGTGTAAAATTTTGATAGTAATTTTCTTTAAATTTATTTGTTCTGAACCAAGGTTTTAATTTGGTCAGAACATATGAAAGGTTTTGCAATTATGAAAGAAATGCATGAATATTACATAATAAATGCAAGGTGTGTACATATATATGTTACTAGACTAGTTAATATTACTACTGTTTATAGTTGTAATCTATTTTGGGAGAACACTTAATGGATGTGCTGTTGGGGTGGCCTCATCACTCCCTGTCTATGGTGACTACACATTGTCCAGTTATTGGATGGAATTTTTATGAGTGTGTTAGCAAATAAGTTGAGTTGGTGAATTCTCAGCAGACCAGGCGCTCACGTAGCTTGAAGGTGTAGCTCTGGTGCTGAGATCTGGTGGCCCCACCTCTCCGTGCTTGGGGGCAATATCAGAAGTCTGGTGGCCCCACCTCTCCGTGCTTGGGGGCAATATCAGAGGTCTGGTGGCCCCACCTCTCCGTGCTTGGGGGCTATAATAGGCTGCTCTGACAAAATGTTACTGCACGGGTCCACTCTTGTAATTTTCAACAACTCATTTGACACCGCATTGGTGCCAACTGAAACTCACAGTTCTGCACTCAAAGTATTAGTCATGTGTCAGAATTCCATCCTCTAACCATTTCTGGACACAACACTACACAACAACAACACCACATAGACGGGTCAGATCTTTCTGACCAAACAACACATCTTACCAAGTTGGTTTCACATAGGATAAGTTCTCCCAGACTACAGATTCTGAAATATGTTCATTAGTTTCCTGCCATAGAATAGGATAGGTGATATGTTTCACTGATCTCAACACTTGATCTGTCCTTCATAATCCTTGCTGGAGTTTATGTATTTTATTTGTCTCTAGACCCTGAACTGGGGCGGGGGGTCTAGAGCGAATCCTTACTTGTTGTAAGGGACAGATTATGCTATTGCAGTATCGAATCACTCGAAACCTTAAACAAATATTAAAATGTACAAAGAAATAATTTCAGTCTTACCAGAATTATGAATATAGAACACAGTTAAATGCTAGCAAAACTCAGCTGAGCTGCTGGCCTTAGGATGGCGTCCCTCTAAATATTTCAATAGCTTCTGGGAATTACACCACTTAATAATTCACGGTGTCTACTAGGACAACTTATAATGACTGGCACAAAATGCGCGTCTGAGCGCCGATAATATATTCATCTATGGCCAATCACTGCCTTTTCTTTTTTCAAATTCAAATATCCTACCACAAAGTCATTTCAGTCATACCTCAGTCAAGTATGCCTTATTGTCTGTTGGTCCGTCCGTCTCTACTTGCGTTTCACAAAAAACACACTTGTTTTTTTAACCAACCCTGCCTTCCCCTACACAATTTTGCCCTTTAAAGTTATTTTTAGCCACAATTCACCATCCCACCCCGTCTCTTCATTCCAACTAGATTTTAGCACTTGCGTCTTCAAGGCCACAATTTTTTGAAAATTAGTCACATGTTTTATTTCAATGCAGACGATCGTTGATATGAACAACACAGTCTTTTGTCAATATCTTTCTTATTATCTATCAGTCTGTATAAATGAAAGCATATTATTTCACTGTTCAAGATGGGCCATCCGGCCAGCTAGGTTTTATATTCCTAACATTATTATTAAGAAAAGTTACTTTTCAAATATTTTCTAGAATCTTCTGGAATGCGTTCATCACTGCATTCAAATAAACGGACTAAGTTATCGCAAAAGCGTCCAAAAAATGACTGTGGCGTATAATATCCAAGGTCCCTTTTGTCGATTTCTTTACTTTATGTCAACTTGGGGAACGTGACTTTTTCCTCCTTTCCCCACCAATTTGCGTCCTTTTAGCCTCGGTAGTTTCAAGCACGCGTTCAGTCAGATTTTTCCTTTTGATCTCCGTTCTCATCCCGTTCCGTTTTGCCTTCAAGTCTAACAATTTAATTTCCATGGCGGGTGATGCCCCGCGGCGTGGGCGATCATGTGTTCTAGCAGCTTACGCATTAGTTTTTATCCCTACGTTGTATCATTGGAGATATTTTAACGTTGTATCACGGTTAAATTTATGACAATCTGATGTCTTCTTTCTTCTCATGATATCACCATGGATTTTGTTTTAGAGCTACTTATGACCATCTCCAGCTCTTCCTTCCAGACTTGCAGGTTGGATTGGAGATGTGCCTCTGATTTAGCAATCAGGGCAACATCATCAGCAAATGCCAGCTCTGAAATACAGACCTGTCTCATCTTCCAGTACCCCACTGAATACTTTCTTGTTCTCTCCTTACATACCTTGATGACATCGTCCATGAGGAGTATGAAAAGATAAGGTGACAGGATATCACATTGTCTTACACCAGTGGTGGTCCTGAACTCTTCTGACTTATGGTTCGCTGTCCTCACATAATTTCTGCAAGACTTGTAGAAACTCTGTATAGCATGAATCAGAGGTGCTGGAATGTTCTTCCTTGCCAAACAGTCACAAAGTTTGCTTCAGGGGACCCTGTCAAACGCCTTTTCCAGATCTATGAAACAAAGATGGATCTCACTCTTATACCCAAGGGCCTTTTCACTCAGCTGTCTGTGTGTGAAGATGAGGTCTTGAGTACTTCGGTTTGCTCGGAAACCGCACTGGACCTCATCCAATTGTGGCTCAGCTAGGCGTCGGAGTCTCTGCTCTAGGATTCTAGAGTAGATTTTACCAGGGACACTGAGAAGGGATATGCCTCTATGGTTTCCACATTGTCGATTGTCACCCTTTTTGAAAATTGGTGTTATGATGGCAATCTCCCAATCCTTTGGTATGGTCTTGTTGCACCACGCTGCCTGTAGGACCCTTAAGAGTAATAGGTCGCCTGATGCTCCCACGTACTTAACCATTTCTGGTGTTATACCATCATGCCCTGCTGCTTTGCCCATCTTGATTTTCTCCAGTGCTGCCTTCAGTTCTTCCATCTTTATGTCATCTTCACAACCATTGGTTTTCTCTTCAGTGCTAGTGGTTATCATTTCCGATGCTTGACCTTGCTCACCATCAAGGAGTTCTGAGTAATATTCTTTCCATTACTTCCTTCGGGGCAGTAAGCAATTTGTCTTGCTTGTCCTTTATAAATTTGAGAGGGCATTGTTTTTCCTTCCTCATGTTCTTTAGGGTCTTGTAGAACAATTTCTGGTTTTCTTGCGCATCTTTTTCTAGCTTTTCTCCAAATTCTTCCCAGGACTTCTGTTTTGCAGCTAGCACCTTGTTCTTTGCTTCTGTTCTGAGTGTCACATATTCTCTATATTTCTCCGTTTGTCCTGTTGTGTTTGTAGCTCCTAAGTATTGTTTCCATGTCATTTTCTTCTCTCTTATTTTCTCTTTGACTTCCTCTGTCCACCAAGGTGTCCTCTTTCTCTTGTTCCCAAGTCGGACTTCACTACATGCTTCTGCAGCAGCTGTCTTTATGATGTCCTTTAATTTAAGCCACAGGGTTTCCAAGTCATCAGGTTGTTCTTCTGTGTTGTTTACCGCTGCAGCAATAAGCCACAGATATCTGGTCTTAATTTCTGACTCTCTCAGCTTGTAGGTCTTAATGCTCATTTCTCCCGTTCGTTTATTTAGTTTCTTGCGTGATGTTGGGCAGTTCCTAGGCTGAGCAACTCTTTCAGTTGTTCTTTTGATTGTAAGCAGGTAGTGATCACTTCCAATCTCTAGCCCCCTCCAGACTCTGGCATCCCGGACATATTTGAATGAGCTCCTCCTAACAATGGCATAGTCGATCACTGACTTCTCATTCTTTGTTGGTTCACATCTAGTGTATGCATGAATGCGCTTAGGGGGGAACTTTGTGTTTGTAATGATCAGATTCTGCTCACTGCAGAATCTAAGGAGTCGCTTTCCATTGTCATTGAGAATATCTTCTCCATATCTTCCGAATACTCCACCCCATCTAGCATGGTCATTTCTAACTCTGGCACTGAAATCTCCGAGCATGATAATTTCATCTAGTCAGTCATCCACTGTCCTTTGAAGCAGCTCGAAGAATTCATCCTTGACCTCTGCTCCCTCATCCTCATTTGGCCCATACACTATGACCAGGTTGACTATGGTTTCTCCTTCTTTTAGTTTTACAACCATAATGCGCTCCGAGACAAAGTTCCATCCCTTGATACTATTTTTTTGGTTTTTTGGCCACAATGCAACCCACACCCCCTTTAGCTCTTTCCGATGTGGGTACACCACTGTAGAGCAGCGTGTTGCCATCGAGATCCATGACTCCTTGTCCTTTTTTCTTTGTTTCCGTTATAGCCAGGATTTCTGGTTTTGCTTTCCTCATCTCTTTCGCCAGCTCCTCTTCTTTCCCATTTATACTTCTTGTGTTCCAAGTTCCATAAATCGTAGTCCGTAGTCCGTTCCAGTTCGTCGCCTTTAGAATCCAGTCCGGTTTTCTCTCTTGTAGTTCTCATAATCAAAAGTTCAAAGCACACAGGTGATTGGCCTGTTGTGCCTTTGCATGGTGGAGGGGCTGCCTCCTTACGGCCTCCAATCCATAAGATCACTGGCAACAAATGAAAAAGAAATACATGAAGTGAGACACGTGGAGTTCATGGAAAAAGAAGGCATCAGTACAGAACATGGACAACACCAAAGACTGTCAGTGAGTAAAGGTAAGAAACAGTGGAAAAGCAGAATTGAACAGAGGCAGAGCGAAGGCTAGTGAGTTTCGTATAAAGGCAAATAATAAAGTAGGAAGATGGGTCCAAGGAGAGAAGAGCAAATATATTGGCGAATCGGCAAGAAAGGTAGAGGAGGCTGTAGCCAAAGGAACCATGAAGGCCCTGTGCAGTAGAGCAAAGAAGCTAACAGGAAGATATGGACAAACGATGGCCTTGTTGGGAACAAGAATGGAAGTTTTGCTTGGCAATTTGGGATGGGAGGAGGTGAGATGGTCGAGCATTTCGGAGAATTCCTATGTGGACCGGCTCCATCTGATTCCCCAGAGAAGGAGTTGCAAGTTAAATGTGTAATATCCACAGGGCATCCAAGGGATGGAAAGGCTGCTCACTTGAATGGCATTACGGCTGAGAACATCAAGGCAGACGCTGACACCTTTGTTATGGGCGGGGGTTGGAGGAAAAAAAAGATTTTTGCTTTGGATGGGGCAAACGTTGAGGACGCCAGTTGATGGCTTTGCAAGGAAATCCTTCATCTGGAATCTACAGGGTAGGAGAAAAAGAGAGAGACCTATGTAACATACGGAGAAGGTAATTGAAGACATACCTATAAGGGGTACAGAAGACAATAGGAAAATCTAAAATGGATGGAACGAATTGGGCGGGGTTAGGCTGCTACTCTCTTAAAAGAAACGTATGTAAAGTTGATGAAAAATTATGCGAAATTGTCGCATGACTTTCTGATGTACGGTTTTTGTCGTTTTTGTGATGAGGCGTAAAATGTTTTGTCTTCTACTAAGCCTCTGTAGAAAGACTAAACAGCGTTTTCAATGCAACATGAGTTGACGATTCTACGGGCCAGCATCACGCCAGAAACTAGATTTAGAAAACTGACTGCTCCATTAATTTCGTTTTACATGTGTTATTTCAATCAAAGATTTACCAGATCGTGTGCTTAGTTTCTCAAATTTCATACGCGCTTCCTTTATCCAAATACGCTTTGATCTTCGTCCTAAAGCAGCAGCAATGAGCCTTGACGGGCGCCCCCTGGCGCAGGTTCTTTCAAACTCTGCTGCAGTTTGACGTTGTATGATCAAATTTGAGTCGGCTCACCTATTCTTTATGCATCTTTTATGCAGAAATGTTCATTGTTTGTTTATGGGAAAACGTTGTATTCTCCGTTGCAGATCTGCTAGAGCCGGCTGCGATAGTGAAACAGTTAGATTATAGTAAGGACGGCATCAAGCCGTGATGAAAATTCCCAGACGTGTTTTTTTTTAGAAAAATGGGAGATCGAAAATAATTTGAACCATGGGAAGTTTCTTCTCATTCGGAAACGTCAGTAAACCGCTAGATTACCAAAGTCAGTGAAGAAATAAAAATGAACAAAAGAACGAAGGAACGAAGCCTTTAATGTTATAGTGGTGACGAAATATGCATTATTGCCCTTTAATGAATACAAGGGGGAAACAAAGAAACCCAAAAAAATTATTATGAAAATTAAGTAAGAAACAAACATGATTGTAGTGAAAATATGCACTGAAGAAAATTAAAGTGCTTTCAAATTATGAATATTTAAGCTAAAACAGTAAATAGTTAACATTATCTTGCATTCACTGACAAAACTCAGAGAAAGAGAGAGAGAGAGAGAGAGAGAGAGAGAGAGAGAGAGAGAGAGAGAGAGAGAGAGAGGGGAGGAGGAGTGTGAGAGAGAGAGAGATAGAGAGAGAGAGGGGGGGAGTGAGAGAGAGAGAGAGAGAGAGAGAGAGAGAGAGAGAGAGAGAGAGAGAGAGAGAGAGAGAGAGAGAGAGAGAGAGAGAGAGAGAGAGAATTGAAGCTCTGAAGCTTTAAAAAAAAACAGTTATATACTAAATAGTAAATGTGATAACATTAAATAGTCAATACTCCTGTAACCATTGCAGGATCTACAACATAGCTTTATGTTATAGCATTTTTCAGGATTAGACGAGTTTGATATGTGAATGTAGGTTCATTTTAAACGTGATAAAACCGTTAGTTTTGACAGACCTGGGTAAAACATTTTAAGACACATCACCAGCATAAATTAACGAAAATACACGAGAGATCAATTTGAGATTGTGCGCATGTCCAAAAGTAGGTCACCGTGTATGAAATCCCAGCAGTATTTATGGAGAAAGAATTTTTGCAAGTGTGAAAGTGACCTGACCTACAAGGTAGAATTTGATGGACCGTTAGAAGACCATGAAAGAGGAAGAATTTTCTAAGAAAAGAATATATAAATGAAGAAAATATTTGAGCACTGGGATTGTTATCTTGAAACCAAACAAGGCGTAGAGCTGTTTTAAATAAGGACTCTAGATGTTTCAGAACCGAAAAGCTAAAGCAACTCCAGATATTTGAGCAATAAACAAGATTAATTTGTATATGCGCGTTATAGACTGTAACTTAAGAACAATGCACGACTCAACTTCTAGGAAGCGAGACATGCGAGGTGATTTAGACAGCGAATGATCATAAATACAATTTAATGCACAGAACTCGAATGTATTCGTACAAAATAAAACATTTACAATGTATGTTAATCTCGAACCTTAAGTGACAAGTTTTAAACAACATTGTCTCATGCAGAATTTAAGAGAAGCTGTAATAGAATTCTCATTATCAAGTAAACTTTTGATTACTGTCAATCTAAAATGCTCAATTTTCGTATATTCTAACCCTTATTATAAAATTTAAAACATATTTAATATTATGTTTGTCATTCTTTAGTTATTAATATATTTTACTGAATATATTAATCTGCTTTAAAAAAAGTTCTGAATATTGGAGTGGGATATATATATATTGTAAAGAATTGTTTTCACTATGCCAGCAGTTATTTCAAGGACAGAAAACTCTGAAAATTAGTTATAAAACACTTCAAATTCACGTGCCTCTAACAACCAGTTTCCAATTTCCCCAGGATCACTACTTTAACTAAATGTCACGTATTGCCTCCCCTGCTTTACAGTAGTGGTCCAACAGTGGCCAAAACTCAAGAGTATCTGAAGTGGGTCGTCAAAGGTGTCTACCTTCGCACAAGATTACTCTTGGCGTAGATAGAAGGGTAATGAAGCTTCTATCTCAAGGTAGTATTCACAAGATAATTCAGAAGTCAAGAACAATGCTGCATAGGGCCGAGCAATTGTTAACTTATATCTGTCCGTCGCCATTTGTGAAAAATTAAGCAATGGTTATAGCCCGTTCAAGCCCGCAGCTGGTGTAAATCCAGCGAAATTCCCTTTTACAAGAAGTAGCTCTATATATATATATATATATATATATATATGTGTGTGTGTGTGTGTGTGTGTGTGTGTGTGTGTGTGTGTGTGTGTATGTGTGTATGTATGTATGTATATTAAATAGTCTTGCTCATACGTTTGCTTTCATACATATAATAATTGAATAAACTTTAATTTTTTTGGTTTCAAAATAACATGTAACACATTTAATAATCAACTACTTTTAACAGGTTAAAATAAATAGATAGCTTAGTTCCACGATCCCAAAGTAACTTTTGGGAACACAATCTCCTGCACAGTTTAGAATATAAACACTAGTATTCGTTACAAATTGATTTTATTTAGTCAGAGTTAATCCTTCATATGTCGTTCTGGTTGAAGTGCTAACTGGCCTTCCGCCAGAGATGGTAATACTTGACGTTTACTCAGTTTTTCAACCCAGGAATGTTCTTCCCTTTGAGTTTGGCGATAAGCAAAACAGTTTCAGCACAACAACGTATATCCACAAGAAATTATTGTAAAGTTTCACAAACAGCAATGTAGAAAAATTCAGTTAGAGTTTATTGATGTAATTAGACAAACACTGTAAATTTCACAAATGATGATTGGTTATCCAAGATGAAAAAATATGTAATCCAACTGAATAATATATGTAAATACAAATAGAATAATTTACTGATTTGTCTACTCAAAAACTTGTCTTGGTATCCTCAAAGACGAAGTTCACCTAACGCTATCTGTAAAAATCCTCTAGTCTAAAGTTATGGTTTCATTAGAATCATAAATCCTGAAATCTCTGCCTATCGCCCACAACTCTTCTATTTATACTATTTCTTTTTTTTTCCCGCCTTTTTTCACACGACCCGTCCTTTTTTTCACACGGTACAATAATTAACATTTGCACTCCTCTCCTCAGCTTTTCGACCTTTTTGCACACGACATTTTGTTATTTCGACTTTTTTTTCCACATGTGTGATCTTTTCCAACTTAACAATAGGATTTTTTTTAAAAACAGATCACACAAACATTCATTTCCCACTTTCGCGCTTATAAAACCCATTCATTATTATCTGGGACTGACCTACGTTTGCCCTGTGAGAGCAGTAACTGCCGACTGAACTTTGAATGAATACTGCGTTTTGTGTAAAAACGTCTTATTTGCTTTTAAGGTCTGGCATTCTTACATGTAGTATCTTCTAGCACATATAAATGCTTAGCGTGGAAGTAGGAGGGACGAAGCTAGCGTGAAAGGCCAAGCGGTCACAGTAATCCTCTTATGACGGGTGTTCTGTGAATCACTTGGTCTGGAAATATTAGTAATCCTCTTATGGCGGATGTTCTGCGAATCACTTGGTCTGGGAAATGTTAGTAATCCTCTTATGACGGGTGTTCTGCGAATCACTTAGTCTGGGAAATTTTTGCAATCCTCTTATGACGGGTGTTTTGCAAACCACTTGGTCTGGGAAATGTTAGTAATCCTCTTATGACGGGTGTTCTATGATTTCACTTGGTATAGGACGATGAGTGAGAAAAAGTGAAGAAATGCTGTGATACTGCCGGAGTGGGGGAGAGTTATAAAAAGTGCACGACTGATTTCGTCACACTAAATACATAAATAATGTTAAATTTATCTTCTCACTTCACGTAAAAAAGATATTCTTTTATCTCGTTTGCCAATTTCTATCAATTTCTGCGAGCTAAAAAATAACTTCTTCTTCTTCTGTCCTTAGCCACCGACCGTCAAAGCAGTCAGTGGCCATTACGCCTAGTGGCGTCTTAGGGCAACAGGAGATAGGTTTTCTTTGCCATTGTTTCCCATCACGCCTAGTGGCGTCTTTAGGGCAATGGCAAATCAACCCATTTGCCATTGTTTCCGTAATCGAAGTGTCTGGCAAACGGGTGATCAGCCCGTTGGTTAAAAAATAACGGGGCTACCAAAAATGCTATTAAGGCTTGCGGGATCTATAAAAGATAAAGAAGCACTAGTTCTAGAGTTAGGAAATATACGAATTTATGATTTTTGTAAGCTGGATTCATTTTTTTTTTTTTTTTTTTTTTTTAGATATTTTAATCGGCTGTGAAATAGACACGTTAGAGACTGGTCCGGAAATAATAAAGGAAACCTTTGCCTTGCGAATAGTCAATAAATAAAGGTAATTAACAGGCACTCGTTGGACAGAAAGGATGACAGCAGACAATAGAAAAGAAATATAAGTGATAGGCTCACCAGGAATCGAAACAAAGACCACCCAAACGCCTTTCTGCGAAAATAAACCGTGAAAGGACGCACAGCTAATTTAGCACCCCAAAAGAATGCTTCATTCGCCGAGGTCATTCTCACGACATCTGCGGTATATAGGACCCGTGAATGACCCAGACATTTTGAGACGGGTTTATATAGAAGTGAACCTATCTAAGCTCTGTGCAAGGAATGAATGCACCCAGTATTAAGGAAATGTGAAGGACACTTCTATCGTCAATGGTTTGGTCCGTGAAATGTTAAACATTCTAAAACAGGCGAGGAGGGGTGAGAGGTGGGTGAACCTGAGCCGTGGTTTCTAAGTGCAAAAGTCGGAACTGCATGGTTATTGCGTCACAGATAGCTGCTAGTGAAGTTCCCCGCCCATTTTTCCCCCGATCTACGTACGTCCTGTTTCGTCAGATGTCTTCTGTTTCTGCGTCCTCGGGCGGAAGTGAAACCCCCAGTACGTGCTCAGTATCACATTCAGCAGACGGAAAAGCGAAAGGCCAAACAGGACTTATTGTAAAATCCCCAGGGTAAGAGATAAAAAATACTTAAGGAGAAGAGAGATTGAGACAGCAATGAAAGGGGTATGGTAGACATAGAAAGATCTTGAGCTGATGACACGGGGCAGGAAGACTTTGCATAAGTTTGTTGAAGGCCTGTCCCCCTTGGAGAATAATGAACGAAACTGGAGCGGGATGAACGTGAAAGATGCTGACCTTGGATTATTAAATATTTATAAATAAACTAGAAAACTGACGTCTGTTAGAAGTTGTAGCAAAAGGTTTTTATGAGTATAGTTGTCAGTAGTAGTTACTAATAGAACAGAAAAAGAATTCTGTCTGAACAGAATATAGTCCCAGTGTCATAGAAGAGCACTGGTATCACAGGATAGTCACGGCTGTGAAGGTCTCTACTTCAGATAGTAATCAGATTAAAGTTTGAGCCTAAGATGCCACCTTTGCTAGTAACTAACCTATGATAATCAACACGTCAGTAAAACTAAAAATGCAACAATATAAAGCTGATAGTTCAGATGATTACAATTACTGAATCATTTATTATGTACATCTATCTTTTATTTCTTGTGTAATATTATGAATGAGGAAAATAATGGAAAATCAAAGAATAAAGATTAATTACACAATTTCTCAATAGATTGCAAATCGTTCGCGACACACACAAGGGAGTGCATTGATTTGATTGGACGATATTTTTCCTTATACAGTGAATGGTAAGGCATTGTTTCATCCACGCTACAGCAATCTAACTGGGTCGTTAACAATGTTGTTTTTCGTTCACTCAGGCGTCGACTTGAATATGTTCAAAGAAAGCAATGGTCAGCCTGAGGCTGGAAGCATCTCCGTACAGTTTCTTTTAAAAATACTGGTGACGGCCATATGCGCTTTCTTAGTTCCTCATAAGTTGGCCACCTTTGAAGTAGATGTTCAGCAGTCGTTTTATCTGTGCCACAGTTACACTCATCTGTAGTTCCTATCTTCAGCTTGTTTAATAGATGGTTTCTTAATCTATTGTGATCTATGCAACGTCTGAAGATTACCACTTGCTCACTTCTGCTAAGCTGGTAATATGCATCATTTTTTTTTTTTTTTTTTTTGATGGCCTATATGCTCTGCTTCCCACTTGCTTTAAATTAATATGAAACAAATATAAAGGTATGTTATCAGGCACTCGCAGGAAATAAAGAAGTAGAACACCAGACAACAGAAAAACAACAGACATGAGTGGCTTACCCAGGATTTGAACACTGGACCTTCCGTGCGACAACCCCGCCTAGCCATGCAAGCGAATCACACTATCCGCCCTGCCATCTACGCATCATCAAAAAATGATGTTTCAATGGCAGGTCAACAGTGTAGCCCGCATCTGTTGATGATCCTTAGCAGATTTATTTGTTTGTATGTGTATTTGTTGCTGTTTTTAATAAATCCTGGATCTATAATATTTAATGCAGTGTTGGAGAACAAATTATGAAAACAACGAGCAAGTAACCCTCCAAAAACCCACTGCCCCTGCCATAGAAGTTAATTCGTTTTTCTTGTTCCATAAAATTTCCGGTTGTCTCAGTTGAGACAAAAAATAATAGCGTTGCTCCATCCTTGAACAGTGTCGTCAGAGGCGACAAAAATGAGGTTGTGCGTGTGGCTGGCAACCTCATCTTGTAAAATAAATTACTACAGAAACTATTGCTGAAAGTGTACATGAATACTTTGGCTGCCGGCTTCCTACAAAGGTAACGTCTAAAGTAATGGTGCTGTGTTCCTTAAAAAGCAAAAGTGGAATTTACGATAACGATGTTTCTGACAAGGCAAGAGAAAGCTAAGAATTGTTACAACGTGTGTGCTGAAAATAGGTGCGAGCATAATGCATAAAAACAATGAAGATTTTCAATCTCTGCCTTCTAAAAATGAAAAGATAACTGACCTTGGGGAGTAAACTGCTAGAGACTTCACTATATTGTGTTCAGCTTGATGAGATAAGGGGACTAATTCCTTTCCTGGCTGCCTTTGCCCTCCTTATCTCAAAGCAGAGTTAGGTGGTCATTTAAAGGAAGGTAAAGGATCCTGTTACACTCCCATTGAGGCATATTTGGGAATATGGTGTTAAACCCATATTTTATTGACCATCGGCTCACTAGAGGCGATGTGGTCAGCCTCAGACGGGCCGCCTTAACCTTCCCAGGGTTGCTTGGTACCCAATTCACGAGGCTGGGTCGACTCCGGATCCGTTTGCGGTCTAAAAAAAATCCCACCTCACCTGAGGATCGAACCATGGACCACCGAGCTAGGAAGCCAGTCCACTAACCACAGTGGTACCGCGGCCATTTACAGCTGGGTAAATTAGATAGTGACGCTATCGGATTTGTCTTGTGTATTTCCCGGTGGTCTCTGAAGACATGCAGAAAGAGTAGAACTACTACAACCTCTGGCGTGCCGTACAAGGCTACTAAAATGAGGTTGTGCACGGGGTTGGCGAACCTTATCATGACAAAAGAATTGCCACAGCACCCACAGCTGTAAGAGAATGTGAATGCTTGATGCAGGCTTTCTGCAAGTGAACCACCTTCCGGTGGTGGACCCATGTTCAATAACAAGCACGAAAGGAAGAAGAAAAAAACACTTTCAGATTTCGAACCTAGTAACTTTGCTCTGAGAGGCAAGCCTTCTAGTCACTCTACCAATGGGACGCGCCTCTGCCCTATGTTATCTTGAGCCTACGGCTAATACTAGTGCCCCTAGATCTATACATCATGCGGCTCTAGCTAATACTACTTCTTTACCGACAATTTGTTTTCGGGTTTTTAAAAAAAAATGAGTGTCGCAAAGTCAAAGTGGACTTAATTATCTTGTATTTGCCCAGTAGCGCCACCTTGGCGAACTAAGATCACATCTCAAACAGTTACTTCCCTCAAAAGGTATGCCGGGAAGGAAATTAGAAAGGGAAGTAAAGTAAACATACAAAAGTGGATACTACCCAAACAAGTATTCGCGACCTTAAGTTACATCTTCATTACTAGCATAGTTCTTTTTTTTTTTTTCTTACTTGTAAATTGATTGTAATTTGAACCATTCTGTAGTTGAGCGCGTATTCGTAAAAATGGTGCACTTCGGCGTGCCTGCGCGTCTGATTTCGTTTGGTTTTTTTAAATTTTTTTATTTTTAAAATTATTGTCTAACACAGTAGTTCTCAACTTTTTAACAATCACGACCCCAATTTCACAGTTAGCGAACCTGGCAACCAGTTACCAATATTGACAAGTAAAAATTATTTTCACTTGAAATTTCTTTCATGATAAAGGCTCATTTAGTATTTCATCTAAATGTAACACTGAAGAATAGATATTATAGTTGTTAATTATAAAACGCACACAGAAACTCACCTTAAAACATCGAGTAAGTGAAACTTCACAATTTTGGGTCGCGACTAATAAGGATGAGAATCACTGGTCTAACATATTACATTATATAAACAATTTATTGTGTGTCAGTGACTTAGTTTGAGACAAACTTGCTAATGAAGGAGGAGACTTACAACAAAATGATACAGAGACAACTTATGAAATGGCAAAAACTACTATAAAAGCTACATTCAAATGGGAAAGAGAGTACCCAGGCCATTTAAAAAATAATGCATATCATCATCTATCTAGGAGAGAACAGGTCACCATCTTTCAATTACGCACTGTACACAACGTATTGAGATACCATCTTTACCACAAGTACAAAATTGGTGCAACAGATCTCTGCACCTGCAGCACCAGCCCGATGACAGCCGAACACCTGCTGCAGTCCTGCCCAACCTACAGTAATGAACGGAGTAGCATATGGCAACAACCCACTTCTGGCAACGACAAACTGTATGGAGATGTCAGGAACGTTGAGTTGTCTACTGCCTTTATTAGAGTCATTAATGTGGAAGTCTGAAGGCGAACGAGGAAGAAGAAGAAGAATACTTACTTCCTCTTTTGCCATGGGGTGTAGAGATTTGCCAGAGAAAGCGCCACACTATCCTATCGGCTGTCTTCCTTCTGGCCTGATTCTAATCTAGTCCTCGGTCCTTTAGAAATATTCTAATGTTGTCCTCCCAGCAAACTCTATGTCGTCCTGGAGGTCTAGATCCCTGGCTCTTATTTTACCATATGTGTCATGGTAGCTGTCGTAAATTGTTGACAGGTTAGAAGATATTTATGGTCCCGTCTGAGCAGAGATGATAGTGGTAAATAAAGTGAGAATAAAGGTGTAAGAAATAGATTTTCACGAGGGAATAGTGTAAGAGGAAGATCTGTCTCTGGAATGAATAATTTCTCTAGTCCAGCCTATCTATACGACTATATTTTAGTATAAGACAACCTTTCTCTCCCTATATGAAATATAAGTTACACTAAACACACCCACACACACAATTATGTGACAACAATACACACAAACGTGAAAAAACTATGGTTAATTGAGTATGGGTCTGACCAACACACAAAGGTAAGTTCTTATGGTTGTTTATTATCATTAAACTTTTACAACATCAAACATATAGAGAAATCAATAAAAATCATGTTTACAGACATGAAAATAACCAATAAGTGCCCTCCCCCCTTGTCGAGAAAGGATCCCATAAGAAGTTAATAACTCAAGGGTCAAAGATTAACACTAGGTTACAGAATAGCCTGTGAAGAACACGTTCCCAATAAATTACTACTCAGTAAAGTACGCAAGTTTAGTGAAATAAAAAAAGGAAGTTAGTACAATGACTGTAAAAAGGAAAATATTCTCTCTCTCTCTCTCTCTCTCTCTCTCTCTCTCTCTCTCTCTCTCTCTCTCTCTCTCTCTCTGTCGTCCGTGGCCACAAGCAATCTCGCTTACCCACTCGTGGTGTTGATATCCCTTGAGAAAAATTACAATAGTTCCTGAACCTATACTGTCAGGTTGGTTGCCCAAATATGGCCCCAGTCCAGCCTATATATCGAATAATAATTACAAGGTGGACGCCAAATTTTAGGTTTATAAAATACCAGAAACCTACATTCTGTCCTTTACTTATTCTCATTCTTCTATCATTTACTAGACACAGTATTAAGGCCTTTGTCTTGTGTAAAAAAATCTGGGAGGACAACATTAGACAATCTTTGAAGGACCGAGGACTAGAATAGAACCAGGCCAGGAGAAAGACAGCCGATAGGATAGTCTGGCGCTCTCTTCCAAATCTCTACACCTCACGGTAGAACGGGAACGACTAAGTAAGTCTTGTGTAATCTGGCCTTTACTGTTTAATAGTGGAACTGCAGCAGTGATTGCGACTATAATTAGTCTTGGTCGTCCTATGGTACATATCCGGGTCGCGTGGGAGTTCGTGCTAGACCTCTGTCGGTGAAGCATTATTTAAGTAATGCTTAGTTGCCAGAGTGGATAGTGACGATTCGCTCCCGTGGCTAGTCGGTGGGTGCCGTTCGGAAGGTCCTGGTTCGATCCCGGTAAGCCTATCACTTCTGTTGTTTTTCTGTTGTCTGGTCTTCTACTTCTTTATTTTCCCACTGAGTGCCTGATCATACCTTTGTGTGTTGTTTGTTTATTTATTTACGCCAAATTTACCTGGATGAAACCAATGTGTCACCGCAAATAGTTACTGAAGCAAGACGTGCTCTGAACGTTCACAGTTGCAAAAGGAGAAAAATAACTCCAGTATTACGAAGCATCTGGTTGCTAAGACAAATGCTACAGTATGTAAAAAAATGATGATGATGGTAAATCCTATCGGCTGACTCTATAGTGAGTGCCGATTTTGAAATAGCACAACTTTCTGAATGAATCCAGTGCTGCGTCTGTCAAAAGTTAAATGTTGATTTTATTTTATATATACACCACTCCCGTGGGCTGATAAATTGGAAAACAATCTGGGAATTGATAGTCCAGTTAAACTTAATAATTAAATGTTTATGTGTCTTTTAGCCAGTCCTGTTCACAACATGGACTTATGGACTCGAAAGTCACGAAGAAGACAGCATAAATCTCATCAGCACTGGAGACTATAATCAAGAAAAAAACCGCTGGCCGCCCTGTCAGGTCTGCGAGAAATAAACAAGACATTATGAAAAGAAATGTAACTATTCTGCGTATAAATACACGGACGGGGACGAGACGATCTCTCTCCCACTCCGGCAGTCCTGCTTAAAGTTAAAAGGCACACGGTGACTTTATTTACAACTATACGGTCAGTTTTTTTTTTCGCCCGCGCTGCGCTTTCAGATTCGGACCAAGGTATGCACCTTCCCGCTCATCTGCGCGCGCGTTAGCAGTCAACTCACACTGTCAACTATTGTTTAATTATCCCTACGCGCACTTTCAAATAGCGTCTGTCGTTAATAGTTATTTTATTGTCGGCGCCTGTTAGTTTAGTCATAAGGTATAACAATAGTCACTTACTATAAAACACAAAAATGAAGTAAACGTGAATTCTATTCGGTCACTATAGTCGCGCTTAAACTTAATCAGTCACTAAACCGTATCTTCTGTTGTGAGAAGCGGGTGACAAAATTATCATTCTAACCTGGCAAAGAAAAATAGCTATTTATTTCACTAGTTTTAACGCTAGAAATCACAGGGAATAATAATGGTAAACTTAACACATTAAATCACGTAAATGCTAATTTCTATTACCACAGATCAGAAATGAAACAATCCCCACGAAATGCTATTAACCCACTCCCATAATGGTTCTAGAATAACGCGTTTAGATTATCCAAAATTCTGAGCGACACTGATCAGTGAGTTTAAAAGACCACTGCTTATATGTATTCATTTGCTCTCAAATCCCTAATGGTGTTAATTTTGCATTAACGTGCGAACCATAGGATTGAGAAACTGTGGACCAGATGAAAAGTTCTCTGACGGCCACCGTTTTCCTCGTCGAGCGCTGCTTTGCCTGACATCAAAACCTCGTCTCGATAACGGGGTTTCTTTCGAAATCGCTCGCTCGTGTTCTCGAGATGAAATGCAAAATCGGCGTCAGAGTCCCCCTGTATCTGAAGATCAAAGGGTTAAGTGTTTATCCCACGTGCGATCTGTCCGATGGCCGGTGATTGGCAGATCCGCTCGCGTGAAAAACTAGGTAAACAAATCAGGGCTCGCTGTCTGTTATGCTGGCAGGTCGCGGAAGTTGGTAATATGTCTGTTTACATCTCAAGAAAAAGAGGCGTGGATTAAATATGAGTAATGCAGTCTGTCAAATGTTTGCCTAGCTAGCGAATTTAGAACTACGCCGAGGTCATGAAGGCTGTCCGATACAGGTCGGATCCAGTAGGCTGTATTTCCATTACCCATCACAGTAGCTCAGTTTTAATTGCGAAGAATAACAAATAACTACAGGAAATACCTGGTAAGATGATGACCAAATGTTTTAAAACTGTTTGGTTTGGTTTTGGTTTTAAAGACCATCTTCATTGCACACGACAACACCATCAGTGCTCCGATCTGCTCCCATAGATCACGATCACACAAGGAGGATCTCAGCCTAGCGCACGAACTCCGTAGCACATGCGACGATCCCAATGTGTGTATACAGGAATCACAGACTCTATAAATATTTTGGTGGCCGGTTAAGTTTTTCTAATTTTGTAAATTTAAAACGGACTTAGCCCCAACCACAATTATATAACAGTTAGTTATCATTTCGAAGAAACAGGTTTTTCCAAAGTTAATGAACAAGTTCATACCCAAGTTCATACCCAACAGGTTCATACCCAACAAGTTCATACCCAACAAGTTCATACCCAACAAGTTCATATCTATAAATGACTAGGACACTGATAACATCATATAGATAATGCACTGAGAATTAAAAAATAGAATCGCTGCTGCAAACACAACATTTGAAAAAGGTACAAACATCCTTGCATACGATTCTTTGTCACTGGAAACAACTTCCTTGTTATGTATAGTCGATACTGTTGTATGGAAACGAATTAAGGACAATCAGTGAGCAAAAGAAAAAGTCCCGTGTAGTTCCAACGCGTCTCTATTGAGGCAAGGAAAGAATAGTACCACTGATCCATCAGGCACGTCGATAAAAGCCGACTTATATGAGGAAATGCATGTGGCTGGCAACCTCATCATTGTAAAAATATTGCCAGAGAAACCATCACGGTAAGAGCACATGAATGCGTTAGTGTTAGCTTCCTATAATGTACCCTACATTGCTGGTGTCATGCTTCATGAGTAATAACTAACAAGGGAAATGATGATGATGAATGAGCAAAAAAAGACAAGGAAAGACCTTGAGTGGACGGCACAGGACGTGAATTTGTTGCTGCTTAAAAAGTTGAATGGTAATGAATGAAAGACTGAGCGAAGGAGACATTTGATGAAGGGAATAGGAGACATGCATGAAAGGGATTAGAAAAGGCTTAACAAGACCTTCAACGGATGGCACAGGCCAGGAAAGCTTGTTCTGAATTTGTTGAAGGCATGTGTTGTACATGGAGCTGGAAGGTATTTGTTACGACCCTTTTTGCGCACTAGATAGAGACGTGTATTGGAAGAATGTGTGGTGCGCACAAAGGCGTCGGTGCGAATGTTTCTGGGTGTGGTTGGGAGAATGACGTGTCTTTGTTTGGTATAGCAACAGTTTATGCTCAGCGTCCAGTGGAACAAGGTGTTTTTGTGTTCGCGGGAACCTTAGTGTATGGAAGGATGTTCCTGATGTAATTGGATGTACTCACAGCATGTGTTCATGTGTAACGTAATCTGCATTGATGATAAATAACAATTTATGTGTCTCAGCTACTATGTTTTAAGGAATATTAAATTAACTCCACTCCAACGGACAAGTATCAAGTGACGTAAACAATACATTTGTTTGAGGATATTTACAAAAATACAGAATACAGAATATTTAAACGAGCTGCAAGGTCGAGTGATAAGCATATGATACATATATATTTCTGTGGATCTATTATGTTAATAGGAGCTAAAGCGGAAAATAAATGGTGGTGTATTTGTTACGAGGAAGTTGAGTCTAAACATTAGACGTGTTAAACTTGGCTACGTTTTGAAATGTTGATTCTAACCAGTTATAGATTGTCGGTTATGATTAAGTATGTTAATTTAGCCTTCGTAACATTATTGATAATGACGATATTGATGAAGATCATCATCATCATCCTCATCATCATCATCATGACTAAGCAAAGAAGAAAGTCACTGACGTCAGCTGAGTTGTGGTTTTACAGAAGAACGTTAAGAATATCACAGACGACTAAAAAGACTAACGACAACGCCCTTATCGAGACCAGTAAGCACAGGACACGTTGTTGGAAACATCATAAACAAGCAGTCCACCTTTTTCAACGAAATATTAAAATGTCAACAGATAAATCAACTGTTTAACATGGCATTAGGCAAGGATGTCAACTGTCATCTGATATAATCTGCGTTTACAATCAAATTGTGGCTATTCCATAGAAAACGTTGCAAAAATATCAGCGGAAGGGCATAAAACAAACAAAGCGAAATTTACTGATGTTACAGTCTGATTTTACAGTCTGATGTTACAGTCTGATGTTACAGTCTTACACCCCGTGTAATCTCTGAAGAGACTAAGACAAAATATGACTACCTCACCCTCAGGCATGTCTTACAAGGCGACTAATATGAGATCGTGCATGGGTACAAAATAAAAAGATAACATATTGATCGGTTCGAAAGTTCTTTTGTAGTAGCCCTTGTGATAAAGGAGCGCGAAGTCTTATCGCTCTCTTTCCCGTTATCTCTTTTCTTTAATTTTCAACCACATTTGCTCTTTCATCGTTGTACAAGTAATCTTTAATCACGACTGGACTTTAAACTGTAATCTTTATTACTCGCGACTTGTAACTTTAAACTCTTTTGATTTAGTCCTCCACCTTGCATTATGTTTTGAAGTCTACATTGCATCGTGAGAAATTTTTGGGACACGCACCTGGCTATAAAACGATTTCTTTTGATACATAAGTCCCTTGGCAGATATCGCCAGGCCTGGATATATTGATTATCGTAGGAGATACCGGCTGGACAGTAGTGATTAGCCTTTTCATGGCGAGTCCGCTGTTCAAACAAATCTGTGTCATACCACATTGGGGAACAATGACCCGCGGCCATAAACTCAGGCGACAAAGGACTCACAAAGCGGCAACCTGATGACCTAGCAAGATATGAATGAGAGGTTTAAGAATGAATCGAGGGAACAAAGGATAAGTCGCGCGCCAGAGCACGCGCGCAAAACCTCACGGATAACAACAATTGACAGCATGATAATAAAACAGAAATTGACATGAAAAGTTACAATGGACTGCAAGCTTTGTGACAGTTAGAATGCGGGTGATTTTTTTGCATTAACCGGCCAATCATCAAACTACTGTTTGTCATGCCTTTATGTTTGTCTAATATTTATTTACTGTTTACAGGCCTCGGGTTTCCTATCCTTTTATGTTATAAATGTTTGTCATGCCGCACTGCATTGAAAGTCTGTGGCAAATAGCGCATCCCACTTTAGCCAGTAACACGCGCTGACAGGGGACAAGAGAGAAAAATCTCAAAAGCCTAGTCTTAATAGACGTGTTCATTCCTGTATGGATATTGAAATTCATATGTCTGGAATTTATTGTGTTCTTAAAGGAATTTGGGAAAAGGAAAAAGGTTAGTGAATCTTTTAAAAACTATTAATAATTTTCCTTAGTGTTTAAGTTGAGATTTACTTTTGCACTTAGCATCATAGCTAAATGTGCGGAAGACAGTTTTCAATTAATTCTTCTCGTAAATGATTAATTAAATCAAAAGAGTTTCATCTACGATGATAGGAGGTAATTGATAGTTCGTACTTCATCTTCACCTAGATTGTTAGGTCATCATACAGACTTACATGTGCCCACACTCTCATGCACAATATATTTAACACATGTCAGATGCATTTCATGTCATACATAATTACTAGAGAATTGAAATCATCCTTAGTAAGGAGTAGTATAAATGAATGTCAGCCAGTGATATTAAGTGTGAAAACTTACGAAGACTTTTATGTGTCTTCAGTCCATCAGAAGTCCAAGGCTACACGCTACGTGTTTGATGCCTAACCAGAAAGAAGCTAGCACATTGTACGTCTGGATAGCAGAATTCGCCATTTATGACATCCTTCATTCCTCAATTAAAAAGGTATATTTCTCGCCCACGATTAGGACGGTGGTGGCAGCATTATTATTCACCTGTTATATCAAGTGCTCGCATGTTGATTACATATTGAAATATCAAGTTCAACTCACTCACAAGAGCGCATTTTGAGAATCAAGATTCCATATTTACAAGTTGATTACATATTCCAATATCAAATTCAGCTCCCTCGATAGCTTACCACCTGAGTCAAGCTAAAGAGCTCAAAAGTTGATTCTCATTTATACCAAGTTCAACACACTCTTAAAAGCATTTTATAAAGCAAACTCCATAGTCACAAGTTGAGTCGGATATACAGATATCAAGTGCAACTTACTCCAAAGTATATCTTAAGAATCAGGCGTACATACTCAATTTGATGAGTCTACATACCAAGAACAATTGGTGACGATCCCCAGTCTGGCCAGTACCCTTCGGAGATTAGACAACAGACATTTTTCATATGACAACTGTTAACTGTTTGTCAACGCTACAGAGATATTGTCAAACATTGAAGGACTGTATATCGTCAACGTTCTCAGTACCACAACGGGACCCAAAGACGCAGCAATAGAGAACGCAGTCAGCGACTCATAGCTTGACTGCCTGCGTCAGGACCAGCGAATCAGAGCTTGTCAAGACCGCACTCCACCTCCACGTGGTGGTCCTGGAAACAGTCTGCAGCAGTGCAGTCTGGCTGAGCGAGTGTGGATCGCAATGGGAAGGCAAACCCGGTCCTAAAAAATGCTGTGCAGAAGTCGGATGTATCGACCGAAAGGTGCAGATATCACAGCTTAGGCGTAAACAGACACAACGCAACCACCGTCCTTTTCAGGACGAACGAAGAAGAAGAAGAAGAAGAAGTACCACAACAGTTTGTATCAGAACGTCCTCGTCTTAGAGATAACACACTCAACATAACTTATAACTACATGGGACATTCTATGCATGCATGTGAATCATCCTACCCGGGTGAAGCATTTAGAGACTCATCTGTGTAGATTACTCATCATTTTGGTAACAAATCTCATATCACATCATCATTTCGCTTCACATAGGTTCATTCTTCTATTTAACTAACTACAATATTAATATCTCATCGGTGTGTTTTGTGTGAATCGTCTTTCACCATCATCACGTTCTAATTACTACTAACCCTATATGTGTAGATATTTAATGAATAAAACCCAATAATCGTTCGATCATTATCTAGTTCGTTAATGTATCATTCGTGCTGTCGGTATTAAATATTTACTTATAGGTAAATTTCTACATTCAGATGAGGTTGGGGGCTCTTTCTGTTACGGGATTTTAGGGCAGAAGCTAAGGTCGTGGGGAAACAGAACTCTTTCGTAATTCACTAGAAAACACTGTCCAGTGGAAAGAATTCGCTTTCTCTTCTTCCTGTCCTTATCTCGAATAGGTCTCCATTCTTTCTTAACGAGCCAATTTCTGGAGATCTCCTTCATAATATTTCATAGGCTATTTTTGGCGAAACTACTGTTGTAGTTGCCCCAATATACACCATACGACAGCCCCCTTCAGTCATGACTGACAATGGGAATGCACCTCTGAGGTGATAGCCCAAAGCCCTCAGCTGCTTTTATTTCCCGGTGTTCTTTCGGCCTGTTCTTTTCTCTTCTGCTTGTTGTGAGAGCCCCTTTTAGCCCAGTCTGAGGTGGAGTCGCAAATGGGCAAGTAGCTCTCTTGCAAACATCGCCACTTGGTGCGATCGGCATCTTTATCCTCCCAGGTTGATTGATGTATTTCCAGTGCCTTTATGTCTCTCTTGCACACATCTTTGAACCTCAGCTGCGTTCGCCCGACTGTTCTTTTGCTATCTGTCAGTTGTCCGTAGAAAACATTTTAGGGATGCGACCACCTTCCATGCGGCGGACATGGCCAAGCCAGCGTAGTCAACTGAATTCATAAACAGAACTGAGGACTGAGAAGTTGTGGACACATTTGTTCTCCTCCGCCACCTGGTGTGGCACTTGAAACGACCAACTTTGAAAAAAGTAAAGATAAAGAATAAGAGAAATAAATATGATATGAGAAAAGGAACTGTAGAATACAATGGGAAACAGGAACAAACTGTCAGAGAAGAAATAAAGGATAGAGAGACGAACTAATTTTGGGCATTTGATGATGCACTGATATGGAAAATAAAAGTCAACAAGAGAATATTAAACAGCACAGGGGACATAAAGAGCTATACCTGTCGACATGCGAGTTAATGGTGAACAAGACAAAACATTGCACTGAGCTGTGCTTTAATATGCATGGTGCACATAGCACATAGAATGGATAGCACATAAAATGGATAGCACATAGTATAAAGGACACGTAGCCCATAGGATGGACAGCACGTAGGGAGATTAAGGTATAATCATGAATGGCGCACCTGATTATTTTTACAACCCGGCATGTGCGAATAAGTTCTGGATATCTGGCAAATAAAGGAACCACGAGCCGCTACAGACTGTTATGCAAAAGTTACGTCGGTAACCTGTAAGAAATATGTTAGAACATTGATTATTGATGGCGTAAGACGAGAGAAAATAAAAACTGCTGTAATGGAATTCTCAAAATATAATAATTATTTTCACTAGTTTCATGGCATGAAATTGTGCTCACGTGTTCAGCCTCCTTCAGAATTATCCTTTTACAACCTAAGGCAAATATCAAGATAAAAATGTCAGTAGCTTATCCACAGATTCTCTGGAATAATAAACGTTTACAACTCGGCTGGAATAATGCCTTCCTTATGACAAAGCATTAACGAACATGGCAGAAATGGATATAAACAATACACACACACAAAATATCATTTTTTATTTAGGTATGTGTGTCAGTATGGTATAGAATATGAGCGTTTAAACTTTGTATCACCTAACGTTTTTAAGGATATTGTTTTATCTGTGATAATTTAGAAAATAAAGTCTGCTTTCAAGTGCAGTGACCGAAAACGTCTGGCAATTTCATGGGTGTAATATTTAGTGTCAAGGATTCTGTATCAGATATGAGAGTAGACTAGACTAACAAAAATGTTTGGCTCACTTCAGTATCATTTTCTTTTTCATGTAATTTATGGCGTTAGAATTTTTTTTTTTTTTTTTTTTTTGTATTGTACGTTTGCTCCTTTTTTAATTTGTTCCGTCTTCACTTCCTCGTCTTATGTTTTAGTTTGTTAAATTCACTGCTCATCAAGGTGTTAAATTCATTGCTCATCAAGGTGTTAAATTCACTGCTCATCAAGGGTATCAGATCAATACAAAGAAGGGCGCAAGTACTTCATCTTTAAGGATGCAGCACCAGCATAGTCTTCATCATCATAATTCTCTTTTGCGTTCCTTACAGAGCAAGTAGCCATCACTGTTGCTGCTCCCATCCCAGGAAGCCGGCTCCAAGCATTCGCGTGCTCATTGCAACGGTTAATTATGTGGCAATGTTTTACATGATCAGGTTTCCAGCCTCATTCACAGCCTGATATTAATCACCTTTTACGACATGCCTGAGTGTGGAGTAGTCCTCATCGTTCTTTGTCTGTTCAGAGATACCCGGGAATTAAACAGCGCTAACATCTCTGTGAACTATTCCACTAGTGCCAGTGGACCTCGAGCTCGAAAGTTTCCGTTTGACATTATAATTATCAAAGCTATACCTCTACTGTCAGCTTTACATTGAGTAATTTAAAGTGTTTCTGGTTCAATTCCAAGCTCTGAATATTTGTTCTGAAGGGGTGAGATAACATAATGAGTTCTTGAACGTTTTTGTATTAACCTGGTCGCGCCACGCTCCAGTCTACCTAGGTGTGAGAAACGGATACCGCACTGCTAATGAGTTAGGGAAGGCAAAAGCAGCGAGGAAGAAAACTGGTCACCGTTCCCTTTACGGCAGCATCTGATGTGCTACTGTTTTTACATTGTTTAGACAGCTTTAGAAAACTATTGCAAAGGCGGTACATGTGAATTCTTTTTCTGCATGAAATTCTCCCAGTTCAATTCTTGGGCTCGATTATGAAATCATGATTCTTTATAAATCTTTACGGTACATGGGCAGACAGAAGAGTTTAAGAAGACTGGCAAAAAAGCCATAATAGTACAATATGAAAAAAGAAGTGCACTAAAAGGGATTGTGGCACATACAGGCGTATCTCACTAATCAGTCGCACCTGAAAAATGTATTCAGAATTACTCGAATAAAGAATAAGACCCATCGTCAAACCATCGTTGAATAAGGCCTAATTTGGGTTTATAAAAGGAGTGGGGCGTGTAGATGCTTTGTTCACGTTAAGACAACTATGTAAAAGATCTATCAAATATGACTGACAACTAAATATAGTATTCATAATTCTAAATATAGACCACATCAGCTCTGGACAATGCTTTATGGAAAATGTGGACTGAAAAACGTAAGTCAAGGAAGAATCTTTACAAAATTAAGACTAAAATTCTGTACTGTCATTCTCTCGTGCCCCCATGTAGTTTCTGGGGGTCTCTGATGAGGCAAAGAATGAATGGGACTACTGCCCCTTCAGGCATAACGTCATCTTCTTTATCAAGGGCCATGCCTGGTGGCGTAGGTGTTCATGTCTCTCCACAACTTCCTGTCTATAATACGATTGATCAGTTCTGTAGCTGACCTCTTTCCATGCCATAATGTCACACTGTCCAGAATCTTTTCTTTTTCCCGTCTCTTATCTCTTTTTTCTTCAGTCTTTCCTGCTTTCACGACATACTCCAGCCCCCTTGTTCTCATAACATGCCCAAAGAAAGTTGATTGCTTCCTTCTAAACAGAAGGCATAACGTATAAGGCGACTAATAATGAGTTTGTGCATGGCACTGGCAGCGTCATCATGTAACAAATCGCTACCAATTTACAATTACAAATAAAAGCATGTGAATGCTTTGTGCTGGCTTCCTGCAAGGGGACCAGCTACAGTGATAGCTTCATTCTCGTAAGGAACGAAAAGGAACACGATGATGATGTTCTGGTGACCCTATCCTGATCCAGGTACAATATTTGCAATTGCGATCTAGAGTACGTGTTGGCAAAACAACTAACACCTGATATTTGAACTGCTTCCAAAGAAAATGCCGAAAAATGTAGTCGCTTTATATCGGTGTGAAGATGGTTATGTGTCTTGTTAACGAATATTATCCGTCATGCACAAAAATATATCGTATTACACTATTCATTCATCATTTTTCAATTAGCTCCGTATGAAGCATAGGGTCACAGCTTGTCTCCTGGCAGGAAGCCTACACAAGCAATCACATGCTCTTGCAGTCGTGGTTTAAATAATGTGACTGCCAAGCCCATGCACAAACTCATGTTAGTCGCTTTGTACGACATGTCTGAAAGAGTTGTCAATGTGACTGCCAAGCCCATTCACAAACTCATGTTAGTCGCTTTGTACGACATGTCTGAAAGAGTTGTCAATGTGACTGCCAAGCCCATGCACAAACTCATGTTAGTCGCTTTGTACGACATGTCTGAAAGAGGTAGTCATATTCTCATTGTCTCATCAGAGACCCCAGCAAAAACACGGGGCTGTGTTGTAAACTACATGAATAATTACATTGTAGCTGTGTATCATAGTTTCATGGTGGTCCATGGATAACTTGCGGGTTCGTGAATGGATTGTACGAGTTCGATGAACATAACCTAAAATTTAAAATGTAACAATTTTAATTGTGCTCTTATGTGTATTTTTTTTTTTAACAAGAAGGTATCCACACCCTTCATGTGTCAACAATCAAAAGGTGCCAAAGCCTTCATCGGACAATCAGAAGTGTTCATGGCACCCAAAAAAGTTACGACACCCTGCTGAATACATCAATGCTGGACGAGATGAGACATCACAGACGATATATGCATCACGCATAAGCACAGATAGCACAACCAGTACGTAATCACATATAGTGCAGACAGTGCGTTCAGTTAAAAAAAAAAAAAAACTTGCTCCGCTGAATGCACAGCCTCTAAATATAGACCACATAAGCGCCGCTTTGGCACCGACCAAACCCAGAATACACACATTCAAACGGCAGAGATAGCACCGCTTGTACGGAATGATCCTTCTGGCATTTAAGTCGATGAACTAACTGTACATGTACGTCATAAGCGCTTTTGCTAAATGAGTAAGTGTGCCCGTCAAAACAATGATGGAAGAGGAATTAAAACCAACATGTATGGCACATTTAGAAGACTGAGAATAAGGAGTAGGTATATAGCGTAATTCGACTAATTACTGAACAGTTCGTTAATCAGAACGTGTTTTGTAAATGTGCGGTTATCTTTAAAAGTGTTGCCTTGGTACTGTGTGTCCTTGTGGTGAAGTTGGATGTTATAAATATGTATAGGGAGGTCATCTGATAACTTTCAAATAACAAGATTGTATTCATTGCTGGCATGAAAGGAATATGTGGTCCCGGATTCAAATACAAAGGGAAACCAGGAATCATCCACAGAAGAATACAACAATCAAATCAATTTTAAATTACAAGTTATAATGTACACAGGGGAATTTATCAATTAATAAAGGATTCTTATAGTGACATATATTATTAACGGTATCCAACTTATGGTGTAGTTCAATGTTGTGTAGTGGTAATCAACAATGAGGGTAATAAACTGGTTTTTTGGGTTTTGGTTCAAAGCACTGTTTGTGTATTTTGTCATCAGAACTTCAAATAGTTTTTGGTTTCTGGAAACTAGTATTGGAGATGTTCTCAGTTCTTGATATTAAAACCAATTTTACTTCCCTATTAAGTTTTATGTTTACAATGTTATTTTAAGAAATGGGGGTCAACAATAATTTTACCCCATCTTATAAAACTAACATTAGTAAACATAATAATTAAAAGAGGGGCGTATAATACTTGTATTTAATATAGCCAGGAACTGTAGGAAAATCTCCACATACTCGTAACCAAATAATAGGACAACAACTATTGAAGTCATGATGACAAATATACCAACAGAGCTTGAACAAAAACACAAAACCAGTATTACCTCATAGCACTTACTACTACAACAACCTGAACCACACATAGGACGGACTACTTTTAATAATATATGTCATTACAATATTTTTCATATTTGATTATATTTAATGTACATATAACTTGTAAGTAAAATTGATTGTGATTCCTGGTTCCTCTTTGTATTTGAATCAGGACACATATGCATGCCATGGACAAGCACATGATTACATATTGTTAGTTGAAAAAGTTATTCAGTGGACTCCCTTTAAGATATCCTTGTAGAGCTGTTAATATGTATGTGAGTGACGTCACAGGGTCTACAGTGTTGTCAAAGTTCCGTGGTGGAATGAAATTAAATATTGTTTATCTGTCTGTTGTTTGTTATGACTTTACATTCTCATTTCAACATACCCTAGAATTTACCACGGTAGTTCATCACCCCCCACTATTCCAGAAAATTCTGATTCTGATGAGGTTCTTTTACATATTGTGGCTGCAAGTAAGGTTATGAATATCATACACACTACTCTTTTTAAACTATATATATACACTTCACGTGATCTCAGTCAGTACACATAAAGTCCCTATACATTTTTATAACCATCCAACTTTCACCACATAGGACACAACAGTACCAAGGCACCAAACACTTTTAAAGATAAACCGTCATATTACAAAAATACACGTTTGTTTAACGGATACTTTCAGTATGTAGTTTACGATTTACCTTATAACCTTACGCTTATTTAGTCTTCTAAAATGTGCCCATTAAATGTTGGTTTTAATTCCCCTCGTCCATCATTGTTTGACGGGGTACTCGTATCATTTTAGCAAAAGCGCTTTGGACGTTAATGTAACAGTATTTAAGTTTTTCCATCGAAACTTTTTTAAATGCCAGAAGAATCAATTCCCGTTTACAAGCGGTTTTTGCTATCCCCCTCATGCCGTTTGATTTTTTTGAAATTTGGTGTAAATTCTGGGTTTGGTCGGTGGCCAAAGCGGCGCTTATGTGGTCTCTATTATTTAGAGGCTGTGCCCCATTGCAGCGGAGCAAAGTTTTTTTTTTTTTTTAAACTGAACGCACTAACTGGTCTGCCCCCACTATATGTGATTACGTAACTGGTTGGTTGTTGCTATCTGTGCTTATGCGTGATTGCATATATCGTCTGTGATGTCTCATCTCGTCCAGCAATTGATGTATTCCAGCAGGGGTTGTCGTAACTTTTTTTTTGGTTTGCCATGAAAACACTTTCTGATTGTCCTACCGATTGATGAAGGCTTTGGCCCTTTTTGATAGTTGACACAAGATATGGGTGTGGATTACCCTCACTTGTATATATAAACAAAATTATCACATAAGACCCACAAATTTACAAAGTGGTTTACCTATTAAATTTTTGGATTATGTTCCATCGAAACTCGTTATCATATATCCATTCACGAAAACCGACAAAGTTATCCATGTACCCCAATAGAAACTAATTGATACACCAGCTACAAATGTAATTATTCAAATGCTAGTTTACAAACAACAGCCCCACGTGTCTATTGGCTGGGGTCTCACCTGATTGAGACAATGAGAAATATGACTACCTCACTTACAGACAATGTCGTACGAAAGCGATATAACACTATGAGTTTGTGCATGGGCTTGGCAGTCACATTGGGGACAACTCCTTTCAGACATCTTGGCGTACAAAAGCGACTAACATGAGTTTGTGAATGGCTTGGCAGTCACATTGACAAACTCTTTCAGACATGTCGTACAAAGCGGAACTAACATGAGTTTATGTGCATGGGCTTGGCAGTCACATTATTTAAACCACGACTGCAAGAGCATGTGATTGCTTGTGTAGGCTTCCTGCCAGGAGACAAGCTGTGACCCTATGCTTCATACGGAGAGCTAATTGAAAAATATGATGAATGAATAGTGTAATACGATATATTTTTGTGCATGACGGATAATATTCGTTAACAAGACACATAACCATCTTCACACCGATATAAAAGCGACTACATTTTTCGGCATTTTCTTTGGAAGCAGTTCAAAATATCAGGTGTTAGTTGTTTTGCCAACACGTACTCCTAGATCGCAATTGCAAATATTGTACCTGGATCAGGATAGGGTCACCAGAACATCATCATCGTGTTCCTTTTCGTTCCTTACGAGGGGGGGGGGGGGGGGGGGGGGGGGGGGGGGGGAGAATGAAGCTATCACTGTAGCTGGTCCCTTTGCAGGAAGCCAGCACAAAGCATTCACATGCTTTTATTTGTAATTGTAAATTGGTAGCGATTTGTTACATGATGACGCTGCCAGTGCCATGCACAAACTCATTATTAGTCGCCTTATACGTTATGCCTTCTGTTTAGAAGGAAGCAATCAACTTTCTTTGGGCATGTTTATGAGAACAAGGGGGCTGGGAGTGTATGTCGTGAAAAATGCAGGAAAGACTGAAGAAAAAAAAGAGATAAGAGACGGGAAAAAAAAAGAATTCTGGGACAGTGTGACATTATGGCATGGGAAAGAGGTCAGCTACAGAACTGATCAATCGTATTATAGACAGGAAGTTGTGGGAGAGACATGAACACCTACGCCACCAGGCATGGCCCTTGATCAAAGAAAGATGACGTTATGCCTGAAGGGGCAGTAGTCCCCATTCATTCTTTGCCTCATCAGAGACCCCCAGAAACTACATGGGGGCACGAGAGAATGACAGTACAGAATTTTAGTCTTAATTTTGTAAAGATTCTTCCTTGACTTACGTTTTTCAGTCCACATTTTCCATAAAGCATTGTCCAGAGCTGATGTGGTCTATAATTTAGATTATGGAATACTATATTTAGTTGTCAGTCATATTTGATAGATCTTTTACATAGTTTGTCTTAACGTGAACAAAGCATCTACACGCCCACTCCTTTTATAAACCCCCGCCAAATTAGGCCTTATTCAACGATGGTTTTGACGATGGGTCTTATTCTTTATTCGAGTAATTCTGAATACATTTTTCAGGTGCGACTGATTAGTGAGATACGCCTGTATGTGCCACAATCCCTTTTAGTGCACTTCTTTTTTCATATTGTACTATTATGGCTTTTTTGCCAGTCTTCTTAAACTCTTCTGTCCCTGCCCATGTACCGTAAAGATTTATAAAGAATCATGATTTCATAATCGAGCCCAAGAATTGAACTGGGAGAATTTCATGCAGAAAAAGAATTCACATGTACCGCCTTTGCAATAGTTTTCTAAAGCTGTCTAAAACAATGTAAAAACAGTAGCACATCAGATGCTGCCGTAAAGGGAACGGTGACCAGTTTTCTTCCTCGCTGCTTTTGCCTTCCCTAACTCATTAGCAGTGCGGTATCCGTTTCTCACACCTAGGTAGACTGGAGCGTGGCGCGACCAGTTAATACAAAAACGTTCAAGAACTCATTATGTTTATCTCACCCCTTCAGAACAAATATTCAGAGCTTGGAATTGAACCAGAAACACTTTAAATTACTCAATGTAAAGCTGACAGTAGAGGTATAGCTTGATAATTATAATGTCAAACGGAAACTTTCGAGCTCGAGGTCCACTGGCACTAGTGGCATAGTTCACAGAGATGTTAGCGCTGTTTAATTCCCGGGTATCTCTGAACAGACAAAGAACGATGAGGACTACTCCACACTCAGGCATGTCGTAAAAGGTGATTAATATCAGGCTGTGGCTGAATGAGGCTGGAAACCTGATCATGTAAAACATTGCCACATAATTAACCGTTGCAATGAGCACGCGAATGCTTGGAGCCGGCTTCCTGGGGATGGGAGCAGCAACAGTGATGGCTACTTGCTCTGTAAGGAACGCAAAAGAGAATTATGATGATGAAGACTATGCTGGTGCTGCATCCTTAAAGATGAAGTACTTGCGCCCTTCTTTGTATTGATCTGATACCCTTGATGAGCAGTGAATTTAACACCTTGATGAGCAATGAATTTAACACCTTGATGAGCAGTGAATTTAACAAACTAAAACAATTAAGACGAGGAAGTGAAGACGGAACAAATTAAAAAAGGAAAGCAAACGTACAATTACAAAAAAAAAAAAAAAAAAAAAATTCTAACGGCCATAAATTACATGAAAAAGAAAATGATACTGAAGTGAGCCAAACATTTTTGTTAGTCTAGTCTACTTACTCTCATATCTGATACAGAATCCTTGACACTAAATATTAACACCCATGAAATTGCCAGACGTTTTCGGTCACTGCACTTGAAAGCAGACTTTATTTCTAAATTATCACAGAATAAACACAATATCCTTAAAAAACGTTAGGTGATACAAAGTTAAACGCTCATATTCTATACCATACTGACACACATACCTAAATAAAAAATTTTATATTTTGTGTGTGAGTATTGTTTATATCCATTTCTGCCATGTTCGTTAATGCTTTGTCATAAGGAAGGCATTATTCCAGCCGAGTTGTAAACGTTTATTATTCCAGAGAATCTGTGGATAAGCTACTGACATCTTTTATCTTGATATTTGCCTTAGGTTGTAAAAGGATAATTAAAAATCTGAAGGAGGCTGAACACGTGAGCACAATATTCATGCCCATGAAACTAGTGAAAATAATTATTATATTTTTTGAATTTCCCATTACAGCAGTTTTTATTTTCTCTCGTCTTACGCCATCAATAATCAATGTTCTAACATATTTTCTTACAGGTATACCGACGTAATCTTTTGCATAACAGTCTGTAGCGGCTCGTGGTTCCTTTATTTGCCAATATCCAGAACTTATTCGCACATGCCGGGTTTGTTAAAAATAAACAGGTGCGCAATTCATGATTATACCATAATCTCCCTACGTTTGCTGTCCATCCTATGGGCTACGTGTCCTTTATACTATGTATGCTATCCATTTTATGTGCTATCCATTCTAAGTGCTATGTGCACCATGCAATATTAAAGCACAGCTCAGTGCAATGTTTTGTCTTGTTCACCATTAACTCGCATGTCGACAGGTATATCCGCTCTTTATGTCCCCTGTTGCTGTTTAATATTCTTTGTTGACTTTTATTTTCATATCAGTGCATCATCAAATGCCCACAATTAGTTCGTCTCTCTATCCTTTATATTCTTCTCTGACAGTTTGTTTCCTGTTTCCCATTGTATTCTACAGTTCCTTTTTCTCATATCATATTTATTTCTCTTTATTCTTTATCTCTTACTTTTTTCAAAGTTGGTCGTTTCAAGTGCCACACCAGGTGGCGGAGGAGAACAAATGTGTCCACAAACTTCTACAGTCCTCAGTTCTGTTTATGAATTCAGTTGACTAACGCTGGCTATTGGCCATGTCCGCCGCATGGAAGGTGGTCGCATCCTAAAATGTTTTTCTACGGGACAACTGACAGATAGCAAAAAGAACAGTCGGGCGAACGCAGCTGAGGTTCAAAGATGTGTGCAAGAGAGACTATAAAGGCCTACTGGAAATACATCAATCAACCTGGGAGGGATAAAGATGCCGATCGCACCCAAGTGGCGATGTTTGCAAGAGAGCTACTTGCCCCCATTTGCGACTCCACCTCAGACTGGGCTAAAAGGGGGCTTCTCACAACAAGCAGAAGAGAAAATAAAAAGAACAGGCCGAAGAAACACCTTCGGGAAATAAAAATCAGCTGAGGGCTTTGGGCTATTTCACCTCAGAGGTGCATTCCCATTGTCCAGTCATGACTGAAGGGGGGGCTGTCGTATGGTGTATATTGGGCGCACTACAAACAAGTAGTTTCGCCAAAAATAGCCTATGAAATATTATGAAGGAGAATCTCCAGAAAAATTGGCTCGTTAAAAAGAAATGGAGACCTATTCGATAGATAAGGACAGGAAGAAGAGAAAAAGCGAATTTCATTTCCACTGGACAGTGTTTTCTAGTGAATTTACGAAAGAGTTCTGTTTTCCCCACGACCTTACTTCTGCCCTAAAATCCCGTAACAGAACCCAAAGAGCCCCCAACCTCATCTGAATGTAGAAATTTACCAATATAAGTAAATATTTCTAATACCGACAGCACGAATGATACTAGATTTAATACGAAAAAAAGATACGCAATTAAAAAAAAAAAAAAATGAATCGAACGAAAAAATTATTGGGTTTTATTCATTCATTAATATATCTACACATTAGGGTTTAGTAGTAATTTTGAAGAACGTGATGATGGTGAAAGACGATTCACACAAAACACACCGATGAGGTATTAATATTGTAGTTAGTTAAATAGAAGAATGAACGTATGTGAAGCGAAATTATGATGTGATTATGAGATTTGTTACCAAAATGATGAGTAATCTACACAGATGAGTCTCTTAAATGCTTCACCCGGGGTAGGATGATTCACATTGCATGCATAGAAATGTCCCATGTAGTACTATAAGTTATGTTGAGTGTGTTATCTAAAGACGAGGACGTTCTGATACAAACTGTTGTGGTACTTCTTCTTCTTCTTCTTCCTCGTTCGTCCTGAAAAGGACGGTGGTTGCGTTTTGTCTGTTTACGCCTAAGCTGTGATATCTGCACCTTTCGGTCGACACATCCGACTTCTGCACAGCATTTTTTAGGACCGGGTTTGCCTTCCCATTGCGATCCACACTCGCTCAGCCAGACTGCACTGCTGCAGACTGTTTCCAGGACCACCACGTGGAGGTGGAGCGGTCTTGACAAGCTCTGATTCGTTGGTCCTGACGCAGGCAGTCAAGCTATGAGTCGCTGACTGCGTTCTCTATTGCTGCGTCTTTGGGTCCCGTTGTGGTACTGAGAAACGTTGACGATTTACTACAGTCCTTCAATGTTTGACAATATGCTTTCAGCGATGGAACAAACCAGTTAATCTGTTGGTATAATTGAAAATGGTCTGTTGTCTATTCTCCGAAGGGTACTGGCCAGACTGGGGTTCAGTCACAATTGTTCTTGGTTTCGTTTTGGGGACTCATCAAATTGAGTTATTGTTACGGCCTGATTCTTAAGATATACTTAGGGTTGTGTAAGTGCATTGATATCTGTATATCCGGATAACTTGTGGACTATGGAGTTTGCTTTATAAAATGCTTTAAGAGTGTGTTGAAAGTGGTTTATAATGAGATTCAACTTTTGATGCTCTTTAGCTTGATCAGGGGGTTAAGCTTATCGATGGGAGCTTGAAATTTGATATTGGAATATGTAATTCAACTTGTTAAATATGGAATCTTGAATTCCTCACAAAATGCGCTCTTGTGGAGTGAGTTGAAACTTGATATTTCATATATGTAAATCAACATGCGAGCACTTGATATAAAACTGGTTGAATAATTTTGCTCTGCCAACTCTAACAGTCCCTAATCGTGGGCGAGCGAAATTAATACCCTTTTTATATCCTGAGGAAATGAAGGATGTCCATAAATGGCGAAATTTTCCTGCTATCCACAGACGTACCTATGTGCTAGGCGTCCTTTCTGGTTAGGCAAATCAAAAACGTTAGCGGTGTAGCCTTTGGAACGTTCCTGATGGGAACTGAAGAACACATAAAAAGTCTTCGTAAGTTTTGCCACACTTTATATCACTGGCTGTCATTTAATATTTTATACTAACTTCCTTACTAAGGATGATTTTTTCTAATTCTCTATTTAATTATGTTATGGACTTGATAATGCACTCTGACATTGTGTTAATTATATTGTGCAATGGAGAGTGTGGGTCACATTGTAAGGTCTCTGAATGATGGAACTAACTATCTAGGTGAAGAATGGAATGTACGAACTATCAATTACCACGCTATCATCGTAGATGAATACTCTTTTTTGATTTTACTTAATCATTTACGAAGAAGAATTAATTGAAAACTGTCTTTCCGACCATATTTAGCTATGTAATGCTATGTGCAAACAGTAAATCTCTAACTTAACTAATAATAACAATAAGGTATAATTATTAATGTTTTTAATATAAGATTCACTAACCTTTTTCCTTTTCCTTTTCCCCAATATTCCTTTAAGAAATCTCAATAAATTCTCACAGACATAATGAATTTCAATATCCATTACAGGATTGCACACGTCTTTTTAAGGTAATTGGGCTTTTGAGATTTTTTCTCTTACTGCACCTCGGTTTGCACAAAATTCGCACTTGACCTCATAGCGAACCATCAACGCTACATAAATTATCTGCTGGGTTAGTCCAATGTGTCTGAAATCGCCCTAACTACGCTCCACTCTAATCCATATTTTAAGAAACAGGCCCTTATGGGTTCGCCCAGATGAGCCTTTATCTTCTCTCTTGTCCCCCTGTCTGCGCGTTGTTACTGGCTAAAAGTGGGGCATGCGCCTATTTGCCATCAGGACTTATCCAATGGCTGTGCGGCAATGACAAACATTTTATAACATAAAAGGATTGGAACAACCGAGGCCCTGTAAAACTGTATAATTAATTTTTTTGACTCAAACATAGAGGCATGACCAAACAGTAGTGTGATGCGTGGCCGGTTAATGCACAAAAAAATTCACCCGCATTCTAACTGTCACAAAGCTTGCAGTCCATTGTTGTAACTTTCAATGTCCAATTTCTGTTTTATTATCATGCTGTCAATTGTTTGTTATCCGTGAGGTTTTGCGCGCGTGCTCTGGCGCGCGAACTTATCCTTTGTTCCCTCGATTCATTCTTAAACCTCTCATTCATATCTTGCTAGGTCATCAGGGGTTGCCGCTTTGTGAGTCCTTTGTCGCCTGAGTTTTATGGCCGCGGGTCATTGTTCCCCCAATGTGGTATGAACACATATTTGTTTGAACAGCGGACTCGCCATGAAAAAGGCTAATCACTACTGTCCAGCCGGTATCTCCTACGATAATCAATATATCCAGGCCTGGCGATAATCTGCCAAGGGACGTATGTATCAAAAGAAATCGTTTTATAGCCAGGTGCGTGTCCCAAAAATTTCTCAAACGATGCAATGTAGAACTTCAAAACATAATGCAAGGTGGAGGACCTAAATCAAAATATGAGTTTAAAGTTACAAGTCGCGAGTAATAAAGATTACAGTTTAAAGTCCAGTCGTGATTAAAGATTAACTTGTACAACGATGAAATAGAGCAAATGTGGTTGAAAATTAAAGTAAAAGAGATAACGGGAAAGAGAGCGATAAGACTTCGCGCTCCTTTATCACAAGGGCTACTACCAAAAGGAACTTTCGAACCGATCAATATGTTATCTTTTTATTTTGTACCCATGCACGATCTCATATTAGTCGCCTTGTAAGACATGCTTGAGGGTGAGGGTAGTCTTATATTTTTCTTAGTCTCTTCAGAGATTACACGGGGTGTAAGACTGTAACATCAGACTGTAACATCAGACTGTAAAAAATCAGACTGGTAACATCCAGTAAATTTTCCGCTTTGTTTGTTTTTATGCCCTTCCGTGATATTTTTGCAACGTTTTCTATGGAATAGCCACAATTTGATTGTAAACGCAGATTATATCAGATGACAGTTGTACATCCTTGCCTAATGCCATGTTAAACAGTTGATTTATCTGTTGACATTTTAATATTTCGTTGAAAAAGGTGGACTGCTTGTTTATAATGTTTCCAACAACGTGTCCTGTGCTTACTGGTCTCGATAAGGGCGTTGTCGTTAGTCTTTTTAGTCGTCTGTGATATTCTTAAAACGTTCTTCTGTAAAAACCACAACTCAGCTGACGTCAGTGACTTTCTTCTTTGCTTAGTCATGATGATGGATGTGATGATGAGGATGATTGATGATGATCTTCATCAATATCGTCATTATCAATAATGTTACGAAGGCTAAATTAACATACTTAATCATAACCGACAATCTATAACTGGTTAGAAATCAACATTTCAAAACGTAGCCAAGTTTAAAGACACACGTCTAATGTTTAGACTCAACTTCCTCGTAACAAATACACCACCATTTTTTTTTCCGCTTTTGAGCTCCTATTAACATAATAGATCCACAGAAATATATATGTATTATCATATGCTTATCACTCGACCTTGCAGCTCGTTTAAATATTCTGTATTCTGTATTTTTGTAAATATCCTCAAACAAAATGTATTGTTTACCGTCACTTGATACTTGTCCGTTGGAGTGGAGTTAATTTAATATTCCTTAGAACATAGTAGCTGAGACACATAAATTGTTATTTATCATCAATGCAGATTACGTTTACACATGAAACACAGTGCTGTGAGTACATCCAATTACATCAGGAACATCCTTCCATACACTTAAGGTTCCCGCGAACACAAAAAACAAAAAACCTTGTTCCACTGGACGCTGAGCATAAACTGTTGCTATATACCAAACAAAGACACGTCATTCTCCCAACCACACCCAGAAACATTTTTCGCACCGACGGACGCCTTTGTGCGCACCACAACTTCCCATTCTTTCCAATACACGTCTCTATCTAGTGCGCAAAAAGGGTCGTAACCAAATACCTTCCAGCTCCATGTACATACACGTCCTACATGCCTTCAAACAAATTCAGAAAACAAGCTTTCCTGGCCTGTGCCATCCGTTGAAGGTCTTGTTAAGCCTTTTCTAATCCCTTTCATGCATGTCTCCTATTCCCTTCATCAAATGTCCTCCTTCGCTCAGTCTTTCCATTCATTACCATTCAAACTTTTTAAGCAGAACAACAAATTCACGTCCTGTGCCGTCCACTCAAGGTCTTTCCTTGTCTTTTTTTGCTCATTCATCATCATCATTTCCCTTGTTTGTTATTACTCATGAAGCATGACACCAGCAATGCAGGGTACATTATAGGAAGCTAACACTAACGCATTCATGTGCTCTTACCGTGATGGTTTCTCTGGCAATATTTTTACAATGATGAGGTTGCCAGCCACATGCATTTCCTCATATAAGTCGGCTTTTATCGACGTGCCTGATGGATCAGTGGTACTATTCTTTCCTTGCCTCAATAGAGACGCGTTGGAACTACACGGGACTTTTTTCTTTTTGCTCACTGATTGTCCTTAATTCGTTTCCATACAACAGTATCGACTATACATAACAAGGAAGTTGTTTCCAGTGACAAAGAATCGTATTTTGCAAGGATGTTTTGTACCTTTTTCAAATGTTGTGTTTGCAGCAGCGATTCTATTTTTTAATTCTCAGTGCATTATCTATATGATGTTATCAGTGTCCTAGTCATTTATAGATATGAACTTGTTGGGTATGAACTTGTTGGGTATGAACTTGTTGGGTATGAACCTGTTGGGTATGAACTTGGGTATGAACTTGTTCATTAACTTTGGAAAAAACCTGTTTCTTCGAAATGATAACTAACTGTTATATAATTGTGGTTGGGGCTAAGTCCGTTTTTTAAATTTACAAAATTAGAAAAAAACTTAACCGGCCACCAAAATATTTATAGAGTCTGTGATTCCTGTATACACACATTGGGATCGTCGCATGTGCTACGGAGTTCGTGCGCTAGGCTGAGATCCTCCTTGTGTGATCGTGATCTATGGGAGCAGATCGGAGCACTGATGGTGTTTGTCGTGTGCAATGAAGATGGTCTTTAAAACCAAAACCAAACCAAACAGTTTTAAAACATTTGGTCATCATCTTACCAGGTATTTCCTGTAGTTATTTGTTATTCTTCGCAATTAAAACTGAGCTACTGTGATGGGTAATGGAAATACAGCCTACTGGATCCGACCTGTATCGGACAGCCTTCATGACCTCGGCGTAGTTCTAAATTCGCTAGCTAGGCAAACATTTGACAGACTGCATTACTCATATTTAATCCACGCCTCTTTTTCTTGAGATGTAAACAGACATATTACCAACTTCCGCGACCTGCCAGCATAACAGACAGCGAGCCCTGATTTGTTTACCTAGTTTTTCACGCGAGCGGATCTGCCAATCACCGGCCATCGGACAGATCGCACGTGGGATAAACACTTAACCCTTTGATCTTCAGATACAGGGGGACTCTGACGCCGATTTTGCATTTCATCTCGAGAACACGAGCGAGCGATTTCGAAAGAAACCCCGTTATCGAGACGAGGTTTTGATGTCAGGCAAAGCAGCGCTCGACGAGGAAAACGGTGGCCGTCAGAGAACTTTTCATCTGGTCCACAGTTTCTCAATCCTATGGTTCGCACGTTAATGCAAAATTAACACCATTAGGGATTTGAGAGCAAATGAATACATATAAGCAGTGGTCTTTTAAACTCACTGATCAGTGTCGCTCAGAATTTTGGATAATCTAAACGCGTTATTCTAGAACCATTATGGGAGTGGGTTAATAGCATTTCGTGGGGATTGTTTCATTTCTGATCTGTGGTAATAGAAATTAGCATTTACGTGATTTAATGTGTTAAGTTTACCATTATTATTCCCTGTGATTTCTAGCGTTAAAAAACTAGTGAAATAAATAGCTATTTTTCTTTGCCAGGTTAGAATGATAATTTTGTCACCCGCTTCTCACAACAGAAGATACGGTTTAGTGACTGATTAAGTTTAAGCGCGACTATAGTGACCGAATAGAATTCACGTTTACTTCATTTTTGTGTTTTATAGTAAGTGACTATTGTTATACCTTATGACTAAACTAACAGGCGCCGACAATAAAATAACTATTAACGACAGACGCTATTTGAAAGTGCGCGTAGGGATAATTAAACAATAGTTGACAGTGTGAGTTGACTGCTAACGCGCGCGCAGATGAGCGGGAAGGTGCATACCTTGGTCCGAATCTGAAAGCGCAGCGCGGGCGAAAAAAAAAACTGACCGTATAGTTGTAAATAAAGTCACCGTGTGCCTTTTAACTTTAAGCAGGACTGCCGGAGTGGGAGAGAGATCGTCTCGTCCCCGTCCGTGTATTTATACGCAGAATAGTTACATTTCTTTTCATAATGTCTTGTTTATTTCTCGCAGACCTGACAGGGCGGCCAGCGGTTTTTTTCTTGATTATAGTCTCCAGTGCTGATGAGATTTATGCTGTCTTCTTCGTGACTTTCGAGTCCATAAGTCCATGTTGTGAACAGGACTGGCTAAAAGACACATAAACATTTAATTATTAAGTTTAACTGGACTATCAATTCCCAGATTGTTTTCCAATTTATCAGCCCACGGGAGTGGTGTATATATAAAATAAAATCAACATTTAACTTTTGACAGACGCAGCACTGGATTCATTCAGAAAGTTGTGCTATTTCAAAATCGGCACTCACTATAGAGTCAGCCGATAGGATTTACCATCATCATCATTTTTTTACATACTGTAGCATTTGTCTTAGCAACCAGATGCTTCGTAATACTGGAGTTATTTTTCTCCTTTTGCAACTGTGAACGTTCAGAGCACGTCTTGCTTCAGTAACTATTTGCGGTGACACATTGGTTTCATCCAGGTAAATTTGGCGTAAATAAATAAACAAACAACACACAAAGGTATGATCAGGCACTCAGTGGGAAAATAAAGAAGTAGAAGACCAGACAACAGAAAAACAACAGAAGTGATAGGCTTACCGGGATCGAACCAGGACCTTCCGAACGGCACCCACCGACTAGCCACGGGAGCGAATCGTCACTATCCACTCTGGCAACTAAGCATTACTTAAATAATGCTTCACCGACAGAGGTCTAGCACGAACTCCCACGCGACCCGGATATGTACCATAGGACGACCAAGACTAATTATAGTCGCAATCACTGCTGCAGTTCCACTATTAAACAGTAAAGGCCAGATTACACAAGACTTACTTAGTCGTTCCCGTTCTACCGTGAGGTGTAGAGATTTGGAAGAGAGCGCCAGACTATCCTATCGGCTGTCTTTCTCCTGGCCTGGTTCTATTCTAGTCCTCGGTCCTTCAAAGATTGTCTAATGTTGTCCTCCCAGATTTTTTTACACAAGACAAAGGCCTTAATACTGTGTCTAGTAAATGATAGAAGAATGAGAATAAGTAAAGGACAGGAATGTAGGTTTCTGGTATTTTATAAACCTAAAATTTGGCGTCCACCTTGTAATTATTATTCGATATATAGGCTGGACTGGGGCCATATTTGGGCAACCAACCTGACAGTATAGGTTCAGGAACTATTGTAATTTTTTCTCAAGGGATATCAACACCACGAGTGGGTAAGCGAGATTGCTTGTGGCCACGGACGACANAGAGAGAGAGAGAGAGAGAGAGAGAGAGAGAGAGAGAGAGAGAGAGAGAGAGAGAGAGAGAGAGAGAGATATATTTTCCTGTTTACAGTCATTGTACTAACTTCCTTTTTTTATTTCACTAAACTTGCGTACTTTACTGAGTAGTAATTTATTGCGATCGTGTTCTTCACAGGCTATTCTGTATCTCAGTGTTAATCTTTGACCCTGGAGTTATTAACTTATTATAGGATCCTTTCGCGACAAGGGGGGAGGGCACTTATCGGTTATTTTCATGTCTGTAAACATGATTTTTAGTGATTTCTCTATATGTTTGATGTTGTAAAAGTTTAATGATAATAAACAACCATAAGAACTTACATTTGTGTGTTGTTCAGACACATACCCAATTAACCATAGTTTTTTCACGTTTTTGTGTATTGTTGTCACATAATTGTGTGTGTGGGTGTGTTTAGTGTAACTTATATTTTCATATAGGGAGAGAAAGGTTGTCTTATACTAAAATATAGTCGTATAGATAGGCTGGACTAGAGAAATTATTCATTCCAGAGACAGATCTTCCTCTTACACTATTCCCTCGTGAAAATCTATTTCTTACACCTTTATTCTCACTTTATTTACCACTATCATCTCTGCTCAGACGGGACCATAAATATCTTCTAACCTGTCAACAATTTACGACAGCTTACCATGACACATATGGTAAAATAAGAGCCAGGGATCTAGACCTCCAGGACGACATAGAGTTTGCTGGGAGGACAACATTAGAATATTTCTAAAGGACCGAGGACTAGATTAGAATCAGGCCAGAAGGAAGACAGCCGATAGGATAGTGTGGCGCTTTTCTCTGGCAAATCTCTACACCCCCATGGCAAAAGAGGAAGTAAGTATTCTTCTTCTTCTTCCTCGTTCGCCTTCAGGCTTCCACATAAATGACTCAAATAAAGGCTCCTGACATCTCCATACAGTTTTTGTCGTTGCCAGAAGTGGGTTGTTGCCATTTGCTACTCCGTTCATTACTGTAGGTTGGGCAGGACTGCAGCAGGTGTTCGGCTGTCATCGGGCTGGTGACTGCAGGTGCAGAGATCTGTTGCACCAATTTTGTACTTGTGGTAAAGATGGTATCTCAATCGTTTGTGTTACAGTGCGTAATTGAAAGATGGTGACCTGTTCTCTCCTAGATAGATGATGATATGCATTATTTTTTAAATGGCCTGGGTACTCTCTTTCCCATTGAATGTAGCTTTAATAGTAGTTTTTGCCATTTCATAGTTGTCTCTGTATCATTTGTTGTAAGTCTCCTCCTTCATTAGCAAGTTTGTCTCAAAACTAAGTCACTGACACACAATAAATTGTTTATATAATGTAATATGTTAGACAGTGATTCTCATCTTATTAGTTCGCGACCCAAAATTGTGAAGTTTCACTTACTCGATGTTTTAAGGTGAGTTTCTGTGTGCGTTTTATAATTAACAACTATAATATCTATTCTTCAGTGTTACATTTAGATGAAATACTAAATGAGCCTTTATCATGAAAGAAATTTCAAGTGAAAATAATTTTTACTTGTCAATATTGGCAACTGGTTGCCAGGTTCGCTAACTGTGAAATTGGGGTCGTCGTGATTGTTAAAAAGTTGAGAACTACTGTGTTAGACAATAATTTTAAAAATAAAAAAATTTAAAAAATAAACCAAACGAAATCAGACGCGCAGGCACGCCGAAGTGCACCATTTTTACGAATACGCGCTCAACTACAGAATGGTTCATTTGCAATTACAATCAATTTACAAGTAAGAAAAAAAAAAAAAGAACTATGCTAGTAATGAAGATGTAACTTAAGGTCGCGAATACTTGTTTGGGTAGTATCCACTTTTGTATGTTTACTTTACTTCCCTTTCTAATTTCCTTCCCGGCATACCTTTTGAGGGAAGTAACTGTTTGAGATGTGATCTTAGTTCGCCAAGGTGGCGCTACTGGGCAAATACAAGATAATTAAGTCCACTTTGACTTTTGCGACACTCATTTTTTTTTAAAAACCCGAAAACAAATTGTCGGTAAAGAAGTAGTATTAGCTAGAGCCGCCATGATGTATAGATCTAGGGGCACTAGTATTAGCCGTAGGCTCAAGATAAACATAGGGCAGAGGCGCGTTCCCATTGGTAGAGTGGACTAGAAGGCTTGCCTCTCAGAGCAAAGTTACTAGGTTCGAAATCTGAAAGTGTTTTTTTCTTCTTCCTTTCGTTGCTTGTTATTGAACATGGGTCCACCCACCGGAAGGTGGTTCACTTGCAGAAAGCATGCATCAAGCAAGCATTCACATTCTCTTACAGCTGTGGGTGCTGTGGCAATTCTTTTGTCATGATAAGGTTCGCCAACCCCGTGCACAACCTCATTTTAGTAGCCTTGTACGGCCACGCCAGAGGTTTGTAGTAGTTCTACTCTTTCTGCATGTCTTCAGAGACCTACCGGGAAATACACAAGACAAATCCGGATAGGCGTCACTATCTTAATTTACCCAGCTGTAAATGGCCGCGGTACCACTGTGGTTAGTGGACTGGCTTCCTAGCTCGGGTGGTCCATGGTTCGATCCATCAGGTGAGGTGGGATTTTTTTTCTAGACCGCCAAACGGATCCGGAGTCGACCCAGCCTCGTGAAATTGGGTACCAAGCAACCCTGGGAAGGTTAAGGCTGCCCGTTCTGAGGCTGACCACATCGCCTCTAGTGAGCCGATGGTCAATAAAAATATGGGTTTTAACACCATATTTCCCAAATATGACTCAATGGGAGTGTAACAGGATCCTTTACCTTCCTTTAAATGACCACCTAACTCTGCTTTGAGATAAGGAGGGCAAAAGGCCGCCAGGAAAGGAATTAGTCCCCTTATCTCATCAAGCTGATAAACTATATAGTGAAGTCTCTAGCAGTTTACTCCCCAAGGTCAGTTATCTTTTTTCATTTTTAGAAGGCAGAGATTGAAAAATCTTCATTGTTTTTTTATGCATTATTATGCTCGCACCTATTTTCAGCAAACACGTTGTAACAATTTTAGCTTTTCTCTTGCCTTGTCAGAAAACATCGTTATCGTAAATTCCACTTTGGTGCTTTTTAAGGAAAACACAGCACCATTACTTTCTGAGAAACGTTACCTTTGTAGGAAGCCGGCAGCCACAAAGTATTCATGTACACTTTTCAGCAATAGTTTCATGTAGTAATTTATTTTTAACAAGATGAGGTTGCCAGCCACACGCACAACCTCATTTTTGTCGCCTCTGACGACACTGTTCAAGGATGGAGCAACGCTATTATTTTTTGTCTCAACTGAGACAACCGGAATTTTATGGAACAAGAAAAAAAACGAATTAACTTCTATGGCAGGGGCAGATGGGTTTTTGGGAGGGTTACTTGATCGTTGTTTTCTAAATTTGTTAGTCCAGGACACTGGCTATTGAAATATTATAGAATCCAGGATTATTTTAAAAAACAGCAAACAAATTACTCTTACAAACAAATTTAAAAAATCTTGCTATGGATCATTTCAACAGATTGCGGGCGGCTAACAATAAAATTATTTGAGAAGTTGTTAGTGCACTGACTTCCATCAGAACATTGGTGGTCCATGGATAGTCACAGGTCCTCCAGTTGAGGTGGGATATTGTTTAGCACTGCAACAAACAATTGTGATTTAGGGTAGACCTCAGGCCTCCACTGAATTGGGTACTCAGAGCTATTCTGGAAGGTTTTTAGATAGTTAAAGGGGGGGGGCGGGTGGTGAGAAGCTGACCTCATATTGACACAATGCTATAATATGCCGATAGTCAAGAAAATATGGTCAAACACCACATTCCCAATATGGCTCATTGGGCATGTAACAGGTATCTTTGGTGTCACTTTATTGTGATTCGCACTAGTAGACCTAAGATTTAATGGGGGACATCCATTTTTTTGATGATGCCAGTCTCCAGTTAACTTCAGGGCAGAGACATAAAGTGATTCGCTTAAAAAACTGGGCTAGGCGAAATTGGCTATTGAAAGATGAAAGCTTTTTGGTTCGTCAGCAATTCAAAATAGTTATGATTACAGCCCAGTCATGGTCTCATTGCAACATCACAAGAAATGAGTGTTCTAGGCTGATTTATTGGCTAAGCGAAGTGCCTGGGAAGCATTTCCTTTTATTAGACGTTTTCATAGTTAACTTAGATGCATGGCGGGGATTTTATCAGGAGCTAGCGTAGGGCCAGGTTGAGCACCCAGGCCACCCAAAAAAATGTGAATGCATATTTTACCAGTCAGCAGAGGTGACACAGTGAGTGGTGGTCTTCAGGACTTCGCATAGAATCACGACATTGAATGAGAAAACCATCTATTCAATAAAGCTTGGAGATAGGAACATACTGTTTGAGGTGTTGGTTAAGTGTAGCATCAATATAAAAACGACTGCATGGACCATCTACTTCAAAGGTGCCCAACTTATTTGAGGACAAACTTATAAGGAAAGCGGCATATTGGGGCCGGGTCACACCTGTATTTTTATTTTAAAAGAAAAAATGTACGAGATGCATTCACAGCATAGCTGAACCATTGCTTTCCTTGAACATATTCAAGGACGACGCTTGTGAGTGAACGAGAAAAACAACATTGGTTTAACGGGACCCCAGTTAGGTTTCTGTAGTCGGGGATTGGAAAACAAGGCCTTTACCATTCACTGTTAAGGAAAAATATCGTTTTCCCAATCAATAATTCAATCCACTTCCCTTGTGTGTGTCGCGATACGATTTGCATAATCTATTGCAGAAAAAATTGTGTCATTAATCTTTATTCTTTGATTTTCCATATTTATCACATCATATATTACACATAGAAATAATAAGATAGATGTACATAATAAAATGATTCAGTAATTGTAAACATCTGATATTATCAGCTTTATTTGTTTGCATTGTTGTTTTCTTTGACGTGTTGATTATCATAGGGGTAGTTATATAGCAAAGGTGGATCTTTAGGCTCAAATCTTTAATACTGATTTTACTATTCCTGAAGTAGAGAAGGAACCTTCCACTGCGTGACTATACTGTGATACAGTGCTCTTCTTATGGACACTGGGGACTATATTCTGTTCAGATCAGCAATTCTTTTTCTGTTCTATTAGTAAATATCTATCTGGACAACTATACTCATAACAAACCCTTTTGCTACAACTTCTAACAGACGTCAGTTTTTCTGTTTATTTATAAATATTTAATAATCCAAGGTCAGCATTCTTTCCACGTTCATCCCGCTCAGTTTCGTCATTATTCTCCAAGGGGGACAGGCCTTCAACAAATAACTTAGCAAAGTCTTCCTGAACGGTCATTCAGGCTCAAGTTCTTTTCTTGTTACCCATACCCCTTTCATTGCTGTTTCTCAAAATCTACTTCTTCCTTAAGTATTTTTTATTCTCTTACCCTGGGGATTTACAAAAGTCATGTTTGGCCTTTCGCTTTTCCGTCTGATGAATGTGATATGTGCAGTCTGGGGGTTTCACTTCCGGGCCCGATGGGACGCAGAAACGAAGACATATGACGTAACAGGATCGTACCCGTTAGAATCGGGGGAAAAAATGGGAGGAGGCGCAACTTCACTAGTCAAGCTAATTCTGGACGCAAATTAAACCATGCAGTTCCGACTTTTGCAATTAGAAAACCACGGCTCAGGTTCTACACACCTCTACACCCCTCATCGACTGCTGGGTTTTAGAATGTTAAACTTTTCACGGACCAAACCATTGACGATAGGAGTGTGTCTTCATCATTTCCTTTATACATGGGGATTCATTCACCTTGCACAGAGCTTAGATAGGGTTTCACTTCTATATAAACCCGTCCCTTCAAAATGTCTGGGTCAATTCAACGGTTCTATATTACCGCCAGATGTGTGGGAAATGACCTCGGCGAAGAAGCATTCTTTGGGTGTGTAAATTAGCTGTGCGTCCTTTCACGGTTTTATTTTCGCTGGTTAAAGGCCGTTTGGGGGTGGCTTTGTTTCGATTCCTGGTAGGCCTCATCACTTATTATTTCTTTTTCTATTGTCTGCCTTTATCCTTTCTGTCCAACGAGTCCTGTGCAATTACCTTTATTTTATTGGAATATTCGGAAAGGGCAAAAAGGGTTTCCTTATTATTTCCGGGGTCAGTCTCTACTTAACGTGTCTATTTCCACAGCCGATTAAAATTATCTCTAAAAAAAAAAAAATATAAAAAAAAAATGAAATCCAGCTCTTACAAAAATCCTATAAATTCGTATATTATCCTAACTTTAGAAACTTTGTGCTTCTTTCTTTATCTTTTATAGATTCCCCGCAAGCTCTTAATTGCCACTTTTTGGTTTAGGCCCACGTTTATTTTTTTAAACAACGGGCTTGATCCACCGTGTTGCCAGTCCCACTTCGATTTTACCGGAAACAATGGGGCAAATGGGTTGAATTTGCCATTGCCCTAAAGGGACGGGCCTCTAGGGCGTGGATTGGGAAAACAAAGGGAAAAGGAAAAAACCTATCTCCTGTGCCCTAGACGGTACGCCACTAGGCGTAATGGCCACTGAAACCTGCTTCTGACGGTCGTTTGGCTATGGGACTGAAGAAGACAGAAGTAGAAGAAAGTAATTTTTTAGCTCGCAGAAATTGATATGAAATTGGCAAACCGAGATAAAAAGAATATCTTTTTTAACGTGAAGTGGAGAAAGATATATTAAAATTTAAACATTATTTATGTTATTAAGTGTGATCGTAACTTCAGTCGTTGCACACTTTTTTATAAAACTCTCCACCACTCCGGGAGCTATCACAGCGATTTTCTTTCACTTTTTCTCCACTCATCGTCCTATACCCAAAGTATGTGATGAAATCATTTAGAGATACACACGTCTTGATAGAGGAGGGCCATTATTCTAACATTTCCAAGGACCAACAGGTGGTTTGCAAAACACCGTCATAAGAGGATTGCAAAAAAAAATTTCCCAGACTAAGTGATTCGCGCAGAGGAACACCCGTTCATAAGAGGATTATCTAACAATTTCCAGACACCAAGTGTTTCGCAGAACATCCGCATTAGAGGGTTAATAATATTTCCAGGACCCACAAGTGATTATTCACAGGATCACCCGTCATAAAGAGGATTCTGTGGGACCGCTTGGCCTTTCACGCTTGCTTCGTCCTCCTACTTCACGCTAAGCACTTAATTATGTGCTAGAAGATATTATAATGTAAGAATGCCAGTTCCTAAATGCAAATTAAAGGGACGTTTTTACACCCAAAAACGCAGTATTCATTCAAAGTTTTCAGTTCGGTCAGTTTTCTGCTCTCACGGGCAAAAAAAAGTAGGTACAGTCCAGATAAATAATGAATGGGTTTTTTTGATAAGCGCGGATGTGGGGAAAAGGTGAGGAATGGGAATGTTTGTGTTGTGATCTGGCTTTTTCTTCAAAAAAAATGCCTATTTGTTTACGTTGGAAAAAGATCATCAGACATGTGGAAGAAAAAAAAAAAAAAAAAAAGTCCGAAAATATACAGAAATGTGGGATGTGCAAACAAAGAGTCTCGAAACAGCTGATGACGGTGGAGTGCACATGTTAATTTGATTGTACACGTGTGAGGAAAAAGGAAAGACGTCGTGTGAAAAAAAGGGCAGGGGATAAAGAGAAGAAAAAGAATGTGATAAAGTAGAAGAGCGTCTGATGGGCGATTAGGCAGAGAATTTTTCAGGATTTATGATTCCAATGAAAACCATTAATTTTAGAGAATAGAGGATTTTTTACAGAATAGCGTCTAGGTGAAACTTCGTCTTTGAGGGGATACAAGAGACAAGTTTTTGAGTAGGACAAAATCAGTAAATTATTTTTATTTGTATTTACCTTATATTTTCGTTGGGATTACATAATTTTTTTCAATTTGGATAATAATACCAATCTCATTTTGTGAATTTTTACAGTTGTTTGTTATTTAACACATCAATAATAAACTCTAAACTGAATTCTTTCTTAACATTGCTGTTGTGAATCGTTATCAATAATTTTGTGGATATACGTTTTGTTGTGCTGAAATTAAAACTGTTTTTGTTATCGCCAAAAACTCAAAGGGTAGAAAAATTACATTCCTGGTTGTAATAAACATGAGAAATCGTTAAAGTTATTACCCAATTCTCTGGACGGAAGGCCAGTTTAGCACTTCAACCAGAATCTCTTCTATTTACCTCGCTCCAGTTGGGGTGGGTTTGGGCAGATAGCTAGCGGGGGGGTGGACTGCCCGGACGACAACACAAGTGGCGACCCGAGGGCTGACGCCGGCGGTCTGCACCAGCCGTCAGGTTGACCTGGTCGTGTCGCGGGTGGTCTGGTGCGACACGGGAACTCGACAAAGCATGTGTGGTTATGGTCGGGCGGATCGGTGTTACTTCAGTCTGTGAATACCCGGTATGGTGAGTACACTTGGAGGGTTGCCGTTTTGCTCTTTTATCCAAGGGGCATGCAACTTATTACGGTGTGCACTCTTGTTTGGTGGGGGTTTGGGTGATCTTTTCAGCATTGGGATGTCTCTTCCTTCACCAATCGGAATGGGTGTGGTTGGGGTGGGGTTGGTGCTACTCTTTTCTATCACGGCGTTTGGGTCTCACTCTAAGGTGGTGGGGCGGCGTGCATTGTGGTATTTACTTTGTGGGGTTGCATCTAGGCCTCGTTCGTGTGGTTTTGTTCATTTAGTGTTGTTGGGTCGGTGGGCGAGTGATTACTTTACTTATGGGGCGTGCGGTAGACGACTTTAGTCACGAGGGCTCACCGTTCAGCGTGAGGGGATTTAGCCCGAGTGGGCCGTTTGAGGTGAGGGGGGGACTGTGGTTGTGTTTGCCGGGTACTTCGAGAGCAGGACGTGAGTTACATATCTAAGGGCGTGTGTCGTCAGTGGCGCGCCGGGGGGGGAAAGCCACAAGAGGGGGCTATAACTTAAGTAGGCAACTGAGGGCCGGGGGACCCTCCTTAATAGGGTCGATTCTGTTTTGGTCTACAGCGCGAGATATAAACGACTGCACCGATGAAAGGGGCCGTAAGACGGGCTGACTCTCGTACTGGGGGGGTCGGGAGTCGGCGGGGGGCACTATATGGGGGGGTGGAGGGGAATTAGGTATAATGATGATCCCTACATCCCCACTCACCAACGGGATCGCGAGTTTCTACTCATGTGACTTCATCAACACCCATACAACAGGATGGCTCACATCGGTCACGAGAGTTGTTATTTACTGGACTTGTGGAGCGGGGTTATGTCCGGTACGGGTGCCCCGCGTTAGTGCCCCACCCAGAAACCGGCCTGGCTTCGGCACCGCTCCCGGAAATTATCGTGGATTTGTTGTCGGGCGGGGGCCGCGGTACACTTCACCTACCATGTAGTTTGGTGACGTTTTGGTCTTGATGTCTTGTTCATGGGTTACATGGCCCTAGCATGCTCATGTTAAATTGCTTAGCGTGGATTCAGGTGGCGACGCCTAGCTAGGCGTCGATTATGGACCCTATCTCTGGCTCAACGTATATGATCACCGTTTTGTCCGGGACTGCGGCGGGGAGATTTGCCAAGATCGGGGGGTCTCTCTAGTCACACGTTGTGGAATTATAGCACGCGGTTGGCGCGATGGGGAAGGCAACGTTCAGACTAATAAGGGGGCCGGGGTAGTAGGTGCATACCAGGTCCTGAGCCTGCGGGTGGGTCGGGGTACTGGCTGTACGGCATATAGCTCTACGGATGGCTGGGTATTGTGGGGCTTGAACACACGCATTCGCGGGATACTGGAGCAGGCTTATGTGACATTTCACTCCTGGGGCGGGGTACTCTGACAGGGTGGTTGCCGCAGGTTCGGTCGTAGTATTGGGCCTGGTCGGTTCGTCACTGGTGTGTTAGGACTGGAGTGTGATTTATGTGGTCTGTTTGGCAGCAGGTCGACTAAGTGCCTAGCTAGGGGGAGCTGTGGGGACGTCCCACCGTTTTTTGCGGACTCACTTCGTACAGTCTGAGCAGGCACTCTAGTTCTTGTATGTATCTGGTGGGGTTTGGGTGCGGAATCAGATAGGATACGGTTTAATTGATTGGGAGCAGGTGCGCGGTGGCCCACATCAAGGGTTAGTTGCAACGTGGTGCGGAGTGCAATTTAAACCTGCTCCGTAGGCTGGGCGGGACCTGGGCACTCGGTCCCGGCACTATTGATACTCATGGCAGGAAGGGTTACGCTACCATTTTAACCTCATTGTTGGCCCAAAGTCCTAGTAGTGGCATACATAGGTCGGGTCCCAGCTACATATTTGGGTGGCCGGTTGCACATTTGTTTCCCATACTCGCTTTGGGGGGTCTGTTCGGCTAGGAGCACTTTCCTACTTCCAGTATTGCCAGGGTTTTCCGTAATCAGAAGTGTATGGCAAAACTGGGTGACTTCAGCCACATCCTTGGTTAAAAATTAACGGGCTACCGCAATAAATGCTATTAAAGGGTGCGGATCTATAAAAGATATTCCATGAAAGGCACTGTTCTAGATCGTTAGGGATATATACGATAGTATGATTTTTGTAAGCTGGATTCATTTTTCTTTTTTTTTTTTTTTTTTTAAGATATTTTTAATTCGGCTGTGTAAATAGACACTGTTAGAGGGGTTGGTCCGGAAATAAAATATAAGGATAACCCTTTGCCTTGCTCGATCATAGTCAATATAATTAAGGTAATTAAACAGCATCTCGGTTGGACAGAATGGATGATACAGCAGACATATTAGAAAAGTAATATATCCAGTGAGTAGGCCCTCACCCAGGAATCGAAACATAAGGAACCCACCCTAATAAACGCCTTTACTGCGAAATTAATATACACCGTGCAAAGACGCAATCAGCTAATCTTAGCATACACCCAATACGAAGGCTTCATTCCGCTCGAGGTCATTTTCTCACGACCATCTGCTCCGGTCATATTGGACCCGTGAATGACCACTAGACCATTTTGAGACGGGGTTATATAGAAAGTGTACTATCTAAGCTCTCTGTGGTCAAGGTTATGAATGCACACAGTATTAACCGCGAAATTGTCGAATGCACCAACACTTCTCATCGTCAATATTTTTGGGGGTTTTGGGTTTCCGTGGAAACTGTTAAAACATTCTAACAACTCAGGCACGGGAGGAGGGTGAGAGGCTGGCGTCCCGATACCGAGCACGTTACTTTCTCTACATAGTGACATATAGTCTCGGTACACTGCAATGGTTATTGCGTCCACAATAGCTGCAATAGTGAAGTTTCCTCGTCTCCCCTCATTTTGTCCAACGATCTACGTACGCCTTCCCTGTTTCGTCCTGATGTCTCTCATGGTTTCTGCGCTTTCCTCGGGCGCGAAGTGACTATAACCCCTAGTTTCGTTGCTCTAGCTGTTTTCATCATTCAGGTCGGTAAGAAGCAAAGGCCTCATACAGGAACCTTCCTTGTAAAATCCCCAGGGTAAGAGATTAAAAATTTATTACTTTAGGAGAGAGAGATTGAGGACAGAGCATATGAAAGGGGTTGGGTGAGGAATTAGAGAACTGATCTTGTGCGGATGGACTCGGGGCAGGGAAGCTTTGCATAAGTTGGTTGTAAGGCACCGGTCCCGCCTTGGTGAACTGAATGATATACAAACGGAGCGGGCAGGCACAAACGTTGAATGATGCCGGTCCCTTGGATTCTAATTTATCTTATTTAGATAATATGTATACGTGAATAACTGAAGCTTGTAGAAGTGGTAGACATCGGTCTGTCAATGTGTTATTAGTGTCAGTAGGAGTTCTTAATCTGAGAATAACAGTAATAAGATAATATGAACTGGCTTTGCACCTGCAACAGGAATATTTGGCCCTGTGTAATAGAAGAGCACTGGTCTATCCATCAGGTGTAGATATCGGGCCTGTCGTATGGTCTCACTACACTGTTCTGATGTAATCAGATTTCAAAGTTTGAGCCTAAGACGGCACACACTTGCTTGTAAACCTAACCTATGATAAATCAATCACGAAGTATAACCCTAATACACTTGCAACCACACACATGATAAAAGATGTTAGGTTCTCGCATGATTGTACTCAATATACACTGATATGCTTTTATAAGGTACATCTTTCATTTTACTTGCTTGTGTAATAGTCATGCTACTGAGGGAAAATAATGGAAAATCAAAGAATAAAGATATAATTACACAAATTTCTCAACTGATTGCATAATTCCGGTTCGCGACAGCAACACGGGAGTGCAGTGATTTGATTGGACCGATATTTCTTCATTACTACAGTGCCATGGTATAGGCTTTGTTTCATAACTCACCCCTACGTCCGACAGCAAGATAACTGGTCGTTATAACCCTCATATGTTGTTTTTCGTTCAACTCTACAGGCGTCGTCTTGCATATGTTCAAAAGGAAAGGGCAATGGTCAGGCTGTGGATGGAAGCATCTACGTACAGTTTCTTTTAAATAAAAATACTGCTTGGTCGGCTCCTCTTATTTGCGCTCTTCCGGTGTTCCTCATATGTTGGCTCACCATTTGAAGTAGATGTTCAGCAGTCGGTTTTATCTGTGCCAACAGTTACATCATCTGTAGTTTCCTATCTTCTCTGCTTGTCTTAATAGATGGGTTTCTTAATCTATTGTGATCTATGAAACGTCTGAAGATTACACTTGTCACTTCTGCTAAAGTCTGGTAATTTGAATCATTTTTTTTTTTTTTTTTTTTGATGTCTCTATAATGCTCTGCTTCTCTCCCCTTTGGCTTTTAAAATGTTAATATGAAACACAATTTTAAAGCGGTATTGTTAGCCAGGCACTCGCAGGAAATAAAGAAGTAGACACACCAGACAACAGAACAAATCACACAGACTTGAGTGGACCTTCTACCCCACTGGATTTGAAACAATCTCCGGACCCCTGTCCACGTGCGCTCATACTCCGCCTAGGCCCATGCAGCGAAATCACACTCATCCCTGCCCTGCCTATTCTACCGCATCATCGATAATAAATGATGTTTCAATATGGAGGTCATCAGTGACTGGAATTTCCAACAATATAATACATGGACATCAGAAGTCCCACCATTCACCCACTTTGCTCCCTGTATCTGCTCATGATAAATACTACAGCCATCTTGGCTAAAATTACTGCTTGTGTCAATTTTGAGGTTGCTTTCCACGCTCCTTTCTTTTACCCAAACTCTTTCTGCCTCCCGTAATTCCAGAGGTTGTCTCATCTGTGTAGGTGAGGTCGTTTCACTGTATCTCACCCATTTGCCTTTTACGAACTGACTAACATAGTTTGAGGACTGTCCTTATCGGAAAACAAATGTTCTGATGAGAAGTCAGATCTAACTCTATGACCACGTCGCCAAATAAATTTATGGTAGGCACCGACATTGTTGATGATCTTAGCAGATTTTTGTGTTTGTATGTGTATTTGTTTGCTGATTTTAATTTAAATCCTGGTTCTTAATATTTATTGCAGTGTTGGAGAACCAAAAGTATGAAAATATCATAACTCGTAGCAAAGTAACCCTCAAACAACCCCTACTGCCCTGCCCAATAGAAAAGTTAATTCGTCTTTTCTTTGTTCCATATAATTTTTCCGGTTGTCTCAGTTGAGACTAAAAAATAAATAGCGTCTTGCTCATCCTTGAAAGGTCGTTCAGTGGCGACATAATGAGGTTGTGGACGTGTGTGGCTGGTCAACCTCATCTTGTAAAATCAATTTACTACAGATAACTTATTGCTGAAAGTGTTCATGAATACTTTGGCTGCCGGCTTCCTTACAAGGTTAACTGTCTACACAAGTATTGGTGCTGTGTTCCGTTAAAAAGCAAAAGTGGAATTTACGATAACAGGTTTTCTGACAAGGCAAGAGATAAGCACCTAAGATTTGCTATACACAAACGTGTGTTGTTGAAAATAGGAGCGAGCATTAATGCAATAAAAAACAAATGAAGATTTTCCAATGTCTCTGCACTTCTTAAACTTAGAATTGATAAATGCCCTGCCTGGGAGTAAAATGCTGTGATAGCGCACACTATAATTGTGTTCAAAGCTTGATGAGAGCATGGGGACCCCAAATTTCCTTTCCTGGCTGCCTTAGCCCTCCCTTATCTCACTAATAGCAGAGTTAGGTGGTACTTTTAAAGGAAGGTATAAGGATCGCCTGTTACACTCCCATTGAGGGCATTATTTGGGAATTATATGGTGTTAAACCAACTAATTTTATTGACCAACTCCGGCCTTCACATAGAGGGATGATGGTCAGCCTACAGCTCGGGCCGCCTTAACCTTCCCAAGGGTTTGCTTGGTACACCACAAATTCACGAGGCTGAGAGAACTCCACGCGTTCCGTTTGCGGTACTATAACATAAAATCCCCACCTCACCTGAGGATCGAACACATGGGACCACCGACGATAGGAAAGCCCTGTCCACTTACCACAGTCCGGTTACCGCGGCCATTTTAACAGCTTGGGTTAAATTAGTTAGTGACGCTATCGGATTTGTCCTTTGTGTATTCCCGGTGGATCTCTGAAGACATGAGAAAGAGTTGAAACTACGACAAATCACTCTGGCAGTTTGCCGTACAAAGCTACTAAACTATGAGGTTGTGCACGGGGCTTGGCGCAAACCTTATTCACCGTAAAAAAGAAATTGGCCCACCAGCCATCCCACAGCTGTAACCAGAATGTGAATGCGTGATGAAGGCTTTCTGCAATCGAACCACCTTCCACGGTGGTGACCTGTTCCATAACAAGCACGAAAAAAGGAAGGAAGAAAAAAAAACCTTTCATGGATTTTCGAACCTAGTTATCTTTGCTATGAGGGGCAAGCTTCTAGTCACTCTAACCAATGGCGGACGCCCCGCCTACTAGCTGTTAGCTCTATACTCGCTCGCTAATGTTATCTTGAGCCTAGCGTAACGGCTAATTACGAGTGGCCCACTAGAGGGGGGTGGGGGGGGGGGGGGGGACCCCTGATTCACACTATCATCATGCCGCGCTCACTAGCTAATACTACCTTCATCCCTTACGACAATTTGTTTTCGGAGCGTTTTAGTTTTTAACTAACAAAAATATGAGGTGTCGATAAGTTCACAAAACATTGAGATCTTAATTATCTTGTATTTGTCCTATAGTAAGCGCCACCTTGGCGAAACTATAGAAGATCACATCTCATAAAATAACAGCTTTACTAATCCACTCATAAAAGGTGCTATGCCCGGAATACATGGAGCGATAAATTTAGGAAAGCGGACCCAGCTTAATAGTAAAACATTACCAAAAGTTGCCAGATACTACCCAATAAAACAAGCTGATTCGCGTCCTATAAGTTACATCATTCTTTTACTAGCATAGTTCTTTTTTTTCTTGCCGCTTTCATTCCTTTTTTTTTTTTTCCTATAATGTAAAATGATCTGCTAATTTGAAAACCTTTCCTGTAAGTTGAAGCGTCGCCCCTATTCGTTAATAGTGGGTGCACTTCGGTCCGGTGCTCTGCCGACGTCTGATTTCGTTTGAGGTTTTTTTAAATTTTTTTATTTTTAAAAATTATTGTTCATAAACACAGTAAGTTCTCAACTTAGTTTACATCAATCGACGACCACCAAATTTCACAGCTCTAGCGATACACCTGGTCAAACCAGTTACCGATAGTAAAAACGATTGCACAATGTAAAAATACTATGTTCCACTTGAAATTTCTTCTATCTTGATAAAGCGCTCTCATATTTAGGTATGTCATCTAAATGTAACCACTGCAAGTATAGAAGCATCTATAGTTATCGTTAGATTATAAAAAAAACGCACACAGAAAACTCACATCTTAAAAAGCAGTCGAAGTCAGTGATAACTTCACAACTTTTGGGTCGCCCCGAGCTCATTTAAGCGATGAGAACTTCATCTAGGTTTTCCTAACATTGGATTACATTATATAAACAATGTATTGATGTTGTATGTCGATATGTGATCTTAGTTTGAGACATAACTTGCTTAGATTTCGAGGAGGGGGGGACTACTTACAACAAAAATTGATACGTGAGCAAAACTTTATTGAAAATTGGCACAAAATACTACTATAAAAGCTACATTTCCAAATGGGGAATAGAGGCATAGTACCCAGTGCCCATTTAAAAATAAATAAAATGCTTATCATCATCTATCTTAGCCCCCTAGAGAAACAGCAGTCACCATCTTTCACAATGTACTGCACTGGCTACACATACGTAATGATCGATAACCATACTTTATACCATACAAGTACACAAAATTGCGTGCAAACAGATTGATCTCTGCCACCTGGCGAGCTCCAGCCCGATGACAGCCGAAAACTGTTCGTGCCAAGTCCTGCCCATACCTACTTACAGCTCCTAATGACACAGGAACGTGTAGTTAGCAGTATGGCAAACAACCCAACTTCTTTTGCAACGATCAATACTTTGGCTATGCGAGATGTCTGGTCAGGGGAAACGGGTTGGGAGTTGTCTACTGCCCCTTTATTAGAGTCATTATTGTGTTGAAGTCTGAAGGCGAAACGAGGCAAAAGAAGAATGAAGGGATTACTTACTTCCTCTTTTGCCTTTGCGGGATGTTAAGGAGATTTTGCCAGTAGAAAGCGCCATGCCCAACAAACATAATCATATCGGGCTTGTCTGCACATTCTGGCCTGAATTCTTAATCCCTAGTCCTCGGGTCCTTGTTAGTAATATTATAATGTTGTCCTCCCAGCACATACTCTATGGTCGTCCTGGAGGGTCACTAGATCCCCCTCACTGAGCTTCTTCTTTTTACCTTTAATGTGTACATTGGTAGCTTGTCGTATACTAAATGGTTGGACAGGGTTAGTGAGATATTTATTGGCGATCCCGTCTGAGCCAGAAGATGATCGATGGTAAATTAAGTTGTGAATAAAGGTGTAAGGCAATAAGATTTTCACGAGGTTGAATTAGTGAGGTATAGTGGAAGATCTGTCTCTGTGGATATGAGATCTAATGTTTTCTCTAGTCAAGACCTATCTCATGGACGACTATATTTTTAGTATAAGACAACCATTATCATCTCCGCCTATATAGGAAATTATTAGTTACACTTAAACACACCACACACAATCACAATTACTGATGGACAACAATAACACATCAAACGTCGAAAAAATCTTTGTTATGCCGTTAATTGAGTATGCGTTTAGGTTCCAATTTAGTCTGACCAAACACACCAAGGAAAGGATCATTATGGATTAGTTTATGGTATCATATTGAATTAAATCTTCTTACAACATCAATACTCAGTATCAGAGAAATCAACCCTATAATAAATCATGGCTTTACAGACAGTGATAAATAACCAAATCAAGTGCGCCTCCCCCCTTGTCGAGAGAAGGGATTCCCATAAGAACGTTAATAACTCATTTAGGCGGTTTCAAATGTTTTGAACCACTAGGTTTACAGAATAGCCTTGTGATAGAACACTGTTATCCATTAAAATTTCTACTCACAGTAAAATGTACGCAAGTTTAGTGAAATATAAAAAATCGGAATCGTTAGTAGCCAATGGACTGTGAAAAAGGAAAAATTATTTCCTCTCATCTCTCTCTCTCTTTCTATCTTCGCTACTCTCTCTCTCTTCTCTCTCTCATCTGCTCTCTCTTCTGTTTGTCCGGGGCCACAAGACAATCTTCGACTTACCCAACTTTACGTGAGTGTTGCGATATCCCCTTGGGAAAAATTTACAATAGTTCCTGAAAACGGTATGACTGTCAGGTTGGTTGCCTCAAATATCTGAGCCCCAAGTCCAGCCCTATATATTCGGAATTATAATTATCCTAAGGTGGCGACGCAAATTTTTAGGGTGTTATTAGAAATACCAGTCAAAACCTACTTTCTTGTCCTTTTACTTATTACCTCATTCTATCTGGCTATTCATTTACTGAGACACACGTTATATTCTATAGGCGCTTTGTTACTTTGTATAAAAAAATCTGGATTTTTCCGTGGGGGGTAGGACAACATGTTAGGGACCAAATCCTTTTGAAGCCCGACTACCACGATTTTGTTAGGACTAGAAGATCATAGAATTAGACACCAGGCGCTCCGAGGTGAACGAAAGGCTCGGATAGGATTGTGCTGGCTGCCTCATATTTCCACTATTCTCATACACCTCTACTGGCTAGTAACGCGGAAACGGACTAAGTATAGTCTTGATGTAATCTGGACCTTTCTTACTGTTTTTAATTAGGTGCCGTAACTGCCAGCCATGTTGGAGATTGCGTCCTTATAATTAGGTTCAACTCTGGTTCGTTTCCTATTGGCGTCTACATATCCATGGGTGGTCGTCGTGGTGAGTTCGTGCTAGACACTCTGTGCGGTGCATAGCAGTATTATTTATAAGTTTATTGCTTAGTTGCCCAGAGTGCGATTAGTGACGATTCTCGCTCCCGTGGCTTGTTCGAGTGGGTCTGCCGGTTCGGAAGGTCTCTGCTGGATTCGGATCACAGCGTAAGCATATCACTTGTTGTGTTTTTCTGATTCGTTCTTGGTATTCATAACTTCCTTTATTTTCCCAACTTGTGTGCCTGATCCATACCTTTGGTGTGTAGTTTGTTGTTATTCCTTTTTACCGCCCAAAAATTTACCTGGAGATTGAAAACCAATGGAGTCCACCGCAAATAGTTACACTGAAGCAAGACGTGCTCTTTCACTTGTTAATGGATTGTTCACTGATGTTGCACAGTTGCCCTATAGGAGAAAAATCAACTATCGAGCGTGGCCTTTACCCCCCGTATACGAAGCATTCTGGTTGGCTATAAGACAAGATGCTTTACAAGTTATGTAAGTAATTATTGATGGATGTATGATGCGTACAAGCCTATTCGGCTTCTCGACTCTTTATAAAAGTGAGTGCTCGGATTTTGAAATTAGCACAACTTTTCTGAAACATATGAATCACAGTGTCTGCTGCTGCGCATCCTGTTCAAAAGTTTAATGTTTGATTTGTATTTTTTATGATTACATCCATCTCCCGTGTGGTTCTGATAATATTGCGAAAACATATAACAATCTCGCGGCAATTGATATGATCCAGTGTTAAACTTTACTATTATTAAATGTTTATCGTGTTACTTTCAGACCGAGCTCATGTTCACCCAGACCATGGACCTTAATGGACTCGAAAGTCACGAATGTAGACAGGCTATAATTCTACATTCCAGCCACTGGAGGACTATATTCAAGGAAAAAAATAAACGCTGGCCACGCACCCTGTCAGGGTATTTCTTAGCCGAGAAATAGAAACAATAAATAAACAAGACATTATGGAAAAGATAATCGTAACTTTTCTGCGCTATATAATAAATACCACTGGACGGGGTCGCAGACGATCTCTCTCTCCCATTTACTGGACAGTCAGGCCTTATATAGTTTAAAAAGGCTGACCACTGAGTGACTTTAGTTTACAACTATTACGCGTCAGTCTTTTTTTTTCGCCGCCGCACTCGGCGCTTTCAGCATCCTTCGGACACCTAAGGTTCTGCCCACCTTTTCCGCTCCTATCACGCGCGCGCGGTCTAGCTCTGCTCACCTATACTAACACACTGTCAACTATTTGTTTAATTATCCCTACGCTCACTTTTCAAATAGCGTCTGTGGTTAATAGTTTTTTTTATTTGTCGAGACCGCCTGTTAGTTGTAGTCATAGAAATGGTATAACAAATAGTTCACTCTTACTATAAAACACAAAAATTGAAGTTAAACGTGAATTCTATTCGCGCTCACTGATACAGGTCGCTGCGCTTTAAACACTTAATCAGTCACTAAACCGTATCTAGTTCTGCTTGTGTGAACAAACGGGTGGGGAATACAAAATTATCGCTTCTAATCTAGATGGGCAAAGAAAAATAGCTATTTATTTCAATAGTTTTTTTAACGCTAGAAATCATCAGTGGAAGATAATAATGCGGGTAAACACTTAACACATTAAATCACGTAAAATGCCTAATTTCTATCTACCACAGAATACAAGGAACATGAAACAATCCCCACTGTGCCTGCCCAGCCTATTAACACACATCCCTTTACCACTTAATGGTTCTAGAATAACGCGTGTTAGCGTTTATATATCCAAAATTCCCCCGGACGACATCTGATCAAGTGAGTTTAAAAAAGACGCCGATCTGCCTATCGAATGTATTCATTTGCTTGCTCATCAATCCCTACTATGGTGTGTTAGATTTTGCATTTAACGCTAATGCGAAACCATACGAGATTCTGGAAACTGTGGACCAGATGAAAAGTTCTTCTTCTCATGACGAATGCCACCACGTTTTCCTTGCGTCGAGCGGCATGCCTGAGTGCGTCTGTCTGACATCAAAGAACCTTTGCGTCTCGATAACGGGGTTTCTTTCGTAAATCGCGCGCTCGTGTTCTCGAGATGAAATGCAAAACTCTGGCGTCAGAGTTCCCCTGTATCTGAAGATCAATGGGTTAAGTGTTTATATCCCACGTGCGATCTGTCCGATGGTCCGGTTGTTATTGGAAGAATCCTCGACTGTCGCGTGTATTAACAATAACTAGAGTAATAACAAATCAAGGGCTCGCCCTGTTCCTGTTAGGCTTAGCATGGGTACGCGGTAGAGGTCGGTAACTATTGTCTGTTTTACATCTCTACAGGGAATAATTGAGGCGCGTGGAGTATATGATGAGTTATTAGCGAGTCTAGTCCATAATGGGTTATGACACAATAAGCTAGCGAATAATTGTAAGAAACTACGCCCTGATGGGTCAATGATAGGCTTGTCAGGGACTATACCAGGGTCGCGTATCCAGTTAGGTCTGTATAGGCCCTCTGTTATTTCATTACCCATCACTATGTAGCTCTCTGTTTTAATATGCCGAAGAATATAAACACAAAAAACTACAGGTAAATACACTGGTTAGATGTTGACCACAATTGTTATAACTAACTGTTTGGTTTTCTTTTTGCTTTTTGGTTTTAAACGACCTATCGTCATTTGACACGGGGACATAAACACAATCCAGGCTCAGATTGCTCTCCATTAGATCACAACGTATCAAACAAGCGAGGATCTCAAGCCTTGCGCAACCGATAATCTCACGTAGCAAATGCGACGATCCCCAATGTGTGTATACAGACATACAGACTCTATATAATATTTTGGTGGGGCCGGTTAAGTTTTTTTATTTTTGTAAAATCTTAGAAACGGACTTAGCCACCAACACACCAATTATCATAACAGAGTTAGTTATCATTTCGAAGAAACAGGTTTTCTTATTCAAAAGTTAATGAACAGTTCATACCCCAAAGTTCATACCCAACAGGTTCATACCCAACAAGTTTCATACCCATACAAGTTCATACCCAACAAGTTCATATCTATAAATGACTAGGACACTGATAAAAACCATCATATAGATAATGCACTTGAGATATGTATTAAAAAATAGATAATCGCTGTTGCAAAACAAACATTGGAAAAAAAAGGTTACAAACATCCTTGATATCGATTACTTTGTCACTGGAAATTCAGAGAACGTGCCTTGTTATGATTAGTCGATTACTGTTGTATGGAACAACGGACCCTTGAAGGGACAATTCAGTGATGCAAAAGAAAGACAGGTCCCGTGTGTAGGTGTTCCAAACGCGTGTCTTCCTTATTGGATGCAAGGAAAGGAATAGTCACCACTGATTCCATTCATGCACGTCGATAAGATGCCGGACTATATATGAGGATAATGCATGTGGCTTTGGCATACACTCGATCTATTTGTAATGAAATTATTGCCAGAGAAACCACATCCACGGTAAGAGCCACATGAATTGCGTTTAGTGTTAGCTTCCTATAATGTTCCAACCATTGCTGGTGTCCTTGCTTTATGGGAGTAATAACAACAAGGGAAATGATGTTGATGGAAATGAGCAAAAATTATAGGTACAAGGCTAAGACCTTGAGTGGACGGCCTCAGGGACGTTGAATTTGGTTGTGCTTAAAAAGTTGAATGGTATTGAATGGAAAGGATCTGAGGAAGGAGGATCATTTGATGAAGGGAATAGGAGGGAACATGCACTGAAGGGATTAGAAAAGGCTTAAACAAGGACCTTCAAGGTTGGCACAGGCTCAGGATATAGCTTGTTCGAATTTGGTTGCAAGGCATGTGGTGTACATGGAGCTGGAAGTATTTGTATACGACCTTTTTGGCAGCACTAGATAGGAGTCGTGTATATTGGAAGAATGTGTGGTTGCGACAAGGCGTCGGTTGCGGATGTTTTCTGGGTGTGGTTGTGAGAATGGGTGTGTCTTTGTTTAGGTTAGCATACAGTTATGCTCACAAGCGTCCAGTGGAAAAAGGTGTTTTTGTGTTAGCGGGAACTTAGTGTATGGAGGGATGTTCTGGATTAATTTGGATGTACTCACAGCATGTTTTCATGTGTAACGTAATCTGCATTGTGATATAATAACAATTTATGTGCCTCAGCTACTATGTTTGTATAGGTATATTTAAATTAAACTCCACCTTCCAACGGACAAGTATCCAAGTGACGTAAACAATACCATGTGTCTTGAGGTTATTTACAAAAAACAGGAAATACAGGATACTTTAAACTCGAGCTGCAATGGTCGAGTGGATACTCGGCATATGGTTTCACCGCATATCGCTTTTCTGTGGATCTCCTTTATGTTAATAGGAGCTAAAGCGGCAAAATAAATGGGTTGGTTCGTATTTGTTTACGAGGAATTGAGTCTAAAACTTTTAGACGTGTTTAAATATTGGCTACGTTTGAAATGTTGATTCACTAATCTGTTAGACCCGCTTCGGTTATGATTATGTAACTGTTATTTTCGCACCTTTCGTAACATTATGCATATTATGACGCATATTGATGGATGTATTCTCATCTTCATCCTCATGTTCTATCATCATCATGACTAAGCTATCATCCGGAAGAACCTCGATCAATGACGTCAGCTGAGTTGTGGTTTTACAGAAACCCCGACGTTACCCGGGATATCAACCCAGACGACTATATAAGACTATCGACACAACGCCCTTATCGAGGACCTGTAAAGCAAGGACTCACGTTGTTGCCGAAACTTCATATATCAAAGCAAGTCCACCTATGTTTTCACTTCGAAATATTAAACATGTCAACAGATTACCAATCACTGTTTAAACTATGGCATTAGGCAAAGGATGTCAAATGTCATCTGATACTAATGCCTGAGTTTACAATCTATATTGGTGGCTATTCCCTTTGAAATAAACGTTGCAAAAATTTACAGCGGAAAAGTGAATAAAAACAAATACAGCGAATTACTGTTGTTAACAGTCCTGATCTTTTACACAGTCTCGTTGTCTAACAGTCTGATGTTAAGTCCTTACATCCCCGTGTAATCTCCTCGTATAGAGACTAAGACATAAATATGACTACCTCATACCTCAGCCGCCATGTCCTTAACAGGCGGACCTTTTTCGGAGCATAGTGCTTGGGTTACCAATAATATATAAAAACGGATAATACCTTATCTGATCGTTCGTAAGTCTCTTTTGTAGTAGCCTTGTGATAAAGGAGCGCGTCTAAGTCACTTATCGCCTGCATCTTTCCCCCCGTTAACTCTTTTCTTTTCTATTTTTAACAACATTTGGTTCTTCTCCTCTCGTTGTACAAGTAACTCTGTAATCACGACTGTAGTAACTTTAAACTGTAATCCCCCTTTATTACTCGCGACTTTGTAACTTCTAAACTACTTTTGATTTAGTCCACTCACCTTGCATTTATGTTTTGAAAGTTCTCACCATTGCTCATCGTGAGAAATTTTTGGGACAGCACCTGGGCCTATAAAAAACGATTCGTCTTCTTGAATACATAAGTCCCTGGAAGATACGCCCGGCCAGGCCTGGATATATTGATTATCGGTAGGGAGACCCCTACCGGTGCGGACAGTAGAGGATTAGCCTTTTTATTGGGCACGAGTCGCTGTTTGCCTAACACAAGAATTCTGTGTTCATAACACTCATTGGCCGGGACACAATCGACCCGCAGGCCATGACTCAGGCCACGGGACTAAGGACTCACAACCAAGCGGCAAACCCTGATGCTCCCCCACCCCTTTTTTCCAGGCCTAAGGATTGAATGACGAGGTCTTACAGAATGAATCGAGGGAACAAGGTAAGTCCGACGCGGCCAGGAGCACGCGCGCATAACCTCACGGTTAACCTAACCCAATTGACAGCATGATTAATTATAATTACAGGGGGAAAATCTGAACTCAATGGAAATAAAACATCTAAGTTGTTACTAATGGACTGCATCCAGCTTTGTGACCCCCCCCCCAAGGTTAGAAATGCGGGTGGATTTTTTCCCTGGCCACTAAAACGGCCATATCATCCAAATCTACTGTTTGTCCCCTCATGCCTTTATGATTGTCTAATATTTATTTACTGGTTTACCAGGCCTACGGGTTCTGCTATATCCTTTTATGTTATATTAATGTTTGTCATCGTCGCACTGCATTGAAAGTCCTGTGGGCAAACCTAGCGCATCCATCACCTGTAGCCAGTAGACACGCGCTGACAGGGGACAACGAGTCGACTAAAGGGACATGGGCGGGACCCAGATGGGCTGTTCTTATTTGGTTGCAGTGGAAAGGTGTCTTAGGGCGACCTTTCTGCCAATACATTGGACTATACCAGAGATATCCTATGTAGCGTATGGTTCTGCTAGAGGTCAGTTGCGAAGTTTTGCAACCTGAGCTGCGGTAGCCTAGAAGAAAGTATCACACAGCCTAGTCTTAATAGACGTGCCCTTCATTCCTGTTACTGGATATTTGAAATTTCTTATGTCTGGTAATTTATTGTGTTTCTTATAAAGGAATTTTGGGAAACAGCGAAAAATGTGAGTGAATCTTTTTAACAACTATTAATTATTTTCCTTAGTGTTTAAGTTGGATATTTACTTTTTGCACATAGCTTCATAGCTTAAATGTGCGGAGGACATGTTTTCAATTAATTCTCTCGTAGAATGATTAATTAAATCAAAAGAGTTTCATCTACGATGATCTAGCGGAGGTAATTGATAGTTCGTACTTCATCTTCACCTAGATTGTTAGGTCATCATACAGGACTTACATGTGTCCCACACTCTCATAGCACAATATATATTTCAACACATGTCCAGATGCATTTCATGTCATACATAATTACTAAGATAATTGAAAATCATCCTTAGTAAGGAGTAGTATAAATGAATGTCAGCCAGTGATATTAAGTGTGAAAACTTACGAAGACTTTTATGTGTCGTCTTTCAGTCCATCAGAAGTCCAAGGCTACACGCTACGTGTGTTTGTGATGCCTAATACCAGAAAGAAGCTAGCACATTGTACGTCTGGATAGCAGAATTCGCCATTTTAGTACATCCTTCATTCCTCAATTAAAAAGGTATATTTCTCGCCCCACGATTAGGACGACGTGGTGGCAGCATTATTATTCACCCTGTTATACTCAAGTGCTCGCATGTTGATTAACATATTGAAATATCAAGTTCAAATCACTCACAAGAGCGCATTTTGAGAATCAAGATTCCATATTTACAAGTAATGATTACATATTCCAATATCAAAATTCAGCTCCCTCGATAGCTTACCACCTGAGTCAAGCTAAAGAGCTCAAAAGTTGATTCTCATTTTATACCAAGTTCAACACACTCTTAAAAAGCATTTTATAAAGCAAACTCCATAGTCACATAGTTGAGTCGGATATACAGATATCAAGTGCAACTTACTCCAAAGTATATCTTAAGATTCAGGCGTACAATACTCAATTTGATGAGGTCCTACATACCAAGAACAATTGGTGACGATCCCCAGTCTGGCCAGTACCCTTCGGAGATTAGACAACAGACATTTTTCATATGACAACTGTTAACTGTTTTGTCAACGCTACAGAGATATTGTCAAACATTGAAGGACTGTATATCGTCAACGTTCTCAGTACCACAACGGGACCCAAAGACGCAGCAATAGAGAACGCAGTCAGCGACTCATAGCTTGACTGCCTGCGTCAGGACCAGCGAATCAGAGCTGGTCAAGACCGCACTCCACCTCCACGTGGTGGTCCTGGAAACAGTCTGCAGCAGTGCAATCTGGCGGAGCGAGTGTGGATCGCAATGGGAAGGCAAACCCGGTCCTAAAAAATGCCGTGCAGAAGTCGGATGTGTCGACCGAAAGGTGCAGATATCACAGCTTAGGCGTAAACAGACACAACGCAACCACCGTCCTTTTCAGGACGAACGAAGAAGAAGAAGAAGAAGAAGTACCACACAACAGTTTGTAATCAGAACGTCCTCGTCTTAGAGATAACACACTCAACATAACATTATAACTACATGGGACATTCTATGCATGCATGTGAATCATCCTACCCGGGTGAAGCATTTAGAGACTCATCTGTGTAGATTACTCATTCATTTTGGTAACACAAATCTCATATCACATTTCATCACTTTCGCTTCACATAGGTTCATTCTCTCTTCTATTTAACTAACTACAATATTAATATCTCATCGGTGTGTTTTGTGTGAATCGTCTTTTCACCATCATCACGTTCTAATTACTACTAACCCTATATGTGTAGATATTAATGAATAAAACCCAATATCGTTCGATCATTATCTAGTTCGTTAATGTATCCATTCGTGCTGTCGGTATTAAAATATTATACTTATAGGGTAAATTTCTACAGTCAGATGAGGTTGGTGGCCTTTCCTGTAACGGGATTAAGGTCAGAAGCTAAGGTCGTGGGGAAACAGAACTCTTTCGTAATTCACTAGAAAACACTGTCCCGCGTGGAAAGAAATTCGCTTTCCTCTTCTTCCTGTCCTTATCTCGTATAGGTCTCTCCATTCTTTCTTAACGAGCCAATTTCCTGGAGATCTCCTTCATAATATTTCATAGGCTATTTTTGGCGAAACTACTGTTGTAGTTTGCCCCAATATACACCATTTACGACAGCCCCCCTTCAGTCATGACTGACAATGGGCGAATGCACCTCTGAGGTGATAGCCCAAAGCCCTCAGCTGCTTTTATTTCCCTCACGGTGTTCTTTCGGGGCTGTTCTTTTCTCTTCTGCTTGTTGTGAGAGCCCCTTTTAGCCCAGTCTGAGGTGGAGTCGCAAATGGGCAAGTAGCTCTCTTGCAAACATCGCCACTTGGTGCGATCGGCCATCTTTATTCCTCCCAGGTTGATTGATGTATTTCCAGTGCCTTTATGTCTCTCTTGCACCACATCTTTGAACCTCAGCTGAATGCGTTCGCCCGATGGTTCTTTTTGCTATCTGTCAGTTGTCCTTTTCGTAGAAAACATTTTAGGGATGCGACCACCTTCCTGCGGCGGACATGGCCAAGCCAGCGTAGTCAACTGAATTCATAAACAGAACTGAGGACTGAGAAGTTGTGGACACATTTGTTCTCCTCCGCCACCTGGTGTGGCAACTTGAAACGACCAACTTTGGAAAAAAGTAAAGATAAAGAATAAGAGAAATAAATATGATATGAGAAAAGGGAAACTGTAGTATACAATGGGAAACAGGAACAAACTGTCAGAGAAGAAATAAAGAAGGATTGAGAGACGAACGAACGAATATTGGGCATTTTGATGATGCCCACTGATATGGAAAATAAAAGTCAACAAAGAGAATATTAAAACAGCACAGGGGGGGACATAACAGAGCATATACCTGTCGACATGCGAGTTAATGGTGAACAAGACTAAAATCACTTGCAACTGAGCTGTGCTTTAATATGCATGGTGCACATAGCACATAGAATGGATAGCACATAAAATGGATAGCACATAGTATAAAGGACACGTAGCCCATAGAATGGGACAGCACGTAGGGAGATTAAGGTATAATCATGAATGGCGCACCTGATTATTTTTACAACCCGGCATGTGCGAAATAAGTTCTGGATATCTGGCAAATAAAAGGAACCACGAAGCCGCTACAGACTGTTATGCAAAAGTTACGTCGGTAACCCGCTGTAAGAAATATGTTAGAACATTGATTTATTGATGGCGTAAGACGAGAAAAATAAAAACTGCTGTAATGGAATTCTTCAAAATATAATAATTATTTTTCACTAGTTTCATCTATGGCATGAAATTGTGCTCACGTGTTCAAACATCCTTCAGAATTATCCTTTTACAACCTAAGGCCAAATATCAAGATAAAAATGTCAGTAGCTTATCCACAGATTCTCTGGAATAATAAAACGTTTACAACTCGGCTGGAATAATTGCCTTCCTTATGACAAAAAGCATTAAACGAACACATGGCAGAAAATGGATATAAAACCAAAAATAACACACACACAAAAACTATCCATTTTTTTATTTAGGTATGTGTGTCCCCCCCATGGTATAGAATATGAGCGTTTAAACTTTGTCATCACCTTAACGTTTTTTAAGGATATTGTTTTATAAGTTATCTGTGATAATTTAAGAAAATAAAGTCTGCTTTTTCAAGTGCAGTGACCGAAAACGTCCTGGCAATTTCATGTGGTGTAATAATATTAGTGTGTCAAGGATTCTGTATCAGATATGAGAGTAGACTAGACTAACAAAAATGTTTGGCTCACTTCAGTATCATTTTCTTTTCATTGCCTAATTTCGCTATGGCGTTAGAATTTTTTTTTTTTTTTTTTTTTTTTGTATTGTACGTTTGCTCCTTTTTTAATTTTGTTCCGTCTCCTCACACACCTTCCACTCGTCTTATGTTTTCTAGTTTGTTAAAATTCACTGCTCATCAAGTGTTAAATTCTATTACCTAGTGCTCATCAAGGTGTTAAATTTCACCTGCTCATCAAGGGTATCAGATCAATACAAAGAAGGGCCGCAAGTACTTCATCTTTAAGGATGCAGCCACCAGCATAGTCCTTCATCATCATAATTCTCTTTTGCGTTCCTTACAGAGCAAGTAGCCATCACTGTTTGCTTCTCACTAGGGTGATGCCCTGGAGCCATCCCCAGGAAGCCGGCTCCAAGCATTCAGCTCGTGCTCATTGCAAAACGGTTAATTTATGTGGGCAATGTTTTTTTACATGTTGATCAGCAGGTTTCCAGTGGCCTCATTCACACGCCTGATATTTAATCACCTTTTAACGGGACATGCCTGAGTGTGGAGTAGCTTGACCTCATCGTTCTTTGTCTGTTCAGAGATACCCGGAATTAAACAGCGCTAATACATCCTCTGTGAACTATTCCACTAGTTGCCAGTGGACCTCGAGCTCGAAAAGTTATTCCCGTTTTGACACATTATAATTATCAAAGCTATACCTATACTACTGTCAGCTTCATACATTGAGTAATTTAAAGTGTGTTTCTGGTTCAATTCCAAGCTCTGAATATTTGGTTTCTGAAGGGGGTGAGATAACATAATGAGTTCTTGAACGTTTTTTTGTATTAACCTGGTCGCGCCACGCTCCATGTCTACCTAGGTGTGAGAAACGGATACCGCACTGCTAAATGAGTTTAAAAGGGAAGGCAAAAGCAGCGAGAAGAAAACTTGGTCACCGTTCCCTTTACGGCAGCATCTGATGTTGCTACTGTTTTTTTTTACATTGTTTAGACAGCTTTAGAAAACTATTTGCAAAGGCGGTACATGTGTGAATTCTTTTTTCTGCATGAAATTCTCCTCCCAGTTCAATTCTTGGGCCTCGATTTATGAAATCATGAATTCTTTATAAATCTTTACGGTACAATGGGCAAGACAGAAGAGTTTAAGAAAGACTGGCAAAAAAAGGCCATAATAGTACAATAATGAAAAACGAAGTGCACTAAAAGGGATTGTGGCACATACAGGCGTATCTCACTAATCAGTCGCACCTGAAAAAATGTATTCAGAATTACTCGAAATAAAACAATAAGACCCATCGTCTAAACAACGTTGAATAAGGCCTAATTTGGGTTTATAAAAAGGACGTGGGGCGTGTAGATGCTTTGTTCACGTTAAGACAACCTATGTAAAAAGTTCTATCAAATATGACTGACAACTAAATATAGTATTCCATAATTCTAAATATAGACCAACAAATCAGCTCTGGACAAATGCTTTATGGAAAATGTGGACTGAAAAACGTAAGTCAAGGAAGAATCTTTACAAAATTAAGACTAAAAAAATGTACTGTACTGTCATTCCTCTCGTGCCCCCAATGTAGTTTCTGGGGGTCTCTGATGAGGCAAATGAATGAATGGGACTACTGCCACCTTCAGGGCATAACGTCATCTTCTTTATCAAGGGGGCCATGCCTGGTGGCGTAGGTGTTCATGTCTCTCACAACTTCCTGTCTTATAATACGAATGATCAGTTCTGTAGCTGACCTCTTTCCATGCTATAAAATGTTCACACACGTACCAGAATCTTTTCTTTTATCCCGTCTCTTATCTCTTTTTTCTTCAGTCCCTTCTCCTGCTTTCACGACATACTCCAGCCCCCTTGTTTTCTCATAACATGCCCAAAGAAAAAGTTGGATTGGCTTCCTTCTGTAAACAGAAGGCATAACGTATTAAGGGCGAACTAATAATGAGTTAGTGATGCATGCGACACTGGCAGCGTCATCATGTAACAAATCGCTACCATTTTACAATGTACAAAATCTCAAAGCATATGTGAATGCTTTGTGCTGGCTTCCTGCAAGGGGACCAGCTTCAGTGATAGCTTCAATTCTCGTAAGGAAACGAAAAGGAACACGATGATGATGTTTCTGGTGACCCTATCCTGATCCAGAGTACAATATTTGCAATTGCGATCTAGAGACGTGTTGGCAAAACACAACAACAAGGCCTGAAATTTGAACTGCCGTTCCAAAGAAAATAGCCTGAAAAAAAATGTAGTCGCTTTATATCGGTGTGAAGACTGGTTTATGTGTCTTGGTTAACGAATATTATCCGTCATGCACAAAAATATATCTGTATATAACACTATTCATTATCATTTTTCAAGTTAGCTCCGTAATGAAGCATAGGGTCACAGCTTGTCTCCTGGCAGGAAGCACCTACACAAGCAACTCCACATGCTCTTGCAGTCGTGGTTTAAATAATGTGGACTGCCAAGCCCATGCACAAACTCCATGTTAGTCGCTTTGTACGGGGGACATGTCCTGAAAGAGTTGTCAATGTGGGACTGCCAAGCCCATTCACAAACTCATGTTAAGTCGCTTTGTACGGGACATGTCTGAAAGAGTTGTCAATGTTGACTGCCAAGCCCGATGCACAAACTCATGTTAGTTAGTCGCTTTGTACGACATGTCTGAAAGAGGTAGTCATATTCTCATTGTCTCATCAGAGACCCCAGCAAAAAACATACCACGGGGCCTGTGTTGTAAAACTACATGAATAAAGTACATTGTAGCTGTGTATCATAGTTTCATGGTGGTCCATGGATAACTTTGCGGGTTCGTGAATGGATTGTACGAGTTCGATGAACATAACCTAAAATTTTAAAATGTAACCATATTTTAATTGTGCTCTTATGTGTATTTTTTTTTTTTTAAACAAGGAAAGGTATCCACACCCTTTCATGTGTCAAACAATCAAAATGTGCCCAAAGCCTTCTTGGGGTCAATCAGAAGTGGTTTCAATGGCACACCAAAAAAGTTACGACACCAACCCTGCTGAATACATCAATGGAATGGACGAGACTGAGGGACATCACAGACACGCTCGCTCTATGCATCTCCGCATTAAGCACAGATAAGCACAACCAGTACGTTAATCACATATAGTGCTGGACAGTGCGTTCAGTTAAAAAAAAAAAAAAAACTTGCTCCGCTGAAATGCACAGCCTCTAAATTATAGACCACATAAGCTCGCCGGCTTTCGGCACCGTGAACAATCCCTCGCTATTACCACACATTCAAACGGCAGAGATACGCACCCGCCTTGTATGGGGGGCGGGGGAATGGATCCTGTAGCACATTCTGGCTCATTTAAGTCGATGAAAAACATTAACCTGTAACATGTAGCGTCCCATAAGCGCTTTTGCTAAACTAGAGTCAAGCTGGTGCCCGTCCAAACAAAAAACAATGAATGGAAGCAGGAATGTTAAAAACCCAAAAATAATCATGTATGAGAACATTCTAGAAGAGACCGGAGGAATAAACGCGGGATAGTAGGCTATATAGTCGTAAATTACGACTACAATTACTGAAAAACAGTTCCGTTAATCAGAAAGTGTTTTTGGTAAACTGTGGCGGTTATCTTTAAAAGCTGTGTTGCCATTGGTACTGTGTGTTCCTTGTGGTGAAGTTGGGTTGTTATAAATATTGGTAATAGGGGACTTAGATGTTACTTGACTCGAGACTCAGCTCAGTCTTGATTGGTTATACTATATATCGTAATCCCAAGGGTGTAGGTTGTCATTATATATTATCCTCTTCTTGCACTGCCACCATTTGCATTTTTACAACCCTCTCACGTACAGTTCTTATTCTGGGGGCTATAGTGTGAATGACTACAGTTTTTATGGTCTAGGGCTCATGTGTCCCTATGATAGACAGTGTTAATGTATCAAACAAACATCAGCACAGATATATACCAGTTTTATATTTATTCCTCCACCTACCATCTTGACAATGACACTGTGAACACTCAATAAATAAAAAACACTTTACGACAGGTATGATATTAAACGGACCGCTCACTGAATAACTTTTTCAAACTATACATACCACATATGTCAATTCATTGGCTGTCATGTAATCGAATATAGTGTCCTGATTTCAATTAACTAATGGGAAACCTGGGATATCACAATTCATATTTTGTATTACATACATGTATACTGTATATGATAGTCTATTCTCCATCTGGAATATGTTTTCTGCTAATTCGAAATATTTATTATTATATAGTTTCTTTCTGTGTGTCAGTTGTGTCAGTAGTACTATGAGGTTAATTATCGGTTGTGTCGTGTTCCTCAGCTCTCGTTGGGTATTTGTTCATCTTGATTTCATTTATATATTGTTTGTCTTGATTAGTCTTGTATTGGGTGATGTTCTCAGTTCCTGATATGAAAAAATCCTATTGTACCTTCACCTCTTAGCTTATCATCCAGTTACTCTCTGTTACTCTAGTTTAAGATGGGCGGTACCATTAATTTTACCCCCCCTTCTTAAAAATAACATTGTTAATATAAACTTATAAGAGGGGAAAGTAAATTGATTCTTTACTCGTTGCATAGTCAGGAACTTGAAGATCATCTACCATGTTACTGTTCCAATAAAGACAAAAATATGGAAGGCATGATTGATACTATATTTTCTCCTAAACAGTGCTGGAACAATAACACATACCTGTTTGATCACGCTATTAATGTAGACGATCACCTAAAAGGTCTCCTTCTTTGTTCTGGTTTTAGTTGGTAGTTGGGGTCATGGTATTTGGTCTTTGGGAGTATCTAGCGCTGTAACTTAATTAACGTGTCAAGCGGTAAAAAATTGATTCGTGATTTTACCTGCGTTACCTTGGTAGATGATTCTGAATGCTGGTATCACTGTGCTATATTGCATGACTGCATTGAATACATATTGATTATTTGAAGAAGAAGATCCATGTCCATACATGCATACGAATTACCTTTAAGTTATCCTTAATGTTGTGTGTTTTTCTAAAGGACGCTAGGCGTCATCAGTGTATGTCTAGTGTAAGGCCGCCGCGATCACATGAAGGTATATTGTTGTATCTGTATGTTGTTCCGACCTTCAATGACGGTCAACTTTCATCATTTCCCCCACTCATTCAACCTTAAGACATACCTATACGTCATTCTCTCGGCATCCACACCTATGTCACAGACTTAAATGATCACTGATTGAAAATACCGGTATTCTCTACATTACTGTCCCCTCCACACACAGCCCCGCCAAACATTGCATGGAATGGTATAATTACTTTTTGACATACACTACGCTTATATTCGGTCTATTTATAAGGTCCATTGCCATCAGCTGTTCTCAGTCAGTACAACAAAAATAGTCTATACTTAACTATATATATACATTTTTTCAACTTTCACCTTACTAGGGAACACCCCCCCCACCAGTTTACCAACGGCACTAACTTTTTCATCAAGAAATGTGATAACCCCGCACCATTTTTCAAAAATATCCTCCAGTTCTGATTACGCGAACTGTTCAGTAAGATTTGTCGAATTACTGTTTATACTCACTCCTCTATTCTCCAGTCTTCTAAATGTGCCATTTTACTTAGTTTGCGTTTTAATATTCCCTCTCTCCTCATCATTGTCTTTGACCAGGGCACCAACCGTTACTCAACCTTTTAGCAAAAGCGTTATGGCACGCCATATACTTGCTATACAGTTAGATCCCTCGGACTTAAATGCCAGAAGATCTATATGTTATCACGTACAAAAGGGTTGCTATATCCGTGCCAGTTTGACATATGTCGTGTATTCTGACGGTTGGTCGGTGCCAAGCGGCGCTTATGGTACGGTCTTTACTCTTAGAGGCCTGTTGCAGTCTCAGCGGAGCAAAACCGCTTTCTTTTTTTTTTTTTTAAATGAAAAACGCACATGTCCCTGCAACTACTATGTGAGTACGTCCACTGGTTGTAGCTCATCTGTGCTATGCGTGAAATGATATATCGTAACTGTGCATGTCATTTATTGTCCACAGCCCATGATGTTTTCAGCAAGGACCCGGTGTTCGTTAACTTTCTTGAACACCGGTGCCCAATGCAACCAACTTCTGATTGTCGAGATGAATAGGCCATCCTTTTTGGCACTTTTTGATTGTTAGGGAACACATGCACCAGACAAAGGGTCTGGGATCCTTTCTTGTAAA